>OY776294.1:24998718-25407122 GCA_963675345.1 Trididemnum clinides
CACCAAATACACAATTATTACAAACAATCATCCAATCAAAATTGTCATCCACAATACAAACCGTCATTCAAACTATTCAATATCTCCAATATAACAGATATCAAACTAGCCACCACCGGACAATTCGCTTACCAATTCAGTCCAACTGCATTATTCAACTGCCATAATCTTTAACATCCTACTCATTGCAGCTGTTAGCACACAGTAATAATGGCTTACTGAGCACAATAGTATATCTTCCTCACACAATGGATTGATAACTATAAAATGAGCAAAATCACATTAGCATAATCACCACAAACACAATTACGCTTTGCTTCAATCTATCCACATATAAACATCTTGGGGGACAGGGGTGTGAAACTGTCCAGTATTGGACAGTCTTGAGACCAATTCATCACAACTATATCAATCAACGACCATTATTCTCACCATTTCAATCAGTGCAACTCAATGGTCCAGCTACCAATTGCTTCTTCAACAAACTACTAAACCTTGGACAGATAACGGATTCATATCTTTGCAATAACCAAAATCACAATAACAATCATCACCTAACCAACCTACCAATATGCCCATTAACACATACAACCAAACAATCATCAAAGCAAAACCTCTACCAACACCGCATCTTCATCAACAATCTCGACCATGCTTTCATCTACCAACAAACCAACACCGAACAATGCTTCTCAAACTATCCACTATTCTCTGGCCAATTGATTTCAACTAGTTCATTCAACAGCGATTATTCTTAACATCTTACTCATTGCGGCTGGGGGCAGTGAGTAATAATTGCCTGTTGAACAAACTAGTAAATCTTTGACACACATTCGATTCATAAATCACCAAATACACAATTATTACAAACAATCATCTAATCAAATCTGTCATCCACAATACAAACCGTCATTCAAACTATTCAATATCTCCAATATAACAGATATCAAACTAGCCACCACCGGACAATTCGCTTACCAATTCAGTCCAACTGCATTGTTCAACTGCCATAATCTTTAACATCCTACTCATTGCAGCTGTTAGCACACAGTAATAATGGCTTACTGAGCACAATAGTATATCTTCCTCACACAATGGATTGATAACTATAAAATGAGCAAAATCACATTAGCATAATCACCACAAACACAATTACACTCTGCTTCAATCTATCCACATATAAACATCTTGGGGGACAGGGGTGTGAAACTGTCCAGTATTGGACAGTCTTGAGACCAATTCATCACAACTATATCAATCAACGACCATTATTCTCACCATTTCAATCAGTGCAACTCAATGGTCCAGCTACCAATTGCTTCTTCAACAAACTACTAAACCTTGGACAGATAACGGATTCATATCTTTGCAATAACCAAAATCACAATAACAATCATCACCTAACCAACCTACCAATATGCCCATTAACACATACAACCAAACAATCATCAAAGCAAAACCTCTACCAACACCGCATCTTCATCAACAATCTCGACCATGCTTTCATCTACCAACAAACCAACACCGAACAATGCTTCTCAAACTATCCACTATTCTCTGGCCAATTGATTTCAACTAGTTCATTCAACAGCGATTATTCTTAACATCTTACTCATTGCGGCTGGGGGCAGTGAGTAATAATTGCCTGTTGAACAAACTAGTAAATCTTTGACACACATTCGATTCATAAATCACCAAATACACAATTATTACAAACAATCATCCAATCAAAATTGTCATCCACAATACAAACCGTCATTCAAACTATTCAATATCTCCAATATAACAGATATCAAACTAGCCACCACCGGACAAATCGCTTACCAATTCAGTCCAACTGCATTATTCAACTGCCATAATCTTTAACATCCTACTCATTGCAGCTGTTAGCACACAGTAATAATGGCTTACTGAGCACAATAGTATATCTTCCTCACACAATGGATTGATAACTATAAAATGAGCAAAATCACATTAGCATAATCACCACAAACACAATTACGCTTTGCTTCAATCTATCCACATATAAACATCTTGGGGGACAGGGGTGTGAAACTGTCCAGTATTGGACAGTCTTGAGACCAATTCATCACAACTATATCAATCAACGACCATTATTCTCACCATTTCAATCAGTGCAACTCAATGGTCCAGCTACCAATTGCTTCTTCAACAAACTACTAAACCTTGGACAGATAACGGATTCATATCTTTGCAATAACCAAAATCACAATAACAATCATCACCTAACCAACCTACCAATATGCCCATTAACACATACAACCAAACAATCATCAAAGCAAAACCTCTACCAACACCGCATCTTCATCAACAATCTCGACCATGCTTTCATCTACCAACAAACCAACACCGAACAATGCTTCTCAAACTATCCACTATTCTCTGGCCAATTGATTTCAACTAGTTCATTCAACAGCGATTATTCTTAACATCTTACTCATTGCGGCTGGGGGCAGTGAGTAATAATTGCCTGTTGAACAAACTAGTAAATCTTTGACACACATTCGATTCATAAATCACCAAATACACAATTATTACAAACAATCATCCAATCAAAATTGTCATCCACAATACAAACCGTCATTCAAACTATTCAATATCTCCAATATAACAGATATCAAACTAGCCACCACCGGACAATTCGCTTACCAATTCAGTCCAACTGCATTATTCAACTGCCATAATCTTTAACATCCTACTCATTGCAGCTGTTAGCACACAGTAATAATGGCTTACTGAGCACAATAGTATATCTTCCTCACACAATGGATTGATAACTATGGAACGAGCAAAATCACATTAGCATAATCACCACAAACACAATTACACTCTGCTTCAATCTATCCACATATAAACATCTTGGGGGACAGGGGTGTGAAACTGTCCAGTATTGGACAGTCTTGAGACCAATTCATCACAACTATATCAATCAACGACCATTATTCTCACCATTTCAATCAGTGCAACTCAATGGTCCAGCTACCAATTGCTTCTTCAACAAACTACTAAACCTTGGACAGATAACGGATTCATATCTTTGCAATAACCAAAATCACAATAACAATCATCACCTAACCAACCTACCAATATGCCCATTAACACATACAACCAAACAATCATCAAAGCAAAACCTCTACCAACACCGCATCTTCATCAACAATCTCGACCATGCTTTCATCTACCAACAAACCTACACCGAACAATGCTTCTCAAACTATCCACTATTCTCTGGCCAATTGATTTCAACTAGTTCATTCAACAGCGATTATTCTTAACATCTTACTCATTGCGGCTGGGGGCAGTGAGTAATAATTGCCTGTTGAACAAACTAGTAAATCTTTGACACACATTCGATTCATAAATCACCAAATACACAATTATTACAAACAATCATCCAATCAAAATTGTCATCCACAATACAAACCGTCATTCAAACTATTCAATATCTCCAATATAACAGATATCAAACTAGCCACCACCGGACAAATCGCTTACCAATTCAGTCCAACTGCATTATTCAACTGCCATAATCTTTAACATCCTACTCATTGCAGCTGTTAGCACACAGTAATAATGGCTTACTGAGCACAATAGTATATCTTCCTCACACAATGGATTGATAACTATAAAATGAGCAAAATCACATTAGCATAATCACCACAAACACAATTACGCTTTGCTTCAATCTATCCACATATAAACATCTTGGGGGACAGGGGTGTGAAACTGTCCAGTATTGGACAGTCTTGAGACCAATTCATCACAACTATATCAATCAACGACCATTATTCTCACCATTTCAATCAGTGCAACTCAATGGTCCAGCTACCAATTGCTTCTTCAACAAACTACTAAACCTTGGACAGATAACGGATTCATATCTTTGCAATAACCAAAATCACAATAACAATCATCACCTAACCAACCTACCAATATGCCCATTAACACATACAACCAAACAATCATCAAAGCAAAACCTCTACCAACACCGCATCTTCATCAACAATCTCGACCATGCTTTCATCTACCAACAAACCAACACCGAACAATGCTTCTCAAACTATCCACTATTCTCTGGCCAATTGATTTCAACTAGTTCATTCAACAGCGATTATTCTTAACATCTTACTCATTGCGGCTGGGGGCAGTGAGTAATAATTGCCTGTTGAACAAACTAGTAAATCTTTGACACACATTCGATTCATAAATCACCAAATACACAATTATTACAAACAATCATCCAATCAAAATTGTCATCCACAATACAAACCGTCATTCAAACTATTCAATATCTCCAATATAACAGATATCAAACTAGCCACCACCGGACAATTCGCTTACCAATTCAGTCCAACTGCATTATTCAACTGCCATAATCTTTAACATCCTACTCATTGCAGCTGTTAGCACACAGTAATAATGGCTTACTGAGCACAATAGTATATCTTCCTCACACAATGGATTGATAACTATGGAACGAGCAAAATCACATTAGCATAATCACCACAAACACAATTACACTCTGCTTCAATCTATCCACATATAAACATCTTGGGGGACAGGGGTGTGAAACTGTCCAGTATTGGACAGTCTTGAGACCAATTCATCACAACTATATCAATCAACGACCATTATTCTCACCATTTCAATCAGTGCAACTCAATGGTCCAGCTACCAATTGCTTCTTCAACAAACTACTAAACCTTGGACAGATAACGGATTCATATCTTTGCAATAACCAAAATCACAATAACAATCATCACCTAACCAACCTACCAATATGCCCATTAACACATACAACCAAACAATCATCAAAGCAAAACCTCTACCAACACCGCATCTTCATCAACAATCTCGACCATGCTTTCATCTACCAACAAACCTACACCGAACAATGCTTCTCAAACTATCCACTATTCTCTGGCCAATTGATTTCAACTAGTTCATTCAACAGCGATTATTCTTAACATCTTACTCATTGCGGCTGGGGGCAGTGAGTAATAATTGCCTGTTGAACAAACTAGTAAATCTTTGACACACATTCGATTCATAAATCACCAAATACACAATTATTACAAACAATCATCTAATCAAATCTGTCATCCACAATACAAACCGTCATTCAAACTATTCAATATCTCCAATATAACAGATATCAAACTAGCCACCACCGGACAATTCGCTTACCAATTCAGTCCAACTGCATTATTCAACTGCCATAATCTTTAACATCCTACTCATTGCAGCTGTTAGCACACAGTAATAATGGCTTACTGAGCACAATAGTATATCTTCCTCACACAATGGATTGATAACTATGGAACGAGCAAAATCACATTAGCATAATCACCACAAACACAATTACACTCTGCTTCAATCTATCCACATATAAACATCTTGGGGGACAGGGGTGTGAAACTGTCCAGTATTGGACAGTCTTGAGACCAATTCATCACAACTATATCAATCAACGACCATTATTCTCACCATTTCAATCAGTGCAACTCAATGGTCCAGCTACCAATTGCTTCTTCAACAAACTACTAAACCTTGGACAGATAACGGATTCATATCTTTGCAATAACCAAAATCACAATAACAATCATCACCTAACCAACCTACCAATATGCCCATTAACACATACAACCAAACAATCATCAAAGCAAAACCTTTACCAACACCGCATCTTCATCAACAATCTCGACCATGCTTTCATCTACCAACAAACCAACACCGAACAATGCTTCTCAAACTATCCACTATTCTCTGGCCAATTGATTTCAACTAGTTCATTCAACAGCGATTATTCTTAACATCTTACTCATTGCGGCTGGGGGCAGTGAGTAATAATTGCCTGTTGAACAAACTAGTAAATCTTTGACACACATTCGATTCATAAATCACCAAATACACAATTATTACAAACAATCATCCAATCAAAATTGTCATCCACAATACAAACCGTCATTCAAACTATTCAATATCTCCAATATAACAGATATCAAACTAGCCACCACCGGACAAATCGCTTACCAATTCAGTCCAACTGCCATAATCTTTAACATCCTACTCATTGCAGCTGTTAGCACACAGTAATAATGGCTTACTGAGCACAATAGTATATCTTCCTCACACAATGGATTGATAACTATAAAATGAGCAAAATCACATTAGCATAATCACCACAAACACAATTACACTCTGCTTCAATCTATCTACATATAAACATCTTGGGGGACAGGGGTGTGAAACTGTCCAGTATTGGACAGTCTTGAGACCAATTCATCACAACTATATCAATCAACGACCATTATTCTCACCATTTCAATCAGTGCAACTCAATGGTCCAGCTACCAATTGCTTCTTCAACAAACTACTAAACCTTGGACAGATAACGGATTCATATCTTTGCAATAACCAAAATCACAATAACAATCATCACCTAACCAACCTACCAATATGCCCATTAACACATACAACCAAACAATCATCAAAGCAAAACCTCTACCAACACCGCATCTTCATCAACAATCTCGACCATGCTTTCATCTACCAACAAACCAACACCGAACAATGCTTCTCAAACTATCCACTATTCTCTGGCCAATTGATTTCAACTAGTTCATTCAACAGCGATTATTCTTAACATCTTACTCATTGCGGCTGGGGGCAGTGAGTAATAATTGCCTGTTGAACAAACTAGTAAATCTTTGACACACATTCGATTCATAAATCACCAAATACACAATTATTACAAACAATCATCTAATCAAAATTGTCATCCACAATACAAACCGTCATTCAAACTATTCAATATCTCCAATATAACAGATATCAAACTTGCCACCACCGGACAATTCGCTTACCAATTCAGTCCAACTGCATTATTCAACTGCCATAATCTTTAACATCCTACTCATTGCAGCTGTTAGCACACAGTAATAATGGCTTACTGAGCACAATAGTATATCTTCCTCACACAATGGATTGATAACTATAAAATGAGCAAAATCACATTAGCATAATCACCACAAACACAATTACACTCTGCTTCAATCTATCCACATATAAACATCTTGGGGGACAGGGGTGTGAAACTGTCCAGTATTGGACAGTCTTGAGACCAATTCATCACAACTATATCAATCAACGACCATTATTCTCACCATTTCAATCAGTGCAACTCAATGGTCCAGCTACCAATTGCTTCTTCAACAAACTACTAAACCTTGGACAGATAACGGATTCATATCTTTGCAATAACCAAAATCACAATAACAATCATCACCTAACCAACCTACCAATATGCCCATTAACACATACAACCAAACAATCATCAAAGCAAAACCTCTACCAACACCGCATCTTCATCAACAATCTCGACCATGCTTTCATCTACCAACAAACCAACACCGAACAATGCTTCTCAAACTATCCACTATTCTCTGGCCAATTGATTTCAACTAGTTCATTCAACAGCGATTATTCTTAACATCTTACTCATTGCGGCTGGGGGCA
Source organism: Trididemnum clinides (assembly GCA_963675345.1). Taxonomy (NCBI): domain Eukaryota; kingdom Metazoa; phylum Chordata; class Ascidiacea; order Aplousobranchia; family Didemnidae; genus Trididemnum; species Trididemnum clinides. The sequence goes on from OY776294.1 coordinate 25,006,258, forward strand.
GTGAGTAATAATTGCCTGTTGAACAAACTAGTAAATCTTTGACACACATTCGATTCATAAATCACCAAATACACAATTATTACAAACAATCATCCAATCAAAATTGTCATCCACAATACAAACCGTCATTCAAACTATTCAATATCTCCAATATAACAGATATCAAACTAGCCACCACCGGACAATTCGCTTACCAATTCAGTCCAACTGCATTATTCAACTGCCATAATCTTTAACATCCTACTCATTGCAGCTGTTAGCACACAGTAATAATGGCTTACTGAGCACAATAGTATATCTTCCTCACACAATGGATTGATAACTATAAAATGAGCAAAATCACATTAGCATAATCACCACAAACACAATTACACTCTGCTTCAATCTATCCACATATAAACATCTTGGGGGACAGGGGTGTGAAACTGTCCAGTATTGGACAGTCTTGAGACCAATTCATCACAACTATATCAATCAACGACCATTATTCTCACCATTTCAATCAGTGCAACTCAATGGTCCAGCTACCAATTGCTTCTTCAACAAACTACTAAACCTTGGACAGATAACGGATTCATATCTTTGCAATAACCAAAATCACAATAACAATCATCACCTAACCAACCTACCAATATGCCCATTAACACATACAACCAAACAATCATCAAAGCAAAACCTCTACCAACACCGCATCTTCATCAACAATCTCGACCATGCTTTCATCTACCAACAAACCAACACCGAACAATGCTTCTCAAACTATCCACTATTCTCTGGCCAATTGATTTCAACTAGTTCATTCAACAGCGATTATTCTTAACATCTTACTCATTGCGGCTGGGGGCAGTGAGTAATAATTGCCTGTTGAACAAACTAGTAAATCTTTGACACACATTCGATTCATAAATCACCAAATACACAATTATTACAAACAATCATCCAATCAAAATTGTCATCCACAATACAAACCGTCATTCAAACTATTCAATATCTCCAATATAACAGATATCAAACTAGCCACCACCGGACAATTCGCTTACCAATTCAGTCCAACTGCATTATTCAACTGCCATAATCTTTAACATCCTACTCATTGCAGCTGTTAGCACACAGTAATAATGGCTTACTGAGCACAATAGTATATCTTCCTCACACAATGGATTGATAACTATAAAATGAGCAAAATCACATTAGCATAATCACCACAAACACAATTACGCTTTGCTTCAATCTATCCACATATAAACATCTTGGGGGACAGGGGTGTGAAACTGTCCAGTATTGGACAGTCTTGAGACCAATTCATCACAACTATATCAATCAACGACCATTATTCTCACCATTTCAATCAGTGCAACTCAATGGTCCAGCTACCAATTGCTTCTTCAACAAACTACTAAACCTTGGACAGATAACGGATTCATATCTTTGCAATAACCAAAATCACAATAACAATCATCACCTAACCAACCTACCAATATGCCCATTAACACATACAACCAAACAATCATCAAAGCAAAACCTCTACCAACACCGCATCTTCATCAACAATCTCGACCATGCTTTCATCTACCAACAAACCAACACCGAACAATGCTTCTCAAACTATCCACTATTCTCTGGCCAATTGATTTCAACTAGTTCATTCAACAGCGATTATTCTTAACATCTTACTCATTGCGGCTGGGGGCAGTGAGTAATAATTGCCTGTTGAACAAACTAGTAAATCTTTGACACACATTCGATTCATAAATCACCAAATACACAATTATTACAAACAATCATCTAATCAAATCTGTCATCCACAATACAAACCGTCATTCAAACTATTCAATATCTCCAATATAACAGATATCAAACTAGCCACCACCGGACAATTCGCTTACCAATTCAGTCCAACTGCATTATTCAACTGCCATAATCTTTAACATCCTACTCATTGCAGCTGTTAGCACACAGTAATAATGGCTTACTGAGCACAATAGTATATCTTCCTCACACAATGGATTGATAACTATAAAATGAGCAAAATCACATTAGCATAATCACCACAAACACAATTACACTCTGCTTCAATCTATCCACATATAAACATCTTGGGGGACAGGGGTGTGAAACTGTCCAGTATTGGACAGTCTTGAGACCAATTCATCACAACTATATCAATCAACGACCATTATTCTCACCATTTCAATCAGTGCAACTCAATGGTCCAGCTACCAATTGCTTCTTCAACAAACTACTAAACCTTGGACAGATAACGGATTCATATCTTTGCAATAACCAAAATCACAATAACAATCATCACCTAACCAACCTACCAATATGCCCATTAACACATACAACCAAACAATCATCAAAGCAAAACCTCTACCAACACCGCATCTTCATCAACAATCTCGACCATGCTTTCATCTACCAACAAACCAACACCGAACAATGCTTCTCAAACTATCCACTATTCTCTGGCCAATTGATTTCAACTAGTTCATTCAACAGCGATTATTCTTAACATCTTACTCATTGCGGCTGGGGGCAGTGAGTAATAATTGCCTGTTGAACAAACTAGTAAATCTTTGACACACATTCGATTCATAAATCACCAAATACACAATTATTACAAACAATCATCCAATCAAAATTGTCATCCACAATACAAACCGTCATTCAAACTATTCAATATCTCCAATATAACAGATATCAAACTAGCCACCACCGGACAATTCGCTTACCAATTCAGTCCAACTGCATTATTCAACTGCCATAATCTTTAACATCCTACTCATTGCAGCTGTTAGCACACAGTAATAATGGCTTACTGAGCACAATAGTATATCTTCCTCACACAATGGATTGATAACTATAAAATGAGCAAAATCACATTAGCATAATCACCACAAACACAATTACGCTTTGCTTCAATCTATCCACATATAAACATCTTGGGGGACAGGGGTGTGAAACTGTCCAGTATTGGACAGTCTTGAGACCAATTCATCACAACTATATCAATCAACGACCATTATTCTCACCATTTCAATCAGTGCAACTCAATGGTCCAGCTACCAATTGCTTCTTCAACAAACTACTAAACCTTGGACAGATAACGGATTCATATCTTTGCAATAACCAAAATCACAATAACAATCATCACCTAACCAACCTACCAATATGCCCATTAACACATACAACCAAACAATCATCAAAGCAAAACCTCTACCAACACCGCATCTTCATCAACAATCTCGACCATGCTTTCATCTACCAACAAACCAACACCGAACAATGCTTCTCAAACTATCCACTATTCTCTGGCCAATTGATTTCAACTAGTTCATTCAACAGCGATTATTCTTAACATCTTACTCATTGCGGCTGGGGGCAGTGAGTAATAATTGCCTGTTGAACAAACTAGTAAATCTTTGACACACATTCGATTCATAAATCACCAAATACACAATTATTACAAACAATCATCCAATCAAAATTGTCATCCACAATACAAACCGTCATTCAAACTATTCAATATCTCCAATATAACAGATATCAAACTAGCCACCACCGGACAATTCGCTTACCAATTCAGTCCAACTGCATTATTCAACTGCCATAATCTTTAACATCCTACTCATTGCAGCTGTTAGCACACAGTAATAATGGCTTACTGAGCACAATAGTATATCTTCCTCACACAATGGATTGATAACTATGGAACGAGCAAAATCACATTAGCATAATCACCACAAACACAATTACACTCTGCTTCAATCTATCCACATATAAACATCTTGGGGGACAGGGGTGTGAAACTGTCCAGTATTGGACAGTCTTGAGACCAATTCATCACAACTATATCAATCAACGACCATTATTCTCACCATTTCAATCAGTGCAACTCAATGGTCCAGCTACCAATTGCTTCTTCAACAAACTACTAAACCTTGGACAGATAACGGATTCATATCTTTGCAATAACCAAAATCACAATAACAATCATCACCTAACCAACCTACCAATATGCCCATTAACACATACAACCAAACAATCATCAAAGCAAAACCTTTACCAACACCGCATCTTCATCAACAATCTCGACCATGCTTTCATCTACCAACAAACCAACACCGAACAATGCTTCTCAAACTATCCACTATTCTCTGGCCAATTGATTTCAACTAGTTCATTCAACAGCGATTATTCTTAACATCTTACTCATTGCGGCTGGGGGCAGTGAGTAATAATTGCCTGTTGAACAAACTAGTAAATCTTTGACACACATTCGATTCATAAATCACCAAATACACAATTATTACAAACAATCATCTAATCAAAATTGTCATCCACAATACAAACCGTCATTCAAACTATTCAATATCTCCAATATAACAGATATCAAACTAGCCACCACCGGACAATTCGCTTACCAATTCAGTCCAACTGCATTATTCAACTGCCATAATCTTTAACATCCTACTCATTGCAGCTGTTAGCACACAGTAATAATGGCTTACTGAGCACAATAGTATATCTTCCTCACACAATGGATTGATAACTATGGAACGAGCAAAATCACATTAGCATAATCACCACAAACACAATTACACTCTGCTTCAATCTATCCACATATAAACATCTTGGGGGACAGGGGTGTGAAACTGTCCAGTATTGGACAGTCTTGAGACCAATTCATCACAACTATATCAATCAACGACCATTATTCTCACCATTTCAATCAGTGCAACTCAATGGTCCAGCTACCAATTGCTTCTTCAACAAACTACTAAACCTTGGACAGATAACGGATTCATATCTTTGCAATAACCAAAATCACAATAACAATCATCACCTAACCAACCTACCAATATGCCCATTAACACATACAACCAAACAATCATCAAAGCAAAACCTTTACCAACACCGCATCTTCATCAACAATCTCGACCATGCTTTCATCTACCAACAAACCAACACCGAACAATGCTTCTCAAACTATCCACTATTCTCTGGCCAATTGATTTCAACTAGTTCATTCAACAGCGATTATTCTTAACATCTTACTCATTGCGGCTGGGGGCAGTGAGTAATAATTGCCTGTTGAACAAATTAGTAAATCTTTGACACACATTCGATTCATAAATCACCAAATACACAATTATTACAAACAATCATCCAATCAAAATTGTCATCCACAATACAAACCGTCATTCAAACTATTCAATATCTCCAATATAACAGATATCAAACTAGCCACCACCGGACAAATCGCTTACCAATTCAGTCCAACTGCCATAATCTTTAACATCCTACTCATTGCAGCTGTTAGCACACAGTAATAATGGCTTACTGAGCACAATAGTATATCTTCCTCACACAATGGATTGATAACTATAAAATGAGCAAAATCACATTAGCATAATCACCACAAACACAATTACACTCTGCTTCAATCTATCTACATATAAACATCTTGGGGGACAGGGGTGTGAAACTGTCCAGTATTGGACAGTCTTGAGACCAATTCATCACAACTATATCAATCAACGACCATTATTCTCACCATTTCAATCAGTGCAACTCAATGGTCCAGCTACCAATTGCTTCTTCAACAAACTACTAAACCTTGGACAGATAACGGATTCATATCTTTGCAATAACCAAAATCACAATAACAATCATCACCTAACCAACCTACCAATATGCCCATTAACACATACAACCAAACAATCATCAAAGCAAAACCTCTACCAACACCGCATCTTCATCAACAATCTCGACCATGCTTTCATCTACCAACAAACCAACACCGAACAATGCTTCTCAAACTATCCACTATTCTCTGGCCAATTGATTTCAACTAGTTCATTCAACAGCGATTATTCTTAACATCTTACTCATTGCGGCTGGGGGCAGTGAGTAATAATTGCCTGTTGAACAAACTAGTAAATCTTTGACACACATTCGATTCATAAATCACCAAATACACAATTATTACAAACAATCATCTAATCAAATCTGTCATCCACAATACAAACCGTCATTCAAACTATTCAATATCTCCAATATAACAGATATCAAACTTGCCACCACCGGACAATTCGCTTACCAATTCAGTCCAACTGCATTATTCAACTGCCATAATCTTTAACATCCTACTCATTGCAGCTGTTAGCACACAGTAATAATGGCTTACTGAGCACAATAGTATATCTTCCTCACACAATGGATTGATAACTATAAAATGAGCAAAATCACATTAGCATAATCACCACAAACACAATTACACTCTGCTTCAATCTATCCACATATAAACATCTTGGGGGACAGGGGTGTGAAACTGTCCAGTATTGGACAGTCTTGAGACCAATTCATCACAACTATATCAATCAACGACCATTATTCTCACCATTTCAATCAGTGCAACTCAATGGTCCAGCTACCAATTGCTTCTTCAACAAACTACTAAACCTTGGACAGATAACGGATTCATATCTTTGCAATAACCAAAATCACAATAACAATCATCACCTAACCAACCTACCAATATGCCCATTAACACATACAACCAAACAATCATCAAAGCAAAACCTCTACCAACACCGCATCTTCATCAACAATCTCGACCATGCTTTCATCTACCAACAAACCAACACCGAACAATGCTTCTCAAACTATCCACTATTCTCTGGCCAATTGATTTCAACTAGTTCATTCAACAGCGATTATTCTTAACATCTTACTCATTGCGGCTGGGGGCAGTGAGTAATAATTGCCTGTTGAACAAACTAGTAAATCTTTGACACACATTCGATTCATAAATCACCAAATACACAATTATTACAAACAATCATCCAATCAAAATTGTCATCCACAATACAAACCGTCATTCAAACTATTCAATATCTCCAATATAACAGATATCAAACTAGCCACCACCGGACAATTCGCTTACCAATTCAGTCCAACTGCATTATTCAACTGCCATAATCTTTAACATCCTACTCATTGCAGCTGTTAGCACACAGTAATAATGGCTTACTGAGCACAATAGTATATCTTCCTCACACAATGGATTGATAACTATAAAATGAGCAAAATCACATTAGCATAATCACCACAAACACAATTACGCTTTGCTTCAATCTATCCACATATAAACATCTTGGGGGACAGGGGTGTGAAACTGTCCAGTATTGGACAGTCTTGAGACCAATTCATCACAACTATATCAATCAACGACCATTATTCTCACCATTTCAATCAGTGCAACTCAATGGTCCAGCTACCAATTGCTTCTTCAACAAACTACTAAACCTTGGACAGATAACGGATTCATATCTTTGCAATAACCAAAATCACAATAACAATCATCACCTAACCAACCTACCAATATGCCCATTAACACATACAACCAAACAATCATCAAAGCAAAACCTCTACCAACACCGCATCTTCATCAACAATCTCGACCATGCTTTCATCTACCAACAAACCAACACCGAACAATGCTTCTCAAACTATCCACTATTCTCTGGCCAATTGATTTCAACTAGTTCATTCAACAGCGATTATTCTTAACATCTTACTCATTGCGGCTGGGGGCAGTGAGTAATAATTGCCTGTTGAACAAACTAGTAAATCTTTGACACACATTCGATTCATAAATCACCAAATACACAATTATTACAAACAATCATCCAATCAAAATTGTCATCCACAATACAAACCGTCATTCAAACTATTCAATATCTCCAATATAACAGATATCAAACTAGCCACCACCGGACAATTCGCTTACCAATTCAGTCCAACTGCATTATTCAACTGCCATAATCTTTAACATCCTACTCATTGCAGCTGTTAGCACACAGTAATAATGGCTTACTGAGCACAATAGTATATCTTCCTCACACAATGGATTGATAACTATAAAATGAGCAAAATCACATTAGCATAATCACCACAAACACAATTACGCTTTGCTTCAATCTATCCACATATAAACATCTTGGGGGACAGGGGTGTGAAACTGTCCAGTATTGGACAGTCTTGAGACCAATTCATCACAACTATATCAATCAACGACCATTATTCTCACCATTTCAATCAGTGCAACTCAATGGTCCAGCTACCAATTGCTTCTTCAACAAACTACTAAACCTTGGACAGATAACGGATTCATATCTTTGCAATAACCAAAATCACAATAACAATCATCACCTAACCAACCTACCAATATGCCCATTAACACATACAACCAAACAATCATCAAAGCAAAACCTCTACCAACACCGCATCTTCATCAACAATCTCGACCATGCTTTCATCTACCAACAAACCAACACCGAACAATGCTTCTCAAACTATCCACTATTCTCTGGCCAATTGATTTCAACTAGTTCATTCAACAGCGATTATTCTTAACATCTTACTCATTGCGGCTGGGGGCAGTGAGTAATAATTGCCTGTTGAACAAACTAGTAAATCTTTGACACACATTCGATTCATAAATCACCAAATACACAATTATTACAAACAATCATCCAATCAAAATTGTCATCCACAATACAAACCGTCATTCAAACTATTCAATATCTCCAATATAACAGATATCAAACTAGCCACCACCGGACAAATCGCTTACCAATTCAGTCCAACTGCATTATTCAACTGCCATAATCTTTAACATCCTACTCATTGCAGCTGTTAGCACACAGTAATAATGGCTTACTGAGCACAATAGTATATCTTCCTCACACAATGGATTGATAACTATAAAATGAGCAAAATCACATTAGCATAATCACCACAAACACAATTACACTCTGCTTCAATCTATCCACATATAAACATCTTGGGGGACAGGGGTGTGAAACTGTCCAGTATTGGACAGTCTTGAGACCAATTCATCACAACTATATCAATCAACGACCATTATTCTCACCATTTCAATCAGTGCAACTCAATGGTCCAGCTACCAATTGCTTCTTCAACAAACTACTAAACCTTGGACAGATAACGGATTCATATCTTTGCAATAACCAAAATCACAATAACAATCATCACCTAACCAACCTACCAATATGCCCATTAACACATACAACCAAACAATCATCAAAGCAAAACCTCTACCAACACCGCATCTTCATCAACAATCTCGACCATGCTTTCATCTACCAACAAACCAACACCGAACAATGCTTCTCAAACTATCCACTATTCTCTGGCCAATTGATTTCAACTAGTTCATTCAACAGCGATTATTCTTAACATCTTACTCATTGCGGCTGGGGGCAGTGAGTAATAATTGCCTGTTGAACAAACTAGTAAATCTTTGACACACATTCGATTCATAAATCACCAAATACACAATTATTACAAACAATCATCCAATCAAAATTGTCATCCACAATACAAACCGTCATTCAAACTATTCAATATCTCCAATATAACAGATATCAAACTTGCCACCACCGGACAATTCGCTTACCAATTCAGTCCAACTGCATTATTCAACTGCCATAATCTTTAACATCCTACTCATTGCAGCTGTTAGCACACAGTAATAATGGCTTACTGAGCACAATAGTATATCTTCCTCACACAATGGATTGATAACTATAAAATGAGCAAAATCACATTAGCATAATCACCACAAACACAATTACACTCTGCTTCAATCTATCCACATATAAACATCTTGGGGGACAGGGGTGTGAAACTGTCCAGTATTGGACAGTCTTGAGACCAATTCATCACAACTATATCAATCAACGACCATTATTCTCACCATTTCAATCAGTGCAACTCAATGGTCCAGCTACCAATTGCTTCTTCAACAAACTACTAAACCTTGGACAGATAACGGATTCATATCTTTGCAATAACCAAAATCACAATAACAATCATCACCTAACCAACCTACCAATATGCCCATTAACACATACAACCAAACAATCATCAAAGCAAAACCTCTACCAACACCGCATCTTCATCAACAATCTCGACCATGCTTTCATCTACCAACAAACCAACACCGAACAATGCTTCTCAAACTATCCACTATTCTCTGGCCAATTGATTTCAACTAGTTCATTCAACAGCGATTATTCTTAACATCTTACTCATTGCGGCTGGGGGCAGTGAGTAATAATTGCCTGTTGAACAAACTAGTAAATCTTTGACACACATTCGATTCATAAATCACCAAATACACAATTATTACAAACAATCATCCAATCAAATCTGTCATCCACAATACAAACCGTCATTCAAACTATTCAATATCTCCAATATAACAAATATCAAACTAGCCACCACCGGACAATTCGCTTACCAATTCAGTCCAACTGCATTATTCAACTGCCATAATCTTTAACATCCTACTCATTGCAGCTGTTAGCACACAGTAATAATGGCTTACTGAGCACAATAGTATATCTTCCTCACACAATGGATTGATAACTATGGAACGAGCAAAATCACATTAGCATAATCACCACAAACACAATTACACTCTGCTTCAATCTATCCACATATAAACATCTTGGGGGACAGGGGTGTGAAACTGTCCAGTATTGGACAGTCTTGAGACCAATTCATCACAACTATATCAATCAACGACCATTATTCTCACCATTTCAATCAGTGCAACTCAATGGTCCAGCTACCAATTGCTTCTTCAACAAACTACTAAACCTTGGACAGATAACGGATTCATATCTTTGCAATAACCAAAATCACAATAACAATCATCACCTAACCAACCTACCAATATGCCCATTAACACATACAACCAAACAATCATCAAAGCAAAACCTCTACCAACACCGCATCTTCATCAACAATCTCGACCATGCTTTCATCTACTAACAAACCAACACCGAACAATGCTTCTCAAACTATCCACTATTCTCTGGCCAATTGATTTCAACTAGTTCATTCAACAGCGATTATTCTTAACATCTTACTCATTGCGGCTGGGGGCAGTGAGTAATAATTGCCTGTTGAACAAACTAGTAAATCTTTGACACACATTCGATTCATAAATCACCAAATACACAATTATTACAAACAATCATCCAATCAAAATTGTCATCCACAATACAAACCGTCATTCAAACTATTCAATATCTCCAATATAACAGATATCAAACTTGCCACCACCGAACAATTCGCTTACCAATTCAGTCCAACTGCATTATTCAACTGCCATAATCTTTAACATCCTACTCATTGCAGCTGTTAGCACACAGTAATAATGGCTTACTGAGCACAATAGTATATCTTCCTCACACAATGGATTGATAACTATAAAATGAGCAAAATCACATTAGCATAATCACCACAAACACAATTACACTCTGCTTCAATCTATCCACATATAAACATCTTGGGGGACAGGGGTGTGAAACTGTCCAATATTGGACAGTTTTGAGACCAATTCATCACAACTATACCAATCAACGACCATTATTCTCACCATTTCAATCAGTGCAACTCAATGGTCCAGCTACCAATTGCTTCTTCAACAAACTACTAAACCTTGGACAGATAACGGATTCATATCTTTGCAATAACCAAAATCACAATAACAATCATCACCTAACCAACCTACCAATATGCCCATTAACACATACAACCAAACAATCATCAAAGCAAAACCTTTACCAACACCGCATCTTCATCAACAATCTCGACCATGCTTTCATCTACCAACAAACCAACACCGAACAATGCTTCTCAAACTATCCACTATTCTCTGGCCAATTGATTTCAACTAGTTCATTCAACAGCGATTATTCTTAACATCTTACTCATTGCGGCTGGGGGCAGTGAGTAATAATTGCCTGTTGAACAAACTAGTAAATCTTTGACACACATTTGATTCATAAATCACCAAATACACAATTATTACAAACAATCATCCAATCAAAATTGTCATCCACAATACAAACCGTCATTCAAACTATTCAATATCTCCAATATAACAGATATCAAACTAGCCACCACCGGACAATTCGCTTACCAATTCAGTCCAACTGCATTATTCAACTGCCATAATCTTTAACATCCTACTCATTGCAGCTGTTAGCACACAGTAATAATGGCTTACTGAGCACAATAGTATATCTTCCTCACACAATGGATTGATAACTATAAAATGAGCAAAATCACATTAGCATAATCACCACAAACACAATTACACTCTGCTTCAATCTATCCACATATAAACATCTTGGGGGACAGGGGTGTGAAACTGTCCAGTATTGGACAGTCTTGAGACCAATTCATCACAACAAATCAATCAACGACCATTATTCTCACCATTTCAATCAGTGCAACTCAATGGTCCAGCTACCAATTGCTTCTTCAACAAACTACTAAACCTTGGACAGATAACGGATTCATATCTTTGCAATAACCAAAATCACAATAACAATCATCACCTAACCAACCTACCAATATGCCCATTAACACATACAACCAAACAATCATCAAAGCAAAACCTCTACCAACACTGCATCTTCATCAACAATCTCGACCATGCTTTCATCTACTAACAAGCCAACACCGAATAATGCTTCTCAAACTATCCACTATTCTCTGGCCAATTGATTTCAACTAGTTCATTCAACAGCGATTATTCTTAACATCTTACTCATTGCGGCTGGGGGCAGTGAGTAATAATTGCCTGTTGAACAAACTAGTAAATCTTTGACACACATTCGATTCATAAATCACCAAATACACAATTATTACAAACAATCATCCAATCAAAATTGTCATCCACAATACAAACCGTCATTCAAACTATTCAATATCTCCAATATAACAGATATCAAACTAGCCACCACCGAACAATTCGCTTACCAATTCAGTCCAACTGCATTATTCAACTGCCATAATCTTTAACATCCTACTCATTGCAGCTGTTAGCACACAGTAATAATGGCTTACTGAGCACAATAGTATATCTTCCTCACACAATGGATTGATAACTATAAAATGAGCAAAATCACATTAGCATAATCACCACAAACACAATTACACTCTGCTTCAATCTATCCACATATAAACATCTTGGGGGACAGGGGTGTGAAACTGTCCAGTATTGGACAGTCTTGAGACCAATTCATCACAACTATATCAATCAACGACCATTATTCTCACCATTTCAATCAGTGCAACTCAATGGTCCAGCTACCAATTGCTTCTTCAACAAACTACTAAACCTTGGACAGATAACGGATTCATATCTTTGCAATAACCAAAATCACAATAACAATCATCACCTAACCAACCTACCAATATGCCCATTAACACATACAACCAAACAATCATCAAAGCAAAACCTTTACCAACACCGCATCTTCATCAACAATCTCGACCATGCTTTCATCTACCAACAAACCAACACTGAACAATGCTTCTCAAACTATCCACTATTCTCTGGCCAATTGATTTCAACTAGTTCATTCAACAGCGATTATTCTTAACATCTTACTCATTGCGGCTGGGGGCAGTGAGTAATAATTGCCTGTTGAACAAACTAGTAAATCTTTGACACACATTCGATTCATAAATCACCAAATACACAATTATTACAAACAATCATCCAATCAAAATTGTCATCCACAATACAAACCGTCATTCAAACTATTCAATATCTCCAATATAACAGATATCAAACTAGCCACCACCGGACAATTCGCTTACCAATTCAGTCCAACTGCATTATTCAACTGCCATAATCTTTAACATCCTACTCATTGCAGCTGTTAGCACACAGTAATAATGGCTTACTGAGCACAATAGTATATCTTCCTCACACAATGGATTGATAACTATAAAATGAGCAAAATCACATTAGCATAATCACCACTAACACAATTACACTCTGCTTCAATCTATCCACATATAAACATCTTGGGGGACAGGGGTGTGAAACTGTCCAGTATTGGACAGTCTTGAGACCAATTCATCACAACTATATCAATCAACGACCATTATTCTCACCATTTCAATCAGTGCAACTCAATGGTCCAGCTACCAATTGCTTCTTCAACAAACTACTAAACCTTGGACAGATAACGGATTCATATCTTTGCAATAACCAAAATCACAATAACAATCATCACCTAACCAACCTACCAATATGCCCATTAACACATACAACCAAACAATCATCAAAGCAAAACCTCTACCAACACCGCATCTTCATCAACAATCTCGACCATGCTTTCATCTACCAACAAACCAACACCGAATAATGCTTCTCAAACTATCCACTATTCTCTGGCCAATTGATTTCAACTAATTCATTCAACAGCGATTATTCTTAACATCTTACTCATTGCAGCTGGGGGCAGTGAGTAATAATTGCCTGTTGAACAAACTAGTAAATCTTTGACACACATTCGATTCATAAATCACCAAATACACAATTATTACAAACAATCATCCAATCAAAATTGTCATCCACAATACAAACCGTCATTCAAACTATTCAATATCTCCAATATAACAGATATCAAACTAGCCACCACCGAACAATTCGCTTACCAATTCAGTCCAACTGCATTATTCAACTGCCATAATCTTTAACATCCTACTCATTGCAGCTGTTAGCACACAGTAATAATGGCTTACTGAGCACAATAGTATATCTTCCTCACACAATGGATTGATAACTATAAAATGAGCAAAATCACATTAGCATAATCACCACAAACACAATTACACTCTGCTTCAATCTATCCACATATAAACATCTTGGGGGACAGGGGTGTGAAACTGTCCAGTATTGGACAGTCTTGAGACCAATTCATCACAACTATATCAATCAACGACCATTATTCTCACCCTTTCAATCAGTGCAACTCAATGGTCCAGCTACCAATTGCTTCTTCAACAAACTACTAAACCTTGGACAGATAACGGATTCATATCTTTGCAATAACCAAAATCACAATAACAATCATCACCTAACCAACCTACCAATATGCCCATTAACACATACAACCAAACAATCATCAAAGCAAAACCTTTACCAACACCGCATCTTCATCAACAATCTCGACCATGCTTTCATCTACTAACAAGCCAACACCGAATAATGCTTCTCAAACTATCCACTATTCTCTGGCCAATTGATTTCAACTAGTTCATTCAACAGCAATTATTCTTAACATCTTACTCATTGCGGCTGGGGGCAGTGAGTAATAATTGCCTGTTGAACAAACTAGTAAATCTTTGACACACATTCGATTCATAAATCACCAAATACACAATTATTACAAACAATCATCCAATCAAAATTGTCATCCACAATACAAACTGTCATTCAAACTATTCAATATCTCCAATATAACAGATATCAAACTTGCCACCACCGGACAATTCGCTTACCAATTCAGTCCAACTGCATTATTCAACTGCCATAATCTTTAACATCCTACTCATTGCAGCTGTTAGCACACAGTAATAATGGCTTACTGAGCACAATAGTATATCTTCCTCACACAATGGATTGGTAACTATGGAATGAGCAAAATCACATTAGCATAATCACCACTAACACAATTACACTCTGCTTCAATCTATCCACATATAAACATCTTGGGGGACAGGGGTGTGAAACTGTCCAGTATTGGACAGTCTTGAGACCAATTCATCACAACTATATCAATCAACGACCATTATTCTCACCATTTCAATCAGTGCAACTCAATGGTCCAGCTACCAATTGCTTCTTCAACAAACTACTAAACCTTGGACAGATAACGATCTCATATCTTTGCAATAACCAAAATCACAATAACAATCATCACCTAACCAACCTACCAATATGCCCATTAACACATACAACCAAGCAAAACCTTTACCAACACCGCATCTTCATCAACAATCTCGACCATGCTTTCATCTACCAACAAACCAACACCGAACAATGCTTCTCAAACTATCCACTATTCTCTGGCCAATTGATTTCAACTAGTTCATTCAACAGCGATTATTCTTAACATCTTACTCATTGCGGCTGGGGGCAGTGAGTAATAATTGCCTGTTGAACAAACTAGTA
Source organism: Trididemnum clinides (assembly GCA_963675345.1). NCBI lineage: Eukaryota > Metazoa > Chordata > Ascidiacea > Aplousobranchia > Didemnidae > Trididemnum > Trididemnum clinides. The sequence goes on from OY776294.1 coordinate 25,022,339, forward strand.
AATCTTTGACACACATTCGATTCATAAATCACCAAATACACAATTATTACAAACAATCATCCAATCAAAATTGTCATCCACAATACAAACCGTCATTCAAACTATTCAATATCTCCAATATAACAGATATCAAACTAGCCACCACCGGACAATTCGCTTACCAATTCAGTCCAACTGCATTATTCAACTGCCATAATCTTTAACATCCTACTCATTGCAGCTGTTAGCACACAGTAATAATGGCTTACTGAGCACAATAGTATATCTTCCTCACACAATGGATTGATAACTATGGAACGAGCAAAATCACATTAGCATAATCACCACAAACACAATTACACTCTGCTTCAATCTATCCACATATAAACATCTTGGGGGACAGGGGTGTGAAACTGTCCAGTATTGGACAGTCTTGAGACCAATTCATCACAACTATATCAATCAACGACCATTATTCTCACCATTTCAATCAGTGCAACTCAATGGTCCAGCTACCAATTGCTTCTTCAACAAACTACTAAACCTTGGACAGATAACGGATTCATATCTTTGCAATAACCAAAATCACAATAACAATCATCACCTAACCAACCTACCAATATGCCCATTAACACATACAACCAAACAATCATCAAAGCAAAACCTTTACCAACACCGCATCTTCATCAACAATCTCGACCATGCTTTCATCTACCAACAAACCAACACCGAACAATGCTTCTCAAACTATCCACTATTCTCTGGCCAATTGATTTCAACTAATTCATTCAACAGCGATTGTTCTTAACATCTTACTCATTGCGGCTGGGGGCAGTGAGTAATAATTGCCTGTTGAACAAACTAGTAAATCTTTGACACACATTCGATTCATAAATCACCAAATACACAATTATTACAAACAATCATCCAATCAAAATTGTCATCCACAATACAAACCGTCATTCAAACTATTCAATATCTCCAATATAACAGATATCAAACTAGCCACCACCGGACAATTCGCTTACCAATTCAGTCCAACTGCATTATTCAACTGCCATAATCTTTAACATCCTACTCATTGCAGCTGTTAGCACACAGTAATAATGGCTTACTGAGCACAATAGTATATCTTCCTCACACAATGGATTGATAACTATAAAATGAGCAAAATCACATTAGCATAATCACCACAAACACAATTACACTCTGCTTCAATCTATCCACATATAAACATCTTGGGGGACAGGGGTGTGAAACTGTCCAGTATTGGACAGTCTTGAGACCAATTCATCACAACTATATCAATCAACGACCATTATTCTCACCATTTCAATCAGTGCAACTCAATGGTCCAGCTACCAATTGCTTCTTCAACAAACTACTAAACCTTGGACAGATAACGGATTCATATCTTTGCAATAACCAAAATCACAATAACAATCATCACCTAACCAACCTACCAATATGCCCATTAACACATACAACCAAACAATCATCAAAGCAAAACCTCTACCAACACCGCATCTTCATCAACAATCTCGACCATGCTTTCATCTACCAACAAACCAACACCGAACAATGCTTCTCAAACTATCCACTATTCTCTGGCCAATTGATTTCAACTAGTTCATTCAACAGCGATTATTCTTAACATCTTACTCATTGCGGCTGGGGGCAGTGAGTAATAATTGCCTGTTGAACAAACTAGTAAATCTTTGACACACATTCGATTCATAAATCACCAAATACACAATTATTACAAACAATCATCCAATCAAAATTGTCATCCACAATACAAACCGTCATTCAAACTATTCAATATCTCCAATATAACAGATATCAAACTAGCCACCACCGGACAATTCGCTTACCAATTCAGTCCAACTGCATTATTCAACTGCCATAATCTTTAACATCCTACTCATTGCAGCTGTTAGCACACAGTAATAATGGCTTACTGAGCACAATAGTATATCTTCCTCACACAATGGATTGGTAACTATGGAATGAGCAAAATCACATTAGCATAATCACCACTAACACAATTACACTCTGCTTCAATCTATCCACATATAAACATCTTGGGGGACAGGGGTGTGAAACTGTCCAGTATTGGACAGTCTTGAGACCAATTCATCACAACTATATCAATCAACGACCATTATTCTCACCATTTCAATCAGTGCAACTCAATGGTCCAGCTACCAATTGCTTCTTCAACAAACTACTAAACCTTGGACAGATAACGATCTCATATCTTTGCAATAACCAAAATCACAATAACAATCATCACCTAACCAACCTACCAATATGCCCATTAACACATACAACCAAGCAAAACCTTTACCAACACCGCATCTTCATCAACAATCTCGACCATGCTTTCATCTACCAACAAACCAACACCGAACAATGCTTCTCAAACTATCCACTATTCTCTGGCCAATTGATTTCAACTAGTTCATTCAACAGCGATTATTCTTAACATCTTACTCATTGCGGCTGGGGGCAGTGAGTAATAATTGCCTGTTGAACAAACTAGTAAATCTTTGACACACATTCGATTCATAAATCACCAAATACACAATTATTACAAACAATCATCCAATCAAAATTGTCATCCACAATACAAACCGTCATTCAAACTATTCAATATCTCCAATATAACAGATATCAAACTAGCCACCACCGGACAATTCGCTTACCAATTCAGTCCAACTGCATTATTCAACTGCCATAATCTTTAACATCCTACTCATTGCAGCTGTTAGCACACAGTAATAATGGCTTACTGAGCACAATAGTATATCTTCCTCACACAATGGATTGATAACTATGGAACGAGCAAAATCACATTAGCATAATCACCACAAACACAATTACACTCTGCTTCAATCTATCCACATATAAACATCTTGGGGGACAGGGGTGTGAAACTGTCCAGTATTGGACAGTCTTGAGACCAATTCATCACAACTATATCAATCAACGACCATTATTCTCACCATTTCAATCAGTGCAACTCAATGGTCCAGCTACCAATTGCTTCTTCAACAAACTACTAAACCTTGGACAGATAACGGATTCATATCTTTGCAATAACCAAAATCACAATAACAATCATCACCTAACCAACCTACCAATATGCCCATTAACACATACAACCAAACAATCATCAAAGCAAAACCTTTACCAACACCGCATCTTCATCAACAATCTCGACCATGCTTTCATCTACCAACAAACCAACACCGAACAATGCTTCTCAAACTATCCACTATTCTCTGGCCAATTGATTTCAACTAATTCATTCAACAGCGATTGTTCTTAACATCTTACTCATTGCGGCTGGGGGCAGTGAGTAATAATTGCCTGTTGAACAAACTAGTAAATCTTTGACACACATTCGATTCATAAATCACCAAATACACAATTATTACAAACAATCATCCAATCAAAATTGTCATCCACAATACAAACCGTCATTCAAACTATTCAATATCTCCAATATAACAGATATCAAACTAGCCACCACCGGACAATTCGCTTACCAATTCAGTCCAACTGCATTATTCAACTGCCATAATCTTTAACATCCTACTCATTGCAGCTGTTAGCACACAGTAATAATGGCTTACTGAGCACAATAGTATATCTTCCTCACACAATGGATTGATAACTATAAAATGAGCAAAATCACATTAGCATAATCACCACAAACACAATTACACTCTGCTTCAATCTATCCACATATAAACATCTTGGGGGACAGGGGTGTGAAACTGTCCAGTATTGGACAGTCTTGAGACCAATTCATCACAACTATATCAATCAACGACCATTATTCTCACCATTTCAATCAGTGCAACTCAATGGTCCAGCTACCAATTGCTTCTTCAACAAACTACTAAACCTTGGACAGATAACGGATTCATATCTTTGCAATAACCAAAATCACAATAACAATCATCACCTAACCAACCTACCAATATGCCCATTAACACATACAACCAAACAATCATCAAAGCAAAACCTCTACCAACACCGCATCTTCATCAACAATCTCGACCATGCTTTCATCTACCAACAAACCAACACCGAACAATGCTTCTCAAACTATCCACTATTCTCTGGCCAATTGATTTCAACTAGTTCATTCAACAGCGATTATTCTTAACATCTTACTCATTGCGGCTGGGGGCAGTGAGTAATAATTGCCTGTTGAACAAACTAGTAAATCTTTGACACACATTCGATTCATAAATCACCAAATACACAATTATTACAAACAATCATCCAATCAAAATTGTCATCCACAATACAAACCGTCATTCAAACTATTCAATATCTCCAATATAACAGATATCAAACTAGCCACCACCGGACAATTCGCTTACCAATTCAGTCCAACTGCATTATTCAACTGCCATAATCTTTAACATCCTACTCATTGCAGCTGTTAGCACACAGTAATAATGGCTTACTGAGCACAATAGTATATCTTCCTCACACAATGGATTGATAACTATAAAATGAGCAAAATCACATTAGCATAATCACCACAAACACAATTACACTCTGCTTCAATCTATCCACATATAAACATCTTGGGGGACAGGGGTGTGAAACTGTCCAGTATTGGACAGTCTTGAGACCAATTCATCACAACTATATCAATCAACGACCATTATTCTCACCATTTCAATCAGTGCAACTCAATGGTCCAGCTACCAATTGCTTCTTCAACAAACTACTAAACCTTGGACAGATAACGGATTCATATCTTTGCAATAACCAAAATCACAATAACAATCATCACCTAACCAACCTACCAATATGCCCATTAACACATACAACCAAACAATCATCAAAGCAAAACCTCTACCAACACCGCATCTTCATCAACAATCTCGACCATGCTTTCATCTACCAACAAACCAACACCGAACAATGCTTCTCAAACTATCCACTATTCTCTGGCCAATTGATTTCAACTAGTTCATTCAACAGCGATTATTCTTAACATCTTACTCATTGCGGCTGGGGGCAGTGAGTAATAATTGCCTGTTGAACAAACTAGTAAATCTTTGACACACATTCGATTCATAAATCACCAAATACACAATTATTACAAACAATCATCCAATCAAAATTGTCATCCACAATACAAACCGTCATTCAAACTATTCAATATCTCCAATATAACAGATATCAAACTAGCCACCACCGGACAATTCGCTTACCAATTCAGTCCAACTGCATTATTCAACTGCCATAATCTTTAACATCCTACTCATTGCAGCTGTTAGCACACAGTAATAATGGCTTACTGAGCACAATAGTATATCTTCCTCACACAATGGATTGATAACTATGGAACGAGCAAAATCACATTAGCATAATCACCACAAACACAATTACACTCTGCTTCAATCTATCCACATATAAACATCTTGGGGGACAGGGGTGTGAAACTGTCCAGTATTGGACAGTCTTGAGACCAATTCATCACAACTATATCAATCAACGACCATTATTCTCACCATTTCAATCAGTGCAACTCAATGGTCCAGCTACCAATTGCTTCTTCAACAAACTACTAAACCTTGGACAGATAACGGATTCATATCTTTGCAATAACCAAAATCACAATAACAATCATCACCTAACCAACCTACCAATATGCCCATTAACACATACAACCAAACAATCATCAAAGCAAAACCTCTACCAACACCGCATCTTCATCAACAATCTCGACCATGCTTTCATCTACCAACAAACCAACACCGAACAATGCTTCTCAAACTATCCACTATTCTCTGGCCAATTGATTTCAACTAGTTCATTCAACAGCGATTATTCTTAACATCTTACTCATTGCGGCTGGGGGCAGTGAGTAATAATTGCCTGTTGAACAAACTAGTAAATCTTTGACACACATTCGATTCATAAATCACCAAATACACAATTATTACAAACAATCATCCAATCAAAATTGTCATCCACAATACAAACCGTCATTCAAACTATTCAATATCTCCAATATAACAGATATCAAACTAGCCACCACCGGACAATTCGCTTACCAATTCAGTCCAACTGCATTATTCAACTGCCATAATCTTTAACATCCTACTCATTGCAGCTGTTAGCACACAGTAATAATGGCTTACTGAGCACAATAGTATATCTTCCTCACACAATGGATTGATAACTATAAAATGAGCAAAATCACATTAGCATAATCACCACAAACACAATTACACTCTGCTTCAATCTATCCACATATAAACATCTTGGGGGACAGGGGTGTGAAACTGTCCAGTATTGGACAGTCTTGAGACCAATTCATCACAACTATATCAATCAACGACCATTATTCTCACCATTTCAATCAGTGCAACTCAATGGTCCAGCTACCAATTGCTTCTTCAACAAACTACTAAACCTTGGACAGATAACGGATTCATATCTTTGCAATAACCAAAATCACAATAACAATCATCACCTAACCAACCTACCAATATGCCCATTAACACATACAACCAAACAATCATCAAAGCAAAACCTTTACCAACACCGCATCTTCATCAACAATCTCGACCATGCTTTCATCTACCAACAAACCAACACCGAACAATGCTTCTCAAACTATCCACTATTCTCTGGCCAATTGATTTCAACTAGTTCATTCAACAGCGATTGTTCTTAACATCTTACTCATTGCGGCTGGGGGCAGTGAGTAATAATTGCCTGTTGAACAAACTAGTAAATCTTTGACACACATTCGATTCATAAATCACCAAATACACAATTATTACAAACAATCATCTAATCAAAATTGTCATCCACAATACAAACCGTCATTCAAACTATTCAATATCTCCAATATAACAGATATCAAACTAGCCACCACCGGACAATTCGCTTACCAATTCAGTCCAACTGCATTATTCAACTGCCATAATCTTTAACATCCTACTCATTGCAGCTGTTAGCACACAGTAATAATGGCTTACTGAGCACAATAGTATATCTTCCTCACACAATGGATTGATAACTATGGAACGAGCAAAATCACATTAGCATAATCACCACTAACACAATTACACTCTGCTTCAATCTATCCACATATAAACATCTTGGGGGACAGGGGTGTGAAACTGTCCAGTATTGGACAGTCTTGAGACCAATTCATCACAACTATATCAATCAACGACCATTATTCTCACCATTTCAATCAGTGCAACTCAATGGTCCAGCTACCAATTGCTTCTTCAACAAACTACTAAACCTTGGACAGATAACGGATTCATATCTTTGCAATAACCAAAATCACAATAACAATCATCACCTAACCAACCTACCAATATGCCCATTAACACATACAACCAAACAATCATCAAAGCAAAACCTCTACCAACACCGCATCTTCATCAACAATCTCGACCATGCTTTCATCTACCAACAAACCAACACCGAACAATGCTTCTCAAACTATCCACTATTCTCTGGCCAATTGATTTCAACTAGTTCATTCAACAGCGATTATTCTTAACATCTTACTCATTGCGGCTGGGGGCAGTGAGTAATAATTGCCTGTTGAACAAACTAGTAAATCTTTGACACACATTCGATTCATAAATCACCAAATACACAATTATTACAAACAATCATCCAATCAAAATTGTCATCCACAATACAAACCGTCATTCAAACTATTCAATATCTCCAATATAACAGATATCAAACTAGCCACCACCGGACAATTCGCTTACCAATTCAGTCCAACTGCATTATTCAACTGCCATAATCTTTAACATCCTACTCATTGCAGCTGTTAGCACACAGTAATAATGGCTTACTGAGCACAATAGTATATCTTCCTCACACAATGGATTGATAACTATGGAACGAGCAAAATCACATTAGCATAATCACCACAAACACAATTACACTCTGCTTCAATCTATCCACATATAAACATCTTGGGGGACAGGGGTGTGAAACTGTCCAGTATTGGACAGTCTTGAGACCAATTCATCACAACTATATCAATCAACGACCATTATTCTCACCATTTCAATCAGTGCAACTCAATGGTCCAGCTACCAATTGCTTCTTCAACAAACTACTAAACCTTGGACAGATAACGGATTCATATCTTTGCAATAACCAAAATCACAATAACAATCATCACCTAACCAACCTACCAATATGCCCATTAACACATACAACCAAACAATCATCAAAGCAAAACCTTTACCAACACCGCATCTTCATCAACAATCTCGACCATGCTTTCATCTACCAACAAACCAACACCGAACAATGCTTCTCAAACTATCCACTATTCTCTGGCCAATTGATTTCAACTAGTTCATTCAACAGCGATTGTTCTTAACATCTTACTCATTGCGGCTGGGGGCAGTGAGTAATAATTGCCTGTTGAACAAACTAGTAAATCTTTGACACACATTCGATTCATAAATCACCAAATACACAATTATTACAAACAATCATCCAATCAAAATTGTCATCCACAATACAAACCGTCATTCAAACTATTCAATATCTCCAATATAACAGATATCAAACTTGCCACCACCGGACAATTCGCTTACCAATTCAGTCCAACTGCATTATTCAACTGCCATAATCTTTAACATCCTACTCATTGCAGCTGTTAGCACACAGTAATAATGGCTTACTGAGCACAATAGTATATCTTCCTCACACAATGGATTGATAACTATGGAACGAGCAAAATCACATTAGCATAATCACCACAAACACAATTACACTCTGCTTCAATCTATCCACATATAAACATCTTGGGGGACAGGGGTGTGAAACTGTCCAGTATTGGACAGTCTTGAGACCAATTCATCACAACTATATCAATCAACGACCATTATTCTCACCATTTCAATCAGTGCAACTCAATGGTCCAGCTACCAATTGCTTCTTCAACAAACTACTAAACCTTGGACAGATAACGGATTCATATCTTTGCAATAACCAAAATCACAATAACAATCATCACCTAACCAACCTACCAATATGCCCATTAACACATACAACCAAACAATCATCAAAGCAAAACCTTTACCAACACCGCATCTTCATCAACAATCTCGACCATGCTTTCATCTACCAACAAACCAACACCGAACAATGCTTCTCAAACTATCCACTATTCTCTGGCCAATTGATTTCAACTAGTTCATTCAACAGCGATTATTCTTAACATCTTACTCATTGCGGCTGGGGGCAGTGAGTAATAATTGCCTGTTGAACAAACTAGTAAATCTTTGACACACATTCGATTCATAAATCACCAAATACACAATTATTACAAACAATCATCCAATCAAAATTGTCATCCACAATACAAACCGTCATTCAAACTATTCAATATCTCCAATATAACAGATATCAAACTAGCCACCACCGGACAATTCGCTTACCAATTCAGTCCAATTGCCATAATCTTTAACATCCTACTCATTGCAGCTGTTAGCACACAGTAATAATGGCTTACTGAGCACAATAGTATATCTTCCTCACACAATGGATTGATAACTATGGAACGAGCAAAATCACATTAGCATAATCACCACTAACACAATTACACTCTGCTTCAATCTATCCACATATAAACATCTTGGGGGACAGGGGTGTGAAACTGTCCAGTATTGGACAGTCTTGAGACCAATTCATCACAACTATATCAATCAACGACCATTATTCTCACCATTTCAATCAGTGCAACTCAATGGTCCAGCTACCAATTGCTTCTTCAACAAACTACTAAACCTTGGACAGATAACGGATTCATATCTTTGCAATAACCAAAATCACAATAACAATCATCACCTAACCAACCTACCAATATGCCCATTAACACATACAACCAAACAATCATCAAAGCAAAACCTCTACCAACACCGCATCTTCATCAACAATCTCGACCATGCTTTCATCTACCAACAAACCAACACCGAATAATGCTTCTCAAACTATCCACTATTCTCTGGCCAATGGATTTCAACTAGTTCATTCAACAGCGATTATTCTTAACATCTTACTCATTGCGGCTGGGGGCAGTGAGTAATAATTGCCTGTTGAACAAACTAGTAAATCTTTGACACACATTCGATTCATAAATCACCAAATACACAATTATTACAAACAATTATCTAATCAAAATTGTCATCCACAATACAAACCGTCATTCAAACTATTCAATATCTCCAATATAACAGATATCAAACTAGCCACCACCGGACAATTCGCTTACCAATTCAGTCCAACTGCATTATTCAACTGCCATAATCTTTAACATCCCACTCATTGCAGCTGTTAGCACACAGTAATAATGGCTTACTGAGCACAATAGTATATCTTCCTCACACAATGGATTGATAACTATGGAACGAGCAAAATCACATTAGCATAATCACCACAAACACAATTACACTCTGCTTCAATCTATCCACATATAAACATCTTGGGGGACAGGGGTGTGAAACTGTCCAGTATTGGACAGTCTTGAGACCAATTCATCACAACTATATCAATCAACGACCATTATTCTCACCATTTCAATCAGTGCAACTCAATGGTCCAGCTACCAATTGCTTCTTCAACAAACTACTAAACCTTGGACAGATAACGGATTCATATCTTTGCAATAACCAAAATCACAATAACAATCATCACCTAACCAACCTACCAATATGCCCATTAACACATACAACCAAACAATCATCAAAGCAAAACCTTTACCAACACCGCATCTTCATCAACAATCTCGACCATGCTTTCATCTACCAACAAACCAACACCGAACAATGCTTCTCAAACTATCCACTATTCTCTGGCCAATGGATTTCAACTAGTTCATTCAACAGCGATTGTTCTTAACATCTAATCATTGCGGCTGGGGGCAGTGAGTAATAATTGCCTGTTGAACAAACTAGTAAATCTTTGACACACATTCGATTCATAAATCACCAAATACACAATTATTACAAACAATCATCCAATCAAAATTGTCATCCACAATACAAACCGTCATTCAAACTATTCAATATCTCCAATATAACAGATATCAAACTAGCCACCACCGGACAATTCGCTTACCAATTCAGTCCAACTGCATTATTCAACTGCCATAATCTTTAACATCCTACTCATTGCAGCTGTTAGCACACAGTAATAATGGCTTACTGAGCACAATAGTATATCTTCCTCACACAATGGATTGATAACTATGGAACGAGCAAAATCACATTAGCATAATCACCACTAGCACAATTACACTCTGCTTCAATCTATCCACATATAAACATCTTGGGGGACAGGGGTGTGAAACTGTCCAGTATTGGACAGTCTTGAGACCAATTCATCACAACTATATCAATCAACGACCATTATTCTCACCATTTCAATCAGTGCAACTCAATGGTCCAGCTACCAATTGCTTCTTCAACAAACTACTAAACCTTGGACAGATAACGAATTCATATCTTTGCAATAACCAAAATCACAATAACAATCATCACCTAACCAACCTACCAATATGCCCATTAACACATACAACCAAACAATCATCAAAGTAAAACGTTTACCAACACTGCATCTTCATCAACAATCTCGACCATGCTTTCATCTACCAACAAACCAACACCAAATAATGCTTCTCAAACTATCCACTATTCTCTGGCCAATTGATTTCAACTAGTTCATTCAACAGCGATTATTCTTAACATCTTACTCATTGCGGCTGGGGGCAGTGAGTAATAATTGCCTGTTGAACAAACTAGTAAATCTTTGACACACATTCGATTCATAAATCACCAAATACACAATTATTACAAACAATCATCTAATCAAAATTGTCATCCACAATACAAACCGTCATTCAAACTATTCAATATCTCCAATATAACAGATATCAAACTAGCCACCACCGGACAATTCGCTTACCAATTCAGTCCAATTGCCATAATCTTTAACATCCTACTCATTGCAGCTGTTAGCACACAGTAATAATGGCTTACTGAGCACAATAGTATATCTTCCTCACACAATGGATTGATAACTATAAAATGAGCAAAATCACATTAGCATAATCACCACAAACACAATTACACTCTGCTTCAATCTATCCACATATAAACATCTTGAGGGACAGGGGTGTGAAACTGTCCAGTATTGGACAGTCTTGAGACCAATTCATCACAACTATATCAATCAACGACCATTATTCTCACCATTTCAATCAGTGCAACTCAATGGTCCAGCTACCAATTGCTTCTTCAACAAACTACTAAACCTTGGACAGATAACGGATTCATATCTTTGCAATAACCAAAATCACAATAACAATCATCACCTAACCAACCTACCAATATGCCCATTAACACATACAACCAAACAATCATCAAAGCAAAACCTTTACCAACACCGCATCTTCATCAACAATCTCGACCATGCTTTCATCTACCAACAAACCAACACCGAATAATGCTTCTCAAACTATCCACTATTCTCTGGCCAATGGATTTCAACTAGTTCATTCAACAGCGATTATTCTTAACATCTTACTCATTGCGGCTGGGGGCAGTGAGTAATAATTGCCTGTTGAACAAACTAGTAAATCTTTGACACACATTCGATTCATAAATCACCAAATACACAATTATTACAAACAATCATCCAATCAAAATTGTCATCCGCAATACAAACCGTCATTCAAACTATTCAATATCTCCAATATAACAGATATCAAACTAGCCACCACCGGACAAATCGCTTACCAATTCAGTCCAACTGCATTATGCAACTGCCATAATCTTTAACATCCTACTCATTGCAGCTGTTAGCACACAGTAATAATGGCTTACTGAGCACAATAGTATATCTTCCTCACACAATGGATTGATAACTATAAAATGAGCAAAATCACATTAGCATAATCACCACAAACACAATTACACTCTGCTTCAATCTATCCACATATAAACATCTTGGGGGACAGGGGTGTGAAACTGTCCAGTATTGGACAGTCTTGAGACCAATTCATCACAACTATATCAATCAACGACCATTATTCTCACCATTTCAATCAGTGCAACTCAATGGTCCAGCTACCAATTGCTTCTTCAACAAACTACTAAACCTTGGACAGATAACGGATTCATATCTTTGCAATAACCAAAATCACAATAACAATCATCACCTAACCAACCTACCAATATGCCCATTAACACATACAACCAAACAATCATCAAAGTAAAACCTTTACCAACACTGCATCTTCATCAACAATCTCGACCATGCTTTCATCTACCAACAAACCAACACCGAATAATGCTTCTCAAACTATCCACTATTCTCTGGCCAATTGATTTCAACTAGTTCATTCAACAGCGATTATTCTTAACATCTTACTCATTGCGGCTGGGGGCAGTGAGTAATAATTGCCTGTTGAACAAACTAGTAAATCTTTGACACACATTCGATTCATAAATCACCAAATACACAATTATTACAAACAATCATCTAATCAAAATTGTCATCCACAATACAAACCGTCATTCAAACTATTCAATATCTCCAATATAACAGATATCAAACTAGCCACCACCGGACAATTCGCTTACCAATTCAGTCCCATTGCCATAATCTTTAACATCCTACTCATTGCAGCTGTTAGCACACAGTAATAATGGCTTACTGAGCACAATAGTATATCTTCCTCACACAATGGATTGATAACTATAAAATGAGCAAAATCACATTAGCATAATCACCACAAACACAATTACACTCTGCTTCAATCTATCCACATATAAACATCTTGGGGGACAGGGGTGTGAAACTGTCCAGTATTGGACAGTCTTGAGACCAATTCATCACAACTATATCAATCAACGACCATTATTCTCACCATTTCAATCAGTGCAACTCAATGGTCCAGCTACCAATTGCTTCTTCAACAAACTACTAAACCTTGGACAGATAACGGATTCATATCTTTGCAATAACCAAAATCACAATAACAATCATCACCTAACCAACCTACCAATATGCCCATTAACACATACAACCAAACAATCATCAAAGCAAAACCTTTACCAACACCGCATCTTCATCAACAATCTCGACCATGCTTTCATCTACCAACAAACCAACACCGAATAATGCTTCTCAAACTATCCACTATTCTCTGGCCAATTGATTTCAACTAGTTCATTCAACAGCGATTATTCTTAACATCTTACTCATTGCGGCTGGGGGCAGTGAGTAATAATTGCCTGTTGAACAAACTAGTAAATCTTTGACACACATTCGATTCATAAATCACCAAATACACAATTATTACAAACAATCATCTAATCAAAATTGTCATCCACAATACAAACCGTCATTCAAACTATTCAATATCTCCAATATAACAGATATCAAACTAGCCACCACCGGACAATTTGCTTACCAATTCAGTCCAACTGCATTATTCAACTGCCATAATCTTTAACATCCTACTCATTGCAGCTGTTAGCACACAGTAATAATGGCTTACTGAGCACAATAGTATATCTTCCTCACACAATGGATTGATAACTATAAAATGAGCAAAATCACATTAGCATAATCACCACAAACACAATTACACTCTGCTTCAGTCTATCCACATATAAACATCTTGGGGGACAGGGGTGTGAAACTGTCCAGTATTGGACAGTCTTGAGACCAATTCATCACAACTATATCAATCAACGACCATTATTCTCACCATTTCAATCGGTGCAACTCAATGGTCCAGCTACCAATTGCTTCTTCAACAAACTACTAAACCTTGGACAGATAACGGATTCATATCTTTGCAATAACCAAAATCACAATAACAATCATCACCTAACCAACCTACCAATATGCCCATTAACACATACAACCAAACAATCATCAAAGCAAAACCTCTACCAACACCGCATCTTCATCAACAATCTCGACCATGCTTTCATCTACCAACAAACCAACACCGAATAATGCTTCTCAAACTATCCACTATTCTCTGGCCAATGGATTTCAACTAGTTCATTCAACAGCGATTATTCTTAACATCTTACTCATTGCGGCTGGGGGCAGTGAGTAATAATTGCCTGTTGAACAAACTAGTAAATCTTTGACACACATTCGATTCATAAATCACCAAATACACAATTATTACAAACAATCATCTAATCAAAATTGTCATCCACAATACAAACCGTCATTCAAACTATTCAATATCTCCAATATAACAGATATCAAACTAGCCACCACCGGACAAATCGCTTACCAATTCAGTCCAACTGCCATAATCTTTAACATCCTACTCATTGCAGCTGTTAGCACACAGTAATAATGGCTTACTGAGCACAATAGTATATCTTCCTCACACAATGGATTGATAACTATAAAATGAGCAAAATCACATTAGCATAATCACCACAAACACAATTACACTCTGCTTCAATCTATCCACATATAAACATCTTGGGGGACAGGGGTGTGAAACTGTCCAGTATTGGACAGTCTTGAGACCAATTCATCACAACTATATCAATCAACGACCATTATTCTCACCATTTCAATCAGTGCAACTCAATGGTCCAGCTACCAATTGCTTCTTCAACAAACTACTAAACCTTGGACAGATAACGGATTCATATCTTTGCAATAACCAAAATCACAATAACAATCATCACCTAACCAACCTACCAATATGCCCATTAACACATACAACCAAACAATCATCAAAGTAAAACCTTTACCAACACCGCATCTTCATCAACAATCTCGACCATGCTTTCATCTACCAACAAACCAACACCAAATAATGCTTCTCAAACTATCCACTATTCTCTGGCCAATTGATTTCAACTAGTTCATTCAACAGCGATTATTCTTAACATCTTACTCATTGCGGCTGGGGGCAGTGAGTAATAATTGCCTGTTGAACAAACTAGTAAATCTTTGACACACATTCGATTCATAAATCACCAAATACACAATTATTACAAACAATCATCTAATCAAAATTGTCATCCACAATACAAACCGTCATTCAAACTATTCAATATCTCCAATATAACAGATATCAAACTAGCCACCACCGGACAAATCGCTTACCAATTCAGTCCAACTGCATTATTCAACTGCCATAATCTTTAACATCCTACTCATTGCAGCTGTTAGCACACAGTAATAATGGCTTACTGAGCACAATAGTATATCTTCCTCACACAATGGATTGATAACTATAAAATGAGCAAAATCACATTAGCATAATCACCACAAACACAATTACACTCTGCTTCAATCTATCCACATATAAACATCTTGGGGGACAGGGGTGTGAAACTGTCCAGTATTGGACAGTCTTGAGACCAATTCATCACAACTATATCAATCAACGACCATTATTCTCACCATTTCAATCAGTGCAACTCAATGGTCCAGCTACCAATTGCTTCTTCAACAAACTACTAAACCTTGGACAGATAACGGATTCATATCTTTGCAATAACCAAAATCACAATAACAATCATCACCTAACCAACCTACCAATATGCCCATTAACACATACAACCAAACAATCATCAAAGCAAAACCTCTACCAACACCGCATCTTCATCAACAATCTCGACCATGCTTTCATCTACCAACAAACCAACACCGAATAATGCTTCTCAAACTATCCACTATTCTCTGGCCAATGGATTTCAACTAGTTCATTCAACAGCGATTATTCTTAACATCTTACTCATTGCGGCTGGGGGCAGTGAGTAATAATTGCCTGTTGAACAAACTAGTAAATCTTTGACACACATTCGATTCATAAATCACCAAATACACAATTATTACAAACAATCATCTAATCAAAATTGTCATCCACAATACAAACCGTCATTCAAACTATTCAATATCTCCAATATAACAGATATCAAACTAGCCACCACCGGACAATTCGCTTACCAATTCAGTCCAACTGCCATAATCTTTAACATCCTACTCATTGCAGCTGTTAGCACACAGTAATAATGGCTTACTCAGCACAATAGTATATCTTCCTCACACAATGGATTGATAACTATGGAACGAGCAAAATCACATTAGCATAATCACCACAAACACAATTACACTCTGCTTCAATCTATCCACATATAAACATCTTGGGGGACAGGGGTGTGAAACTGTCCAGTATTGGACAGTCTTGAGACCAATTCATCACAACTATATCAATCAACGACCATTATTCTCACCATTTCAATCAGTGCAACTCAATGGTCCAGCTACCAATTGCTTCTTCAACAAACTACTAAACCTTGGACAGATAACGGATTCATATCTTTGCAATAACCAAAATCACAATAACAATCATCACCTAACCAACCTACCAATATGCCCATTAACACATACAACCAAACAATCATCAAAGCAAAACCTTTACCAACACCGCATCTTCATCAACAATCTCGACCATGCTTTCATCTACCAACAAACCAACACCGAACAATGCTTCTCAAACTATCCACTATTCTCTGGCCAATTGATTTCAACTAGTTCATTCAACAGCGATTATTCTTAACATCTTACTCATTGCGGCTGGGGGCAGTGAGTAATAATTGCCTGTTGAACAAACTAGTAAATCTTTGACACACATTCGATTCATAAATCACCAAATACACAATTATTACAAACAATCATCTAATCAAAATTGTAATCCGCAATACAAACCGTCATTCAAACTATTCAATATCTCCAATATAACAGATATCAAACTAGCCACCACCGGACAAATCGCTTACCAATTCAGTCCAACTGCATTATTCAACTGCCATAATCTTTAACATCCTACTCATTGCAGCTGTTAGCACACAGTAATAATGGCTTACTGAGCACAATAGTATATCTTCCTCACACAATGGATTGATAACTATGGAACGAGCAAAATCACATTAGCATAATCACCACAAACACAATTACACTCTGCTTCAATCTATCCACATATAAACATCTTGGGGGACAGGGGTGTGAAACTGTCCAGTATTGGACAGTCTTGAGACCAATTCATCACAACTATATCAATCAACGACCATTATTCTCACCATTTCAATCAGTGCAACTCAATGGTCCAGCTACCAATTGCTTCTTCAACAAACTACTAAACCTTGGACAGATAACGGATTCATATCTTTGCAATAACCAAAATCACAATAACAATCATCACCTAACCAACCTACCAATATGCCCATTAACACATACAACCAAACAATCATCAAAGCAAAACCTTTACCAACACCGCATCTTCATCAACAATCTCGACCATGCTTTCATCTACCAACAAACCAACACCGAACAATGCTTCTCAAACTATCCACTATTCTCTGGCCAATTGATTTCAACTAGTTCATTCAACAGCGATTGTTCTTAACATCTTACTCATTGCGGCTGGGGGCAGTGAGTAATAATTGCCTGTTGAACAAACTAGTAAATCTTTGACACACATTCGATTCATAAATCACCAAATACACAATTATTACAAACAATCATCCAATCAAAATTGTCATCCACAATACAAACCGTCATTCAAACTATTCAATATCTCCAATATAACAGATATCAAACTAGCCACCACCGGACAATTCGCTTACCAATTCAGTCCAACTGCATTATTCAACTGCCATAATCTTTAACATCCTACTCATTGCAGCTGTTAGCACACAGTAATAATGGCTTACTGAGCACAATAGTATATCTTCCTCACACAATGGATTGATAACTATGGAACGAGCAAAATCACATTAGCATAATCACCACTAACACAATTACACTCTGCTTCAATCTATCCACATATAAACATCTTGGGGGACAGGGGTGTGAAACTGTCCAGTATTGGACAGTCTTGAGACCAATTCA
This sequence comes from Trididemnum clinides, assembly GCA_963675345.1. NCBI lineage: Eukaryota > Metazoa > Chordata > Ascidiacea > Aplousobranchia > Didemnidae > Trididemnum > Trididemnum clinides. The sequence continues at coordinate 25,041,299 of OY776294.1, forward strand.
TCACAACTATATCAATCAACGACCATTATTCTCACCATTTCAATCAGTGCAACTCAATGGTCCAGCTACCAATTGCTTCTTCAACAAACTACTAAACCTTGGACAGATAACGAATTCATATCTTTGCAATAACCAAAATCACAATAACAATCATCACCTAACCAACCTACCAATATGCCCATTAACACATACAACCAAACAATCATCAAAGCAAAACCTCTACCAACACCGCATCTTCATCAACAATCTCGACCATGCTTTCATCTACCAACAAACCAACACCGAATAATGCTTCTCAAACTATCCACTATTCTCTGGCCAATTGATTTCAACTAGTTCATTCAACAGCGATTATTCTTAACATCTTACTCATTGCGGCTGGGGGCAGTGAGTAATAATTGCCTGTTGAACAAACTAGTAAATCTTTGACACACATTCGATTCATAAATCACCAAATACACAATTATTACAAACAATCATCCAATCAAAATTGTCATCCACAATACAAACCGTCATTCAAACTATTCAATATCTCCAATATAACAGATATCAAACTTGCCACCACCGGACAATTCGCTTACCAATTCAGTCCAACTGCATTATTCAACTGCCATAATCTTTAACATCCTACTCATTGCAGCTGTTAGCACACAGTAATAATGGCTTACTGAGCACAATAGTATATCTTCCTCACACAATGGATTGATAACTATGGAACGAGCAAAATCACATTAGCATAATCACCACAAACACAATTACACTCTGCTTCAATCTATCCACATATAAACATCTTGGGGGACAGGGGTGTGAAACTGTCCAGTATTGGACAGTCTTGAGACCAATTCATCACAACTATATCAATCAACGACCATTATTCTCACCATTTCAATCAGTGCAACTCAATGGTCCAGCTACCAATTGCTTCTTCAACAAACTACTAAACCTTGGACAGATAACGGATTCATATCTTTGCAATAACCAAAATCACAATAACAATCATCACCTAACCAACCTACCAATATGCCCATTAACACATACAACCAAACAATCATCAAAGCAAAACCTTTACCAACACCGCATCTTCATCAACAATCTCGACCATGCTTTCATCTACCAACAAACCAACACCGAACAATGCTTCTCAAACTATCCACTATTCTCTGGCCAATTGATTTCAACTAGTTCATTCAACAGCGATTGTTCTTAACATCTTACTCATTGCGGCTGGGGGCAGTGAGTAATAATTGCCTGTTGAACAAACTAGTAAATCTTTGACACACATTCGATTCATAAATCACCAAATACACAATTATTACAAACAATCATCCAATCAAAATTGTCATCCACAATACAAACCGTCATTCAAACTATTCAATATCTCCAATATAACAGATATCAAACTAGCCACCACCGGACAATTCGCTTACCAATTCAGTCCAACTGCATTATTCAACTGCCATAATCTTTAACATCCTACTCATTGCAGCTGTTAGCACACAGTAATAATGGCTTACTGAGCACAATAGTATATCTTCCTCACACAATGGATTGATAACTATGGAACGAGCAAAATCACATTAGCATAATCACCACTAGCACAATTACACTCTGCTTCAATCTATCCACATATAAACATCTTGGGGGACAGGGGTGTGAAACTGTCCAGTATTGGACAGTCTTGAGACCAATTCATCACAACTATATCAATCAACGACCATTATTCTCACCATTTCAATCAGTGCAACTCAATGGTCCAGCTACCAATTGCTTCTTCAACAAACTACTAAACCTTGGACAGATAACGGATTCATATCTTTGCAATAACCAAAATCACAATAACAATCATCACCTAACCAACCTACCAATATGCCCATTAACACATACAACCAAACAATCATCAAAGCAAAACCTCTACCAACACCGCATCTTCATCAACAATCTCGACCATGCTTTCATCTACCAACAAACCAACACCGAATAATGCTTCTCAAACTATCCACTATTCTCTGGCCAATGGATTTCAACTAGTTCATTCAACAGCGATTATTCTTAACATCTTACTCATTGCGGCTGGGGGCAGTGAGTAATAATTGCCTGTTGAACAAACTAGTAAATCTTTGACACACATTCGATTCATAAATCACCAAATACACAATTATTACAAACAATTATCTAATCAAAATTGTCATCCACAATACAAACCGTCATTCAAACTATTCAATATCTCCAATATAACAGATATCAAACTAGCCACCACCGGACAATTCGCTTACCAATTCAGTCCAACTGCATTATTCAACTGCCATAATCTTTAACATCCCACTCATTGCAGCTGTTAGCACACAGTAATAATGGCTTACTGAGCACAATAGTATATCTTCCTCACACAATGGATTGATAACTATGGAACGAGCAAAATCACATTAGCATAATCACCACAAACACAATTACACTCTGCTTCAATCTATCCACATATAAACATCTTGGGGGACAGGGGTGTGAAACTGTCCAGTATTGGACAGTCTTGAGACCAATTCATCACAACTATATCAATCAACGACCATTATTCTCACCATTTCAATCAGTGCAACTCAATGGTCCAGCTACCAATTGCTTCTTCAACAAACTACTAAACCTTGGACAGATAACGGATTCATATCTTTGCAATAACCAAAATCACAATAACAATCATCACCTAACCAACCTACCAATATGCCCATTAACACATACAACCAAACAATCATCAAAGCAAAACCTTTACCAACACCGCATCTTCATCAACAATCTCGACCATGCTTTCATCTACCAACAAACCAACACCGAACAATGCTTCTCAAACTATCCACTATTCTCTGGCCAATGGATTTCAACTAGTTCATTCAACAGCGATTGTTCTTAACATCTAATCATTGCGGCTGGGGGCAGTGAGTAATAATTGCCTGTTGAACAAACTAGTAAATCTTTGACACACATTCGATTCATAAATCACCAAATACACAATTATTACAAACAATCATCCAATCAAAATTGTCATCCACAATACAAACCGTCATTCAAACTATTCAATATCTCCAATATAACAGATATCAAACTAGCCACCACCGGACAATTCGCTTACCAATTCAGTCCAACTGCATTATTCAACTGCCATAATCTTTAACATCCTACTCATTGCAGCTGTTAGCACACAGTAATAATGGCTTACTGAGCACAATAGTATATCTTCCTCACACAATGGATTGATAACTATGGAACGAGCAAAATCACATTAGCATAATCACCACTAGCACAATTACACTCTGCTTCAATCTATCCACATATAAACATCTTGGGGGACAGGGGTGTGAAACTGTCCAGTATTGGACAGTCTTGAGACCAATTCATCACAACTATATCAATCAACGACCATTATTCTCACCATTTCAATCAGTGCAACTCAATGGTCCAGCTACCAATTGCTTCTTCAACAAACTACTAAACCTTGGACAGATAACGGATTCATATCTTTGCAATAACCAAAATCACAATAACAATCATCACCTAACCAACCTACCAATATGCCCATTAACACATACAACCAAACAATCATCAAAGTAAAACGTTTACCAACACTGCATCTTCATCAACAATCTCGACCATGCTTTCATCTACCAACAAACCAACACCAAATAATGCTTCTCAAACTATCCACTATTCTCTGGCCAATGGATTTCAACTAGTTCATTCAACAGCGATTATTCTTAACATCTTACTCATTGCGGCTGGGGGCAGTGAGTAATAATTGCCTGTTGAACAAACTAGTAAATCTTTGACACACATTCGATTCATAAATCACCAAATACACAATTATTACAAACAATCATCTAATCAAAATTGTCATCCACAATACAAACCGTCATTCAAACTATTCAATATCTCCAATATAACAGATATCAAACTAGCCACCACCGGACAATTCGCTTACCAATTCAGTCCAATTGCCATAATCTTTAACATCCTACTCATTGCAGCTGTTAGCACACAGTAATAATGGCTTACTGAGCACAATAGTATATCTTCCTCACACAATGGATTGATAACTATAAAATGAGCAAAATCACATTAGCATAATCACCACAAACACAATTACACTCTGCTTCAATCTATCCACATATAAACATCTTGAGGGACAGGGGTGTGAAACTGTCCAGTATTGGACAGTCTTGAGACCAATTCATCACAACTATATCAATCAACGACCATTATTCTCACCATTTCAATCAGTGCAACTCAATGGTCCAGCTACCAATTGCTTCTTCAACAAACTACTAAACCTTGGACAGATAACGGATTCATATCTTTGCAATAACCAAAATCACAATAACAATCATCACCTAACCAACCTACCAATATGCCCATTAACACATACAACCAAACAATCATCAAAGCAAAACCTTTACCAACACCGCATCTTCATCAACAATCTCGACCATGCTTTCATCTACCAACAAACCAACACCGAACAATGCTTCTCAAACTATCCACTATTCTCTGGCCAATGGATTTCAACTAGTTCATTCAACAGCGATTATTCTTAACATCTTACTCATTGCGGCTGGGGGCAGTGAGTAATAATTGCCTGTTGAACAAACTAGTAAATCTTTGACACACATTCGATTCATAAATCACCAAATACACAATTATTACAAACAATCATCCAATCAAAATTGTCATCCGCAATACAAACCGTCATTCAAACTATTCAATATCTCCAATATAACAGATATCAAACTAGCCACCACCGGACAAATCGCTTACCAATTCAGTCCAACTGCATTATGCAACTGCCATAATCTTTAACATCCTACTCATTGCAGCTGTTAGCACACAGTAATAATGGCTTACTGAGCACAATAGTATATCTTCCTCACACAATGGATTGATAACTATAAAATGAGCAAAATCACATTAGCATAATCACCACAAACACAATTACACTCTGCTTCAATCTATCCACATATAAACATCTTGGGGGACAGGGGTGTGAAACTGTCCAGTATTGGACAGTCTTGAGACCAATTCATCACAACTATATCAATCAACGACCATTATTCTCACCATTTCAATCAGTGCAACTCAATGGTCCAGCTACCAATTGCTTCTTCAACAAACTACTAAACCTTGGACAGATAACGGATTCATATCTTTGCAATAACCAAAATCACAATAACAATCATCACCTAACCAACCTACCAATATGCCCATTAACACATACAACCAAACAATCATCAAAGTAAAACCTTTACCAACACTGCATCTTCATCAACAATCTCGACCATGCTTTCATCTACCAACAAACCAACACCGAATAATGCTTCTCAAACTATTCACTATTCTCTGGCCAATTGATCTCAACTAGTTCATTCAACAGCGATTATTCTTAACATCTTACTCATTGCGGCTGGGGGCAGTGAGTAATAATTGCCTGTTGAACAAACTAGTAAATCTTTGACACACATTCGATTCATAAATCACCAAATACACAATTATTACAAACAATCATCCAATCAAAATTGTCATCCACAATACAAACCGTCATTCAAACTATTCAATATCTCCAATATAACAGATATCAAACTAGCCACCACCGGACAATTCGCTTACCAATTCAGTCCCATTGCCATAATCTTTAACATCCTACTCATTGCAGCTGTTAGCACACAGTAATAATGGCTTACTCAGCACAATAGTATATCTTCCTCACACAATGGATTGATAACTATAAAATGAGCAAAATCACATTAGCATAATCACCACAAACACAATTACACTCTGCTTCAATCTATCCACATATAAACATCTTGGGGGACAGGGGTGTGAAACTGTCCAGTATTGGACAGTCTTGAGACCAATTCATCACAACTATATCAATCAACGACCATTATTCTCACCATTTCAATCAGTGCAACTCAATGGTCCAGCTACCAATTGCTTCTTCAACAAACTACTAAACCTTGGACAGATAACGGATTCATATCTTTGCAATAACCAAAATCACAATAACAATCATCACCTAACCAACCTACCAATATGCCCATTAACACATACAACCAAACAATCATCAAAGCAAAACCTTTACCAACACCGCATCTTCATCAACAATCTCGACCATGCTTTCATCTACCAACAAACCAACACCGAATAATGCTTCTCAAACTATCCACTATTCTCTGGCCAATGGATTTCAACTAGTTCATTCAACAGCGATTATTCTTAACATCTTACTCATTGCGGCTGGGGGCAGTGAGTAATAATTGCCTGTTGAACAAACTAGTAAATCTTTGACACACATTCGATTCATAAATCACCAAATACACAATTATTACAAACAATCATCTAATCAAAATTGTCATCCACAATACAAACCGTCATTCAAACTATTCAATATCTCCAATATAACAGATATCAAACTAGCCACCACCGGACAATTTGCTTACCAATTCAGTCCAACTGCATTATTCAACTGCCATAATCTTTAACATCCTACTCATTGCAGCTGTTAGCACACAGTAATAATGGCTTACTGAGCACAATAGTATATCTTCCTCACACAATGGATTGATAACTATAAAATGAGCAAAATCACATTAGCATAATCACCACAAACACAATTACACTCTGCTTCAGTCTATCCACATATAAACATCTTGGGGGACAGGGGTGTGAAACTGTCCAGTATTGGACAGTCTTGAGACCAATTCATCACAACTATATCAATCAACGACCATTATTCTCACCATTTCAATCGGTGCAACTCAATGGTCCAGCTACCAATTGCTTCTTCAACAAACTACTAAACCTTGGACAGATAACGGATTCATATCTTTGCAATAACCAAAATCACAATAACAATCATCACCTAACCAACCTACCAATATGCCCATTAACACATACAACCAAACAATCATCAAAGCAAAACCTCTACCAACACCGCATCTTCATCAACAATCTCGACCATGCTTTCATCTACCAACAAACCAACACCGAATAATGCTTCTCAAACTATCCACTATTCTCTGGCCAATGGATTTCAACTAGTTCATTCAACAGCGATTATTCTTAACATCTTACTCATTGCGGCTGGGGGCAGTGAGTAATAATTGCCTGTTGAACAAACTAGTAAATCTTTGACACACATTCGATTCATAAATCACCAAATACACAATTATTACAAACAATCATCTAATCAAAATTGTCATCCACAATACAAACCGTCATTCAAACTATTCAATATCTCCAATATAACAGATATCAAACTAGCCACCACCGGACAAATCGCTTACCAATTCAGTCCAACTGCATTATTCAACTGCCATAATCTTTAACATCCTACTCATTGCAGCTGTTAGCACACAGTAATAATGGCTTACTGAGCACAATAGTATATCTTCCTCACACAATGGATTGATAACTATAAAATGAGCAAAATCACATTAGCATAATCACCACAAACACAATTACACTCTGCTTCAATCTATCCACATATAAACATCTTGGGGGACAGGGGTGTGAAACTGTCCAGTATTGGACAGTCTTGAGACCAATTCATCACAACTATATCAATCAACGACCATTATTCTCACCATTTCAATCGGTGCAACTCAATGGTCCAGCTACCAATTGCTTCTTCAACAAACTACTAAACCTTGGACAGATAACGGATTCATATCTTTGCAATAACCAAAATCACAATAACAATCATCACCTAACCAACCTACCAATATGCCCATTAACACATACAACCAAACAATCATCAAAGCAAAACCTCTACCAACACCGCATCTTCATCAACAATCTCGACCATGCTTTCATCTACCAACAAACCAACACCGAATAATGCTTCTCAAACTATCCACTATTCTCTGGCCAATGGATTTCAACTAGTTCATTCAACAGCGATTATTCTTAACATCTTACTCATTGCGGCTGGGGGCAGTGAGTAATAATTGCCTGTTGAACAAACTAGTAAATCTTTGACACACATTCGATTCATAAATCACCAAATACACAATTATTACAAACAATCATCTAATCAAAATTGTCATCCACAATACAAACCGTCATTCAAACTATTCAATATCTCCAATATAACAGATATCAAACTAGCCACCACCGGACAATTCGCTTACCAATTCAGTCCAACTGCCATAATCTTTAACATCCTACTCATTGCAGCTGTTAGCACACAGTAATAATGGCTTACTCAGCACAATAGTATATCTTCCTCACACAATGGATTGATAACTATAAAATGAGCAAAATCACATTAGCATAATCACCACAAACACAATTACACTCTGCTTCAATCTATCCACATATAAACATCTTGGGGGACAGGGGTGTGAAACTGTCCAGTATTGGACAGTCTTGAGACCAATTCATCACAACTATATCAATCAACGACCATTATTCTCACCATTTCAATCAGTGCAACTCAATGGTCCAGCTACCAATTGCTTCTTCAACAAACTACTAAACCTTGGACAGATAACGGATTCATATCTTTGCAATAACCAAAATCACAATAACAATCATCACCTAACCAACCTACCAATATGCCCATTAACACATACAACCAAACAATCATCAAAGCAAAACCTTTACCAACACCGCATCTTCATCAACAATCTCGACCATGCTTTCATCTACCAACAAACCAACACCGAACAATGCTTCTCAAACTATCCACTATTCTCTGGCCAATTGATTTCAACTAGTTCATTCAACAGCGATTATTCTTAACATCTTACTCATTGCGGCTGGGGGCAGTGAGTAATAATTGCCTGTTGAACAAACTAGTAAATCTTTGACACACATTCGATTCATAAATCACCAAATACACAATTATTACAAACAATCATCTAATCAAAATTGTAATCCGCAATACAAACCGTCATTCAAACTATTCAATATCTCCAATATAACAGATATCAAACTAGCCACCACCGGACAAATCGCTTACCAATTCAGTCCAACTGCATTATTCAACTGCCATAATCTTTAACATCCTACTCATTGCAGCTGTTAGCACACAGTAATAATGGCTTACTGAGCACAATAGTATATCTTCCTCACACAATGGATTGATAACTATGGAACGAGCAAAATCACATTAGCATAATCACCACAAACACAATTACACTCTGCTTCAATCTATCCACATATAAACATCTTGGGGGACAGGGGTGTGAAACTGTCCAGTATTGGACAGTCTTGAGACCAATTCATCACAACTATATCAATCAACGACCATTATTCTCACCATTTCAATCAGTGCAACTCAATGGTCCAGCTACCAATTGCTTCTTCAACAAACTACTAAACCTTGGACAGATAACGGATTCATATCTTTGCAATAACCAAAATCACAATAACAATCATCACCTAACCAACCTACCAATATGCCCATTAACACATACAACCAAACAATCATCAAAGCAAAACCTCTACCAACACCGCATCTTCATCAACAATCTCGACCATGCTTTCATCTACCAACAAACCAACACCGAACAATGCTTCTCAAACTATCCACTATTCTCTGGCCAATTGATTTCAACTAGTTCATTCAACAGCGATTATTCTTAACATCTTACTCATTGCGGCTGGGGGCAGTGAGTAATAATTGCCTGTTGAACAAACTAGTAAATCTTTGACACACATTCGATTCATAAATCACCAAATACACAATTATTACAAACAATCATCTAATCAAAATTGTCATCCACAATACAAACCGTCATTCAAACTATTCAATATCTCCAATATAACAGATATCAAACTAGCCACCACCGGACAATTCGCTTACCAATTCAGTCCAACTGCCATAATCTTTAACATCCTACTCATTGCAGCTGTTAGCACACAGTAATAATGGCTTACTGAGCACAATAGTATATCTTCCTCACACAATGGATTGATAACTATGGAACGAGCAAAATCACATTAGCATAATCACCACAAACACAATTACACTCTGCTTCAATCTATCCACATATAAACATCTTGGGGGACAGGGGTGTGAAACTGTCCAGTATTGGACAGTCTTGAGACCAATTCATCACAACTATATCAATCAACGACCATTATTCTCACCATTTCAATCAGTGCAACTCAATGGTCCAGCTACCAATTGCTTCTTCAACAAACTACTAAACCTTGGACAGATAACGAATTCATATCTTTGCAATAACCAAAATCACAATAACAATCATCACCTAACCAACCTACCAATATGCCCATTAACACATACAACCAAACAATCATCAAAGCAAAACCTCTACCAACACCGCATCTTCATCAACAATCTCGACCATGCTTTCATCTACCAACAAACCAACACCGAACAATGCTTCTCAAACTATCCACTATTCTCTGGCCAATTGATTTCAACTAGTTCATTCAACAGCGATTATTCTTAACATCTTACTCATTGCGGCTGGGGGCAGTGAGTAATAATTGCCTGTTGAACAAACTAGTAAATCTTTGACACACATTCGATTCATAAATCACCAAATACACAATTATTACAAACAATCATCTAATCAAAATTGTCATCCACAATACAAACCGTCATTCAAACTATTCAATATCTCCAATATAACAGATATCAAACTAGCCACCACCGGACAAATCGCTTACCAATTCAGTCCAACTGCCATAATCTTTAACATCCTACTCATTGCAGCTGTTAGCACACAGTAATAATGGCTTACTCAGCACAATAGTATATCTTCCTCACACAATGGATTGATAACTATAAAATGAGCAAAATCACATTAGCATAATCACCACAAACACAATTACACTCTGCTTCAATCTATCCACATATAAACATCTTGGGGGACAGGGGTGTGAAACTGTCCAGTATTGGACAGTCTTGAGACCAATTCATCACAACTATATCAATCAACGACCATTATTCTCACCATTTCAATCGGTGCAACTTAATGGTCCAGCTACCAATTGCTTCTTCAACAAACTACTAAACCTTGGACAGATAACGGATTCATATCTTTGCAATAACCAAAATCACAATAACAATCATCACCTAACCAACCTACCAATATGCCCATTAACACATACAACCAAACAATCATCAAAGCAAAACCTCTACCAACACCGCATCTTCATCAACAATCTCGACCATGCTTTCATCTACCAACAAACCAACACCGAATAATGCTTCTCAAACTATCCACTATTCTCTGGCCAATTGATTTCAACTAGTTCATTCAACAGCGATTATTCTTAACATCTTACTCATTGCGGCTGGGGGCAGTGAGTAATAATTGCCTGTTGAACAAACTAGTAAATCTTTGACACACATTCGATTCATAAATCACCAAATACACAATTATTACAAACAATCATCCAATCAAAATTGTCATCCACAATACAAATCGTCATTCAAACTATTCAATATCTCCAATATAACAGATATCAAACTTGCCACCACCGGACAATTCGCTTACCAATTCAGTCCAACTGCATTATTCAACTGCCATAATCTTTAACATCCTACTCATTGCAGCTGTTAGCACACAGTAATAATGGCTTACTCAGCACAATAGTATATCTTCCTCACACAATGGATTGATAACTATGGAACGAGCAAAATCACATTAGCATAATCACCACAAACACAATTACACTCTGCTTCAATCTATCCACATATAAACATCTTGGGGGACAGGGGTGTGAAACTGTCCAGTATTGGACAGTCTTGAGACCAATTCATCACAACTATATCAATCAACGACCATTATTCTCACCATTTCAATCAGTGCAACTCAATGGTCCAGCTACCAATTGCTTCTTCAACAAACTACTAAACCTTGGACAGATAACGGATTCATATCTTTGCAATAACCAAAATCACAATAACAATCATCACCTAACCAACCTACCAATATGCCCATTAACACATACAACCAAACAATCATCAAAGCAAAACCTCTACCAACACCGCATCTTCATCAACAATCTCGACCATGCTTTCATCTACCAACAAACCAACACCGAATAATGCTTCTCAAACTATCCACTATTCTCTGGCCAATTGATTTCAACTAGTTCATTCAACAGCGATTATTCTTAACATCTTACTCATTGCGGCTGGGGGCAGTGAGTAATAATTGCCTGTTGAACAAACTAGTAAATCTTTGACACACATTCGATTCATAAATCACCAAATACACAATTATTACAAACAATTATCTAATCAAAATTGTCATCCACAATACAAACCGTCATTCAAACTATTCAATATCTCCAATATAACAGATATCAAACTAGCCACCACCGGACAATTCGCTTACCAATTCAGTCCAACTGCATTATTCAACTGCCATAATCTTTAACATCCTACTCATTGCAGCTGTTAGCACACAGTAATAATGGCTTACTGAGCACAATAGTATATCTTCCTCACACAATGGATTGATAACTATGGAACGAGCAAAATCACATTAGCATAATCACCACTAACACAATTACACTCTGCTTCAATCTATCCACATATAAACATCTTGGGGGACAGGGGTGTGAAACTGTCCAGTATTGGACAGTCTTGAGACCAATTCATCACAACTATATCAATCAACGACCATTATTCTCACCATTTCAATCAGTGCAACTCAATGGTCCAGCTACCAATTGCTTCTTCAACAAACTACTAAACCTTGGACAGATAACGGATTCATATCTTTGCAATAACCAAAATCACAATAACAATCATCACCTAACCAACCTACCAATATGCCCATTAACACATACAACCAAACAATCATCAAAGTAAAACCTTTACCAACACTGCATCTTCATCAACAATCTCGACCATGCTTTCATCTACCAACAAACCAACACCGAATAATGCTTCTCAAACTATCCACTATTCTCTGGCCAATTGATTTCAACTAGTTCATTCAACAGCGATTATTCTTAACATCTTACTCATTGCGGCTGGGGGCAGTGAGTAATAATTGCCTGTTGAACAAACTAGTAAATCTTTGACACACATTCGATTCATAAATCACCAAATACACAATTATTACAAACAATCATCCAATCAAAATTGTCATCCGCAATACAAACCGTCATTCAAACTATTCAATATCTCCAATATAACAGATATCAAACTAGCCACCACCGGACAAATCGCTTACCAATTCAGTCCAACTGCATTATTCAACTGCCATAATCTTTAACATCCTACTCATTGCAGCTGTTAGCACACAGTAATAATGGCTTACTGAGCACAATAGTATATCTTCCTCACACAATGGATTGATAACTATGGAACGAGCAAAATCACATTAGCATAATCACCACAAACACAATTACACTCTGCTTCAATCTATCCACATATAAACATCTTGGGGGACAGGGGTGTGAAACTGTCCAGTATTGGACAGTCTTGAGACCAATTCATCACAACTATATCAATCAACGACCATTATTCTCACCATTTCAATCAGTGCAACTCAATGGTCCAGCTACCAATTGCTTCTTCAACAAACTACTAAACCTTGGACAGATAACGGATTCATATCTTTGCAATAACCAAAATCACAATAACAATCATCACCTAACCAACCTACCAATATGCCCATTAACACATACAACCAAACAATCATCAAAGCAAAACCTCTACCAACACCGCATCTTCATCAACAATCTCGACCATGCTTTCATCTACCAACAAACCAACACCGAATAATGCTTCTCAAACTATCCACTATTCTCTGGCCAATTGATTTCAACTAGTTCATTCAACAGCGATTATTCTTAACATCTTACTCATTGCGGCTGGGGGCAGTGAGTAATAATTGCCTGTTGAACAAACTAGTAAATCTTTGACACACATTCGATTCATAAATCACCAAATACACAATTATTACAAACAATCATCCAATCAAAACTGTCATCCACAATACAAACCGTCATTCAAACTATTCAATATCTCCAATATAACAGATATCAAACTAGCCACCACCGGACAATTCGCTTACCAATTCAGTCCAACTGCATTATTCAACTGCCATAATCTTTAACATCCTACTCATTGCAGCTGTTAGCACACAGTAATAATGGCTTACTGAGCACAATAGTATATCTTCCTCACACAATGGATTGATAACTATGGAACGAGCAAAATCACATTAGCATAATCACCACAAACACAATTACACTCTGCTTCAATCTATCCACATATAAACATCTTGGGGGACAGGGGTGTGAAACTGTCCAGTATTGGACAGTCTTGAGACCAATTCATCACAACTATATCAATCAACGACCATTATTCTCACCATTTCAATCAGTGCAACTCAATGGTCCAGCTACCAATTGCTTCTTCAACAAACTACTAAACCTTGGACAGATAACGGATTCATATCTTTGCAATAACCAAAATCACAATAACAATCATCACCTAACCAACCTACCAATATGCCCATTAACACATACAACCAAACAATCATCAAAGCAAAACCTCTACCAACACCGCATCTTCATCAACAATCTCGACCATGCTTTCATCTACCAACAAACCAACACCGAATAATGCTTCTCAAACTATCCACTATTCTCTGGCCAATTGATTTCAACTAGTTCATTCAACAGCGATTATTCTTAACATCTTACTCATTGCGGCTGGGGGCAGTGAGTAATAATTGCCTGTTGAACAAACTAGTAAATCTTTGACACACATTCGATTCATAAATCACCAAATACACAATTATTACAAACAATCATCTAATCAAAATTGTCATCCACAATACAAACCGTCATTCAAACTATTCAATATCTCCAATATAACAGATATCAAACTAGCCACCACCGGACAAATCGCTTACCAATTCAGTCCAACTGCCATAATCTTTAACATCCTACTCATTGCAGCTGTTAGCACACAGTAATAATGGCTTACTGAGCACAATAGTATATCTTCCTCACACAATGGATTGATAACTATGGAACGAGCAAAATCACATTAGCATAATCACCACAAACACAATTACACTCTGCTTCAATCTATCCACATATAAACATCTTGGGGGACAGGGGTGTGAAACTGTCCAGTATTGGACAGTCTTGAGACCAATTCATCACAACTATATCAATCAACGACCATTATTCTCACCATTTCAATCAGTGCAACTCAATGGTCCAGCTACCAATTGCTTCTTCAACAAACTACTAAACCTTGGACAGATAACGGATTCATATCTTTGCAATAACCAAAATCACAATAACAATCATCACCTAACCAACCTACCAATATGCCCATTAACACATACAACCAAACAATCATCAAAGCAAAACCTCTACCAACACCGCATCTTCATCAACAATCTCGACCATGCTTTCATCTACCAACAAACCAACACCGAACAATGCTTCTCAAACTATCCACTATTCTCTGGCCAATTGATTTCAACTAGTTCATTCAACAGCGATTATTCTTAACATCTTACTCATTGCGGCTCGGGGCAGTGAGTAATAATTGCCTGTTGAACAAACTAGTAAATCTTTGACACACATTCGATTCATAAATCACCAAATACACAATTATTACAAACAATCATCTAATCAAAATTGTCATCCACAATACAAACCGTCATTCAAACTATTCAATATCTCCAATATAACAGATATCAAACTAGCCACCACCGGACAAATCGCTTACCAATTCAGTCCAACTGCCATAATCTTTAACATCCTACTCATTGCAGCTGTTAGCACACAGTAATAATGGCTTACTGAGCACAATAGTATATCTTCCTCACACAATGGATTGATAACTATGGAACGAGCAAAATCACATTAGCATAATCACCACAAACACAATTACACTCTGCTTCAATCTATCCACATATAAACATCTTGGGGGACAGGGGTGTGAAACTGTCCAGTATTGGACAGTCTTGAGACCAATTCATCACAACTATATCAATCAACGACCATTATTCTCACCATTTCAATCAGTGCAACTCAATGGTCCAGCTACCAATTGCTTCTTCAACAAACTACTAAACCTTGGACAGATAACGGATTCATATCTTTGCAATAACCAAAATCACAATAACAATCATCACCTAACCAACCTACCAATATGCCCATTAACACATACAACCAAACAATCATCAAAGCAAAACTTCTACCAACACCGCATCTTCATCAACAATCTCGACCATGCTTTCATCTACCAACAAACCAACACCGAACAATGCTTCTCAAACTATCCACTATTCTCTGGCCAATTGATTTCAACTAGTTCATTCAACAGCGATTATTCTTAACATCTTACTCATTGCGGCTGGGGGCAGTGAGTAATAATTGCCTGTTGAACAAACTAGTAAATCTTTGACACACATTCGATTCATAAATCACCAAATACACAATTATTACAAACAATCATCCAATCAAAACTGTCATCCACAATACAAACCGTCATTCAAACTATTCAATATCTCCAATATAACAGATATCAAACTAGCCACCACCGGACAAATCGCTTACCAATTCAGTCCAACTGCATTATTCAACTGCCATAATCTTTAACATCCTACTCATTGCAGCTGTTAGCACACAGTAATAATGGCTTACTGAGCACAATAGTATATCTTCCTCACACAATGGATTGATAACTATGGAACGAGCAAAATCACATTAGCATAATCACCACAAACACAATTACACTCTGCTTCAATCTATCCACATATAAACATCTTGGGGGACAGGGGTGTGAAACTGTCCAGTATTGGACAGTCTTGAGACCAATTCATCACAACTATATCAATCAACGACCATTATTCTCACCATTTCAATCAGTGCAACTCAATGGTCCAGCTACCAATTGCTTCTTCAACAAACTACTAAACCTTGGACAGATAACGGATTCATATCTTTGCAATAACCAAAATCACAATAACAATCATCACCTAACCAACCTACCAATATGCCCATTAACACATACAACCAAACAATCATCAAAGCAAAACCTCTACCAACACCGCATCTTCATCAACAATCTCGACCATGCTTTCATCTACCAACAAACCAACACCGAACAATGCTTCTCAAACTATCCACTATTCTCTGGCCAATTGATTTCAACTAGTTCATTCAACAGCGATTATTCTTAACATCTTACTCATTGCGGCTCGGGGCAGTGAGTAATAATTGCCTGTTGAACAAACTAGTAAATCTTTGACACACATTCGATTCATAAATCACCAAATACACAATTATTACAAACAATCATCTAATCAAAATTGTCATCCACAATACAAACCGTCATTCAAACTATTCAATATCTCCAATATAACAGATATCAAACTAGCCACCACCGGACAAATCGCTTACCAATTCAGTCCAACTGCCATAATCTTTAACATCCTACTCATTGCAGCTGTTAGCACACAGTAATAATGGCTTACTGAGCACAATAGTATATCTTCCTCACACAATGGATTGATAACTATGGAACGAGCAAAATCACATTAGCATAATCACCACAAACACAATTACACTCTGCTTCAATCTATCCACATATAAACATCTTGGGGGACAGGGGTGTGAAACTGTCCAGTATTGGACAGTCTTGAGACCAATTCATCACAACTATATCAATCAACGACCATTATTCTCACCATTTCAATCAGTGCAACTCAATGGTCCAGCTACCAATTGCTTCTTCAACAAACTACTAAACCTTGGACAGATAACGGATTCATATCTTTGCAATAACCAAAATCACAATAACAATCATCACCTAACCAACCTACCAATATGCCCATTAACACATACAACCAAACAATCATCAAAGCAAAACCTCTACCAACACCGCATCTTCATCAACAATCTCGACCATGCTTTCATCTACCAACAAACCAACACCGAACAATGCTTCTCAAACTATCCACTATTCTCTGGCCAATTGATTTCAACTAGTTCATTCAACAGCGATTATTCTTAACATCTTACTCATTGCGGCTGGGGGCAGTGAGTAATAATTGCCTGTTGAACAAACTAGTAAATCTTTGACACACATTCGATTCATAAATCACCAAATACACAATTATTACAAACAATCATCCAATCAAAACTGTCATCCACAATACAAACCGTCATTCAAACTATTCAATATCTCCAATATAACAGATATCAAACTAGCCACCACCGGACAATTCGCTTACCAATTCAGTCCAACTGCATTATTCAACTGCCATAATCTTTAACATCCTACTCATTGCAGCTGTTAGCACACAGTAATAATGGCTTACTGAGCACAATAGTATATCTTCCTCACACAATGGATTGATAACTATAAAATGAGCAAAATCACATTAGCATAATCACCACAAACACAATTACACTCTGCTTCAATCTATCCACATATAAACATCTTGGGGGACAGGGGTGTGAAACTGTCCAGTATTGGACAGTCTTGAGACCAATTCATCACAACTATATCAATCAACGACCATTATTCTCACCATTTCAATCAGTGCAACTCAATGGTCCAGCTACCAATTGCTTCTTCAACAAACTACTAAACCTTGGACAGATAACGGATTCATATCTTTGCAATAACCAAAATCACAATAACAATCATCACCTAACCAACCTACCAATATGCCCATTAACACATACAACCAAACAATCATCAAAGCAAAACCTCTACCAACACCGCATCTTCATCAACAATCTCGACCATGCTTTCATCTACCAACAAACCAACACCGAATAATGCTTCTCAAACTATCCACTATTCTCTGGCCAATTGATTTCAACTAGTTCATTCAACAGCGATTATTCTTAACATCTTACTCATTGCGGCTGGGGGCAGTGAGTAATAATTGCCTGTTGAACAAACTAGTAAATCTTTGACACACATTCGATTCATAAATCACCAAATACACAATTATTACAAACAATCATCTAATCAAAATTGTCATCCACAATACAAACCGTCATTCAAACTATTCAATATCTCCAATATAACAGATATCAAACTAGCCACCACCGGACAATTCGCTTACCAATTCAGTCCAACTGCCATAATCTTTAACATCCTACTCATTGCAGCTGTTAGCACACAGTAATAATGGCTTACTGAGCACAATAGTATATCTTCCTCACACAATGGATTGATAACTATGGAACGAGCAAAATCACATTAGCATAATCACCACAAACACAATTACACTCTGCTTCAATCTATCCACATATAAACATCTTGGGGGACAGGGGTGTGAAACTGTCCAGTATTGGACAGTCTTGAGACCAATTCATCACAACTATATCAATCAACGACCATTATTCTCACCATTTCAATCAGTGCAACTCAATGGTCCAGCTACCAATTGCTTCTTCAACAAACTACTAAACCTTGGACAGATAACGGATTCATATCTTTGCAATAACCAAAATCACAATAACAATCATCACCTAACCAACCTACCAATATGCCCATTAACACATACAACCAAACAATCATCAAAGCAAAACTTCTACCAACACCGCATCTTCATCAACAATCTCGACCATGCTTTCATCTACCAACAAACCAACACCGAATAATGCTTCTCAAACTATCCATTATTCTCTGGCCAATTGATTTCAACTAGTTCATTCAACAACGATTGTTCTTAACATCTTACTCATTGCGACTGGGGGCAGTGAGTAATAATTGCCTGTTGAACAAACTAGTAAATCTTTGACACACATTCGATTCATAAATCACCAAATACACAATTATTACAAACAATCATCCAATCAAAATTGTCATCCGCAATACAAACCGTCATTCAAACTATTCAATATCTCCAATATAACAGATATCAAACTAGCCACCACCGGACAAATCGCTTACCAATTCAGTCCAACTGCATTATTCAACTGCCATAATCTTTAACATCCTACTCATTGCAGCTGTTAGCACACAGTAATAATGGCTTACTGAGCACAATAGTATATCTTCCTCACACAATGGATTGATAACTATGGAACGAGCAAAATCACATTAGCATAATCACCACAAACACAATTACACTCTGCTTCAATCTATCCACATATAAACATCTTGGGGGACAGGGGTGTGAAACTGTCCAGTATTGGACAGTCTTGAGACCAATTCATCACAACTATATCAATCAACGACCATTATTCTCACCATTTCAATCAGTGCAACTCAATGGTCCAGCTACCAATTGCTTCTTCAACAAACTACTAAACCTTGGACAGATAACGGATTCATATCTTTGCAATAACCAAAATCACAATAACAATCATCACCTAACCAACCTACCAATATGCCCATTAACACATACAACCAAACAATCATCAAAGCAAAACCTCTACCAACACCGCATCTTCATCAACAATCTCGACCATGCTTTCATCTACCAACAAACCAACACCGAACAATGCTTCTCAAACTATCCACTATTCTCTGGCCAATTGATTTCAACTAGTTCATTCAACAGCGATTATTCTTAACATCTTACTCATTGCGGCTCGGGGCAGTGAGTAATAATTGCCTGTTGAACAAACTAGTAAATCTTTGACACACATTCGATTCATAAATCACCAAATACACAATTATTACAAACAATCATCTAATCAAAATTGTCATCCACAATACAAACCGTCATTCAAACTATTCAATATCTCCAATATAACAGATATCAAACTAGCCACCACCGGACAAATCGCTTACCAATTCAGTCCAACTGCCATAATCTTTAACATCCTACTCATTGCAGCTGTTAGCACACAGTAATAATGGCTTACTGAGCACAATAGTATATCTTCCTCACACAATGGATTGATAACTATGGAACGAGCAAAATCACATTAGCATAATCACCACAAACACAATTACACTCTGCTTCAATCTATCCACATATAAACATCTTGGGGGACAGGGGTGTAAAACTGTCCAGTATTGGACAGTCTTGAGACCAATTCATCACAACTATATCAATCAACGACCATTATTCTCACCATTTCAATCAGTGCAACTCAATGGTCCAGCTACCAATTGCTTCTTCAACAAACTACTAAACCTTGGACAGATAACGGATTCATATCTTTGCAATAACCAAAATCACAATAACAATCATCACCTAACCAACCTACCAATATGCCCATTAACACATACAACCAAACAATCATCAAAGCAAAACTTTTACCAACACCGCATCTTCATCAACAATCTCGACCATGCTTTCATCTACCAACAAACCAACACCGAATAATGCTTCTCAAACTATCCATTATTCTCTGGCCAATTGATTTCAACTAGTTCATTCAACAACGATTGTTCTTAACATCTTACTCATTGCGACTGGGGGCAGTGAGTAATAATTGCCTGTTGAACAAACTAGTAAATCTTTGACACACATTCGATTCATAAATCACCAAATACACAATTATTACAAACAATCATCCAATCAAAATTGTCATCCGCAATACAAACCGTCATTCAAACTATTCAATATCTCCAATATAACAGATATCAAACTAGCCACCACCGGACAAATCGCTTACCAATTCAGTCCAACTGCATTATTCAACTGCCATAATCTTTAACATCCTACTCATTGCAGCTGTTAGCACACAGTAATAATGGCTTACTGAGCACAATAGTATATCTTCCTCACACAATGGATTGATAACTATGGAACGAGCAAAATCACATTAGCATAATCACCACAAACACAATTACACTCTGCTTCAATCTATCCACATATAAACATCTTGGGGGACAGGGGTGTGAAACTGTCCAGTATTGGACAGTCTTGAGACCAATTCATCACAACTATATCAATCAACGACCATTATTCTCACCATTTCAATCAGTGCAACTCAATGGTCCAGCTACCAATTGCTTCTTCAACAAACTACTAAACCTTGGACAGATAACGATCTCATATCTTTGCAATAACCAAAATCACAATAACAATCATCACCTGACCAACCTACCAATATGCCCATTAACACATACAACCAAACAATCATCAAAGCAAAACCTTTACCAACACCGCATCTTCATCAACAATCTCGACCATGCTTTCATCTACCAACAAACCAACACCGAATAATGCTTCTCAAACTATCCACTATTCTCTGGCCAATTGATTTCAACTAGTTCATTCAACAGCGATTATTCTTAACATCTTACTCATTGCGGCTGGGGGCAGTGAGTAATAATTGCCTGTTGAACAAACTAGTAAATCTTTGACACACATTCGATTCATAAATCACCAAATACACAATTATTACAAACAATCATCTAATCAAAATTGTCATCCACAATACAAACCGTCATTCAAACTATTCAATATCTCCAATATAACAGATATCAAACTAGCCACCACCGGACAAATCGCTTACCAATTCAGTCCAACTGCCATAATCTTTAACATCCTACTCATTGCAGCTGTTAGCACACAGTAATAATGGCTTACTGAGCACAATAGTATATCTTCCTCACACAATGGATTGATAACTATGGAACGAGCAAAATCACATTAGCATAATCACCACAAACACAATTACACTCTGCTTCAATCTATCCACATATAAACATCTTGGGGGACAGGGGTGTGAAACTGTCCAGTATTGGACAGTCTTGAGACCAATTCATCACAACTATATCAATCAACGACCATTATTCTCACCATTTCAATCAGTGCAACTCAATGGTCCAGCTACCAATTGCTTCTTCAACAAACTACTAAACCTTGGACAGATAACGGATTCATATCTTTGCAATAACCAAAATCACAATAACAATCATCACCTAACCAACCTACCAATATGCCCATTAACACATACAACCAAACAATCATCAAAGCAAAACCTCTACCAACACCGCATCTTCATCAACAATCTCGACCATGCTTTCATCTACCAACAAACCAACACCGAATAATGCTTCTCAAACTATCCACTATTCTCTGGCCAATTGATTTCAACTAGTTCATTCAACAGCGATTATTCTTAACATCTTACTCATTGCGGCTGGGGGCAGTGAGTAATAATTGCCTGTTGAACAAACTAGTAAATCTTTGACACACATTCGATTCATAAATCACCAAATACACAATTATTACAAACAATCATCTAATCAAAATTGTCATCCACAATACAAACCGTCATTCAAACTATTCAATATCTCCAATATAACAGATATCAAACTAGCCACCACCGGACAATTCGCTTACCAATTCAGTCCAACTGCATTATTCAACTGCCATAATCTTTAACATCCTACTCATTGCAGCTGTTAGCACACAGTAATAATGGCTTACTGAGCACAATAGTATATCTTCCTCACACAATGGATTGATAACTATGGAACGAGCAAAATCACATTAGCATAATCACCACAAACACAATTACACTCTGCTTCAATCTATCCACATATAAACATCTTGGGGGACAGGGGTGTGAAACTGTCCAGTATTGGACAGTCTTGAGACCAATTCATCACAACTATATCAATCAACGACCATTATTCTCACCATTTCAATCGGTGCAACTCAATGGTCCAGCTACCAATTGCTTCTTCAACAAACTACTAAACCTTGGACAGATAACGGATTCATATCTTTGCAATAACCAAAATCACAATAACAATCATCACCTAACCAACCTACCAATATGCCCATTAACACATACAACCAAACAATCATCAAAGCAAAACCTCTACCAACACCGCATCTTCATCAACAATCTCGACCATGCTTTCATCTACCAACAAACCAACACCGAATAATGCTTCTCAAACTATCCACTATTCTCTGGCCAATTGATTTCAACTAGTTCATTCAACAACGATTATTCTTAACATCTTACTCATTGCGGCTGGGGGCAGTGAGTAATAATTGCCTGTTGAACAAACTAGTAAATCTTTGACACACATTCGATTCATAAATCACCAAATACACAATTATTACAAACAATCATCCAATCAAAATTGTCATCCACAATACAAACTGTCATTCAAACTATTCAATATCTCCAATATAACAGATATCAAACTAGCCACCACCGGACAATTCGCTTACCAATTCAGTCCAACTGCATTATTCAACTGCCATAATCTTTAACATCCTACTCATTGCAGCTGTTAGCACACAGTAATAATGGCTTACTCAGCACAATAGTATATCTTCCTCACACAATGGATTGATAACTATAAAATGAGCAAAATCACATTAGCATAATCACCACAAACACAATTACACTCTGCTTCAATCTATCCACATATAAACATCTTGGGGGACAGGGGTGTGAAACTGTCCAGTATTGGACAGTCTTGAGACCAATTCATCACAACTATATCAATCAACGACCATTATTCTCACCATTTCAATCAGTGCAACTCAATGGTCCAGCTACCAATTGCTTCTTCAACAAACTACTAAACCTTGGACAGATAACAGATTCATATCTTTGCAATAACCAAAATCACAATAACAATCATCACCTAACCAACCTACCAATATGCCCATTAACACATACAACCAAACAATCATCAAAGCAAAACCTCTACCAACACCGCATCTTCATCAACAATCTCGACCATGCTTTCATCTACCAACAAACCAACACCGAATAATGCTTCTCAAACTATCCACTATTCTCTGGCCAATTGATTTCAACTAGTTCATTCAACAGCGATTGTTCTTAACATCTTACTCATTGCGGCTGGGGGCAGTGAGTAATAATTGCCTGTTGAACAAACTAGTAAATCTTTGACACACATTCGATTCATAAATCACCAAATACACAATTATTACAAACAATCATCTAATCAAAATTGTCATCCACAATACAAACCGTCATTCAAACTATTCAATATCTCCAATATAACAGATATCAAACTAGCCACCACCGGACAAATCGCTTACCAATTCAGTCCAACTGCCATAATCTTTAACATCCTACTCATTGCAGCTGTTAGCACACAGTAATAATGGCTTACTGAGCACAATAGTATATCTTCCTCACACAATGGATTGATAACTATGGAACGAGCAAAATCACATTAGCATAATCACCACAAACACAATTACACTCTGCTTCAATCTATCCACATATAAACATCTTGGGGGACAGGGGTGTGAAACTGTCCAGTATTGGACAGTCTTGAGACCAATTCATCACAACTATATCAATCAACGACCATTATTCTCACCATTTCAATCGGTGCAACTCAATGGTCCAGCTACCAATTGCTTCTTCAACAAACTACTAAACCTTGGACAGATAACGGATTCATATCTTTGCAATAACCAAAATCACAATAACAATCATTACCTAACCAACCTACCAATATGCCCATTAACACATACAACCAAACAATCATCAAAGCAAAACCTTTACCAACACCGCATCTTCATCAACAATCTCGACCATGCTTTCATCTACCAACAAACCAACACCGAACAATGCTTCTCAAACTATCCACTATTCTCTGGCCAATTGATTTCAACTAGTTCATTCAACAGCGATTGTTCTTAACATCTTACTCATTGCGGCTGGGGGCAGTGAGTAATAATTGCCTGTTGAACAAACTAGTAAATCTTTGACACACATTCGATTCATAAATCACCAAATACACAATTATTACAAACAATCATCTAATCAAAATTGTCATCCACAATACAAACTGTCATTCAAACTATTCAATATCTCCAATATAACAGATATCAAACTAGCCACCACCGGACAATTCGCTTACCAATTCAGTCCAACTGCATTATTCAACTGCCATAATCTTTAACATCCTACTCATTGCAGCTGTTAGCACACAGTAATAATGGCTTACTCAGCACAATAGTATATCTTCCTCACACAATGGATTGATAACTATAAAATGAGCAAAATCACATTAGCATAATCACCACAAACACAATTACACTCTGCTTCAATCTATCCACATATAAACATCTTGGGGGACAGGGGTGTGAAACTGTCCAGTATTGGACAGTCTTGAGACCAATTCATCACAACTATATCAATCAACGACCATTATTCTCACCATTTCAATCAGTGCAACTCAATGGTCCAGCTACCAATTGCTTCTTCAACAAACTACTAAACCTTGGACAGATAACAGATTCATATCTTTGCAATAACCAAAATCACAATAACAATCATCACCTAACCAACCTACCAATATGCCCATTAACACATACAACCAAACAATCATCAAAGCAAAACCTCTACCAACACCGCATCTTCATCAACAATCTCGACCATGCTTTCATCTACCAACAAACCAACACCGAATAATGCTTCTCAAACTATCCACTATTCTCTGGCCAATTGATTTCAACTAGTTCATTCAACAGCGATTGTTCTTAACATCTTACTCATTGCGGCTGGGGGCAGTGAGTAATAATTGCCTGTTGAACGAACTAGTAAATCTTTGACACACATTCGATTCATAAATCACCAAATACACAATTATTACAAACAATCATCTAATCAAAATTGTCATCCACAATACAAACCGTCATTCAAACTATTCAATATCTCCAATATAACAGATATCAAACTAGCCACCACCGGACAAATCGCTTACCAATTCAGTCCAACTGCATTATTCAACTGCCATAATCTTTAACATCCTACTCATTGCAGCTGTTAGCACACAGTAATAATGGCTTACTGAGCACAATAGTATATCTTCCTCACACAATGGATTGATAACTATGGAACGAGCAAAATCACATTAGCATAATCACCACAAACACAATTACACTCTGCTTCAATCTATCCACATATAAACATCTTGAGGGACAGGGGTGTGAAACTGTCCAGTATTGGACAGTCTTGAGACCAATTCATCACAACTATATCAATCAACGACCATTATTCTCACCATTTCAATCGGTGCAACTCAATGGTCCAGCTACCAATTGCTTCTTCAACAAACTACTAAACCTTGGACAGATAACGGATTCATATCTTTGCAATAACCAAAATCACAATAACAATCATCACCTAACCAACCTACCAATATGCCCATTAACACATACAACCAAACAATCATCAAAGCAAAACCTCTACCAACACCGCATCTTCATCAACAATTTCGACCATGCTTTCATCTACCAACAAACCAACACCGAATAATGCTTCTCAAACTATCCACTATTCTCTGGCCAATTGATTTCAACTAGTTCATTCAACAGCGATTATTCTTAACATCTTACTCATTGCTGCTGGGGGCAGTGAGTAATAATTGCCTGTTGAACAAACTAGTAAATCTTTGACACACATTCGATTCATAAATCACCAAATACACAATTATTACAAACAATCATCTAATCAAAATTGTCATCCGCAATACAAACCGTCATTCAAACTATTCAATATCTCCAATATAACAGATATCAAACTAGCCACCACCGGACAAATCGCTTACCAATTCAGTCCAACTGCCATAATCTTTAACATCCTACTCATTGCAGCTGTTAGCACACAGTAATAATGGCTTACTGAGCACAATAGTATATCTTCCTCACACAATGGATTGATAACTATGGAACGAGCAAAATCACATTAGCATAATCACCACAAACACAATTACACTCTGCTTCAATCTATCCACATATAAACATCTTGGGGGACAGGGGTGTGAAACTGTCCAGTATTGGACAGTCTTGAGACCAATTCATCACAACTATATCAATCAACGACCATTATTCTCACCATTTCAATCAGTGCAACTCAATGGTCCAGCTACCAATTGCTTCTTCAACAAACTACTAAACCTTGGACAGATAACGGATTCATATCTTTGCAATAACCAAAATCACAATAACAATCATCACCTAACCAACCTACCAATATGCCCATTAACACATACAACCAAACAATCATCAAAGCAAAACCTCTACCAACACCGCATCTTCATCAACAATCTCGACCATGCTTTCATCTACCAACAAACCAACACTGAATAATGCTTCTCAAACTATCCACTATTCTCTGGCCAATTGATTTCAACTAGTTCATTCAACAGCGATTATTCTTAACATCTTACTCATTGCGGCTGGGGGCAGTGAGTAATAATTGCCTGTTGAACAAACTAGTAAATCTTTGACACACATTCGATTCATAAATCACCAAATACACAATTATTACAAACAATCATCCAATCAAAATTGTCATCCACAATACAAACCGTCATTCAAACTATTCAATATCTCCAATATAACAGATATCAAACTAGCCACCACCGGACAAATCGCTTACCAATTCAGTCCAACTGCCATAATCTTTAACATCCTACTCATTGCAGCTGTTAGCACACAGTAATAATGGCTTACTCAGCACAATAGTATATCTTCCTCACACAATGGATTGATAACTATAAAATGAGCAAAATCACATTAGCATAATCACCACAAACACAATTACACTCTGCTTCAATCTATCCACATATAAACATCTTGTGGGACAGGGGTGTGAAACTGTCCAGTATTGGACAGTCTTGAGACCAATTCATCACAACTATATCAATCAACGACCATTATTCTCACCATTTCAATCAGTGCAACTCAATGGTCCAGCTACCAATTGCTTCTTCAACAAACTACTAAACCTTGGACAGATAACGGATTCATATCTTTGCAATAACCAAAATCACAATAACAATCATCACCTAACCAACCTACCAATATGCCCATTAACACATACAACCAAACAATCATCAAAGTAAAACCTTTACCAACACCGCATCTTCATCAACAATCTCGACCATGCTTTCATCTACCAACAAACCAACACCGAATAATGCTTCTCAAACTATCCACTATTCTCTGGCCAATTGATTTCAACTAGTTCATTCAACAGCGATTATTCTTAACATCTTACTCATTGCGGCTGGGGGCAGTGAGTAATAATTGCCTGTTGAACAAACTAGTAAATCTTTGACACACATTCGATTCATAAATCACCAAATACACAATTATTACAAACAATCATCTAATCAAAATTGTCATCCACAATACAAACCGTCATTCAAACTATTCAATATCTCCAATATAACAGATATCAAACTAGCCACCACCGGACAAATCGCTTACCAATTCAGTCCAACTGCATTATTCAACTGCCATAATCTTTAACATCCTACTCATTGCAGCTGTTAGCACACAGTAATAATGGCTTACTCAGCACAATAGTATATCTTCCTCACACAATGGATTGATAACTATGGAACGAGCAAAATCACATTAGCATAATCACCACAAACACAATTACACTCTGCTTCAATCTATCCACATATAAACATCTTGGGGGACAGGGGTGTGAAACTGTCCAGTATTGGACAGTCTTGAGACCAATTCATCACAACTATATCAATCAACGACCATTATTCTCACCATTTCAATCAGTGCAACTCAATGGTCCAGCTACCAATTGCTTCTTCAACAAACTACTAAACCTTGGACAGATAACGGTCTCATATCTTTGCAATAACCAAAATCACAATAACAATCATCACCTAACCAACCTACCAATATGCCCATTAACACATACAACCAAGCAAAACCTTTACCAACACCGCATCTTCATCAACAATCTCGACCATGCTTTCATCTACCAACAAACCAACACCGAATAATGCTTCTCAAACTATCCACTATTCTCTGGCCAATTGATTTCAACTAGTTCATTCAACAGCGATTGTTCTTAACATCTTACTCATTGCGGCTGGGGGCAGTGAGTAATAATTGCCTGTTGAACAAACTAGTAAATCTTTGACACACATTCGATTCATAAATCACCAAATACACAATTATTACAAACAATCATCTAATCAAAATTGTCATCCACAATACAAACCGTCATTCAAACTATTCAATATCTCCAATATAACAGATATCAAACTAGCCACCACCGGACAAATCGCTTACCAATTCAGTCCAACTGCCATAATCTTTAACATCCTACTCATTGCAGCTGTTAGCACACAGTAATAATGGCTTACTGAGCACAATAGTATATCTTCCTCACACAATGGATTGATAACTATAAAATGAGCAAAATCACATTAGCATAATCACCACAAACACAATTACACTCTGCTTCAATCTATCCACATATAAACATCTTGGGGGACAGGGGTGTGAAACTGTCCAGTATTGGACAGTCTTGAGACCAATTCATCACAACTATATCAATCAACGACCATTATTCTCACCATTTCAATCAGTGCAACTCAATGGTCCAGCTACCAATTGCTTCTTCAACAAACTACTAAACCTTGGACAGATAACGAATTCATATCTTTGCAATAACCAAAATCACAATAACAATCATCACCTAACCAACCTACCAATATGCCCATTAACACATACAACCAAACAATCATCAAAGCAAAACCTTTACCAACACCGCATCTTCATCAACAATCTCGACCATGCTTTCATCTACCAACAAACCAACACCGAATAATGCTTCTCAAACTATCCACTATTCTCTGGCCAATTGATTTCAACTAGTTCATTCAACAGCGATTGTTCTTAACATCTTACTCATTGCGGCTGGGGGCAGTGAGTAATAATTGCCTGTTGAACAAACTAGTAAATCTTTGACACACATTCGATTCATAAATCACCAAATACACAATTATTACAAACAATCATCTAATCAAAATTGTCATCCACAATACAAACCGTCATTCAAACTATTCAATATCTCCAATATAACAGATATCAAACTTGCCACCACCGGACAAATCGCTTACCAATTCAGTCCAACTGCATTATTCAACTGCCATAATCTTTAACATCCTACTCATTGCAGCTGTTAGCACACAGTAATAATGGCTTACTCAGCACAATAGTATATCTTCCTCACACAATGGATTGATAACTATGGAACGAGCAAAATCACATTAGCATAATCACCACAAACACAATTACACTCTGCTTCAATCTATCCACATATAAACATCTTGGGGGACAGGGGTGTGAAACTGTCCAGTATTGGACAGTCTTGAGACCAATTCATCACAACTATATCAATCAACGACCATTATTCTCACCATTTCAATCAGTGCAACTCAATGGTCCAGCTACCAATTGCTTCTTCAACAAACTACTAAACCTTGGACAGATAACGATCTCATATCTTTGCAATAACCAAAATCACAATAACAGTCGTCACCTAACCAACCTACCAATATGCCCATTAACACATACAACCAAACAATCATCAAAGCAAAACCTCTACCAACACCGCATCTTCATCAACAATCTCGACCATGCTTTCATCTACCAACAAACCAACACCGAACAATGCTTCTCAAACTATCCACTATTCTCTGGCCAATTGATTTCAACTAGTTCATTCAACAGCGATTATTCTTAACATCTTACTCATTGCGGCTGGGGGCAGTGAGTAATAATTGCCTGTTGAACAAACTAGTAAATCTTTGACACACATTCGATTCATAAATCACCAAATACACAATTATTACAAACAATCATCTAATCAAAATTGTCATCCACAATACAAACCGTCATTCAAACTATTCAATATCTCCAATATAACAGATATCAAACTAGCCACCACCGGACAAATCGCTTACCAATTCAGTCCAACTGCCATAATCTTTAACATCCTACTCATTGCAGCTGTTAGCACACAGTAATAATGGCTTACTGAGCACAATAGTATATCTTCCTCACACAATGGATTGATAACTATAAAATGAGCAAAATCACATTAGCATAATCACCACAAACACAATTACACTCTGCTTCAATCTATCCACATATAAACATCTTGGGGGACAGGGGTGTGAAACTGTCCAGTATTGGACAGTCTTGAGACCAATTCATCACAACTATATCAATCAACGACCATTATTCTCACCATTTCAATCAGTGCAACTCAATGGTCCAGCTACCAATTGCTTCTTCAACAAACTACTAAACCTTGGACAGATAACGAATTCATATCTTTGCAATAACCAAAATCACAATAACAATCATCACCTAACCAACCTACCAATATGCCCATTAACACATACAACCAAGCAAAACCTTTACCAACACCGCATCTTCATCAACAATCTCGACCATGCTTTCATCTACCAACAAACCAACACCGAATAATGCTTCTCAAACTATCCACTATTCTCTGGCCAATTGATTTCAACTAGTTCATTCAACAGCGATTATTCTTAACATCTTACTCATTGCGGCTGGGGGCAGTGAGTAATAATTGCCTGTTGAACAAACTAGTAAATCTTTGACACACATTCGATTCATAAATCACCAAATACACAATTATTACAAACAATCATCCAATCAAAATTGTCATCCACAATACAAACCGTCATTCAAACTATTCAATATCTCCAATATAACAGATATCAAACTAGCCACCACCGGACAATTCGCTTACCAATTCAGTCCAATTGCATTATTCAACTGCCATAATCTTTAACATCCTACTCATTGCAGCTGTTAGCACACAGTAATAATGGCTTACTGAGCACAATAGTATATCTTCCTCACACAATGGATTGATAACTATGGAACGAGCAAAATCACATTAGCATAATCACCACAAACACAATTACACTCTGCTTCAATCTATCCACATATAAACATCTTGGGGGACAGGGGTGTGAAACTGTCCAGTATTGGACAGTCTTGAGACCAATTCATCACAACTATATCAATCAACGACCATTATTCTCACCATTTCAATCAGTGCAACTCAATGGTCCAGCTACCAATTGCTTCTTCAACAAACTACTAAACCTTGGACAGATAACGGATTCATATCTTTGCAATAACCAAAATCACAATAACAATCATCACCTAACCAACCTACCAATATGCCCATTAACACATACAACCAAGCAAAACCTTTACCAACACCGCATCTTCATCAACAATCTCGACCATGCTTTCATCTACCAACAAACCAACACCGAATAATGCTTCTCAAACTATCCACTATTCTCTGGCCAATTGATTTCAACTAGTTCATTCAACAGCGATTGTTCTTAACATCTTACTCATTGCGGCTGGGGGCAGTGAGTAATAATTGCCTGTTGAACAAACTAGTAAATCTTTGACACACATTCGATTCATAAATCACCAAATACACAATTATTACAAACAATCATCTAATCAAAATTGTCATCCACAATACAAACCGTCATTCAAACTATTCAATATCTCCAATATAACAGATATCAAACTAGCCACCACCGGACAATTCGCTTACCAATTCAGTCCAACTGCCATAATCTTTAACATCCTACTCATTGCAGCTGTTAGCACACAGTAATAATGGCTTACTCAGCACAATAGTATATCTTCCTCACACAATGGATTGATAACTATGGAACGAGCAAAATCACATTAGCATAATCACCACAAACACAATTACACTCTGCTTCAATCTATCCACATATAAACATCTTGGGGGACAGGGGTGTGAAACTGTCCAGTATTGGACAGTCTTGAGACCAATTCATCACAACTATATCAATCAACGACCATTATTCTCACCATTTCAATCAGTGCAACTCAATGGTCCAGCTACCAATTGCTTCTTCAACAAACTACTAAACCTTGGACAGATAACGGATTCATATCTTTGCAATAACCAAAATCACAATAACAATCATCACCTAACCAACCTACCAATATGCCCATTAACACATACAACCAAACAATCATCAAAGCAAAACCTCTACCAACACCGCATCTTCATCAACAATCTCGACCATGCTTTCATCTACCAACAAACCAACACCGAACAATGCTTCTCAAACTATCCACTATTCTCTGGCCAATTGATTTCAACTAGTTCATTCAACAGCGATTATTCTTAACATCTTACTCATTGCGGCTGGGGGCAGTGAGTAATAATTGCCTGTTGAACAAACTAGTAAATCTTTGACACACATTCGATTCATAAATCACCAAATACACATTACAAACAATCATCTAATCAAAATTGTCATCCACAATACAAACCGTCATTCAAACTATTCAATATCTCCAATATAACAGATATCAAATTAGTCAGGAGTGGAGAGCTTAGTCCAACTGGATTATTCAACTGCCATAATCTTTAACATCCTATTCATTCCAAGTATACAAAAGTTGAAAGCGGTAAAAACAGTTAACTAGGTCTATCAACATGAACAGCAAATAGTTTTTTACCAGTTTTGTTGGTTTTTGGTACAGTCAAATGAATTATTTGTGATTTGCTAGTGAAATACTTAGTGTAGCAATACTTGCACAATCAGCTATAATAAATGATTGCCGAATGACTTTTATAAGTAAATTGTTATTTTTTTAGGATCACATAAAAATGGGTGTTTAGCAAGATTTCAAGTTTGTCATGCGTAGATATTGTTTGTAGGTTCAATTACAACGCAACATTATTAGCTTTTGTAAACCAAGCAATCTCCCACATATTGTAGTTTGTTGTTATGACTGCTTTTGATACTTAATACCACTGAAACCATACGTAATTGCTCTTTTTACCAGAGATGCCAATGGAAAACATCCACGTTTAAATTATTTCCATACCTTGTAATGTTAAGTACACAACTTATTCACAAGAGCTGTGCCGTTAAACTTGGTCAACAACTTCTTCTGATTTGAAATGGGATCTTTTATATATTTAGCAAATTTTAACTAAATCAGTACACTAGACGAATTTCGATCTACCTTGCCCATGTAATCTGCTGGCTTAGGCAACAAATGCATCTTAATTATAGCAGTGTTACTTGTCACCTACTGCTAACATATATCTGTTTCTGATTTATGTGCAAATACTGATCATCAGCAACAAAGAAGACTTGGAACAGATTAATTTTGTCAAAATTTGAAATTCGATTAGTGTGTTCTGGAGATTTGATATCACAGCTGTAAATAAAAGTAAAGAGCATATTTCTTGACTGATGTTTATATACATTCTAAGCAAAGTTTTCCTTTATATAGAAGTTCATTTTACGTGAATTTTTGCTTATACTGAAACATGCTATGACACGCTGGTCAATCTTTAGCTTATTTCTATCATCCAGTTGTAAACAAAATATTCTTGGCCATTACGGAAAGATCGAGGTTTAGACTTTCTTTGGAATTACTGCTACTGCAAACTGAGAGCATGTTATCACAAGTCTCTAACCAAGTGAGGAAGAGGATCTAAAGTGCCTTTTTTTTGGATGCAACAACGTACCATCATGAGGTTTAAACCTACGATTACTGTCACCATAAATGGGGCTCTAACCTACCTAACTGTGTTGCCGACAATCTATGCTACTTCAGTGAATGTCTGTCTTCCACTGCATACTTGCTTTCGAACCAGACTGTTCTGATGGAGCTATGCAGTACTTTAGATTCCAGATGACTTCCTGACAAATCCTAACACTGTTTTTTTGCTTTGAAGTCTGGAAAGATATCAACTACACCACAGCAACTCCTATTAACTGAGAATTCATTTTTCCACTTGTTTATTACAGAAGATAGCAAAAGACCTTACTGGTATATGATTTGCTCACATTTTTTGTAGTTGGTAAAAATGATGAGCATATGCCAATATTTTGTCATACTTTTTGTTTAGGGTACTATTCAAGTACTATTTTCAAAGTGCTGCATTTAAACACAAGTAATGGTGTAGTTCTAACAAGCTACAGGCTAAATGTGAACTTAAACTTAAGACATGAAACAACTCGACCTAGCAGCAATTTTAAGCTACACTGCTGGTTAAAACCTGAAGTAGTCAGCAACAAAGTATTTTAGCTATGGCACTTTAAGTAGGTTTTTCATCAACGAGCTAGTTACTTGAGTAGTTTCGCTTTTTATTGCTTCTACTTTCACTTAAATAATTAAGGTAGGAAGTAAGGCTACTCGAGTAATTAAAACATGAAGTTGCTTTGCTTTGAGTAGTAGATGCTAAAGCTTTGATGTCTGTTGAATTGGCATGCAGTATACTAGTACAAACAAAAGCTTTATAGTAAAGTTTTCATTTTCTGCAAAACCAGTGCAAAACATATGGCTTTGATTCAAATTTGGAAGACCAACTGTAGGTCTACTACTGCTTAATGCTAATAAGCAAAATTTGATAAGCTGCTATCTGTACACCGTATTGTCTCACCTTTTGATTTTGAAAAGCTTACTGGCAGAGGTAGATTTAATTATTGTGCATTGTTTACTCATTTGTACATGTATTTTGTTTTTTCTATGCAAGCATACTTTAGTTTATCCCCAAACAGTCACTGCTGTTGTCAAAAGACTGGCCAGGGTGACAAACGAACAAGTGCCCCCCCCAAAAAGATTTACAAGTTTTGTTTTGTCTGAATTTTTAGTGCTCTTTCAAAAAAGGAGAATCAGGTAACCATAATCTTAGTATATATCTGTAAAATGTGCTCAATACCATTGACTCTTACCAAAACTCTGTGCAATCAGAAATTTTTTGCTGACTACCTCATTTGGCACTATTTTTTGTGGGCAAAGTTTTAAATATCATAATGATCCAATTTTTTTCATTTAGAAATAAAAGATTTTCAGCAAGACGCTCCATGTTTTAATGACTTTTCAACCGATAACAAAGACTCTATCAAAAGTAAAACGCAATATCCAAATAATATACGGGTAGTTAAGTACCAACAACAAAATGTAGTAAATTAAAAAAAATTAGGCAAACTACTCTGCAGTGCGTTGCACCATTTAAATCTGTAAGCATTGTTTGAAAAATCATGTCAAATTTTCAATATCCTTTCTAAAATAACTTGTCACCTGCAATGGTTTTTAAAAGTATCGCTCCAAAATAAAAGTTTCTCCATTAACAGAACTTCAACCTGAATTTTCAAAGTGCTCTTCAAAAGAAAATCATCAACTTAAATTAAGGTAAACTCTTTTGAGAGATTTGTTAAAATAATGCCACTTAGTAACATGGCAGACCCTCATTTATGATGGTGCCATTGGCTGCATCATACATGTAAACTTTTAATTTGATCAATAATTTGAATTAAGCCATAAATTGGAACAGAATTCGCATTTTTAAAAATTTATCCTCTGTGTAAAGCAAGTACCATTAATTGAGGCCACTGATTTAGAGTTAGGCAGTGGCTATTTTGCTGTCGACGACAATTTATCCTCAGAGACTATTTTGCCGTGAGTTGTTTGTGATTGGTCAATCTTAATGACGTACTAAACATGTGACTTTTGGTCGTCTCTGATTGGTCAATTTTAAAA
The DNA here is from genome assembly GCA_963675345.1 of Trididemnum clinides. Taxonomy (NCBI): domain Eukaryota; kingdom Metazoa; phylum Chordata; class Ascidiacea; order Aplousobranchia; family Didemnidae; genus Trididemnum; species Trididemnum clinides. Next base: position 25,078,618 of record OY776294.1, read on the forward strand.
ACAAATTTAAAAAATTTTGCACCCCCAGGTCTCTATCCCCCACCCTGCACACTCCCTTGCAGTGTACACTGCCCCGTACATTTACATACCGGGCCTGCCCCTTCAGTGTACACTGCCTTTCTTTTAAAGCCCTGACCAGCTGAGATTCGAACCCGATACCTTGGTATCTCAAGACCAGCGCTCTATCCACTACACCACAGAGTCACTGGTGCAATAATAGCAATTTTGGCTATATAAACACACGTGAATGATCACGGCAAAATAGATTCCAAGGGCAAATTGCCGTCGATGGCGAAATAGCCACTGCCTTAGAGTTATAAGACAAAAGTGCCTAAAAACTGAAACTACTTTCTACTTTACAATTTAAGTAGTTTGATTCTTGACTGGTGTTTTACTTTTACTCCAGTAGAAAAACTTATAGTCACTTTCCACTTTTATTTAAGTATTTTTTTAAGAATCAATGCTTTTACTCAAAACTATATGTTTAGGCTACTTAGATCACTTCCGGTTAAAAAGCACAGGGTACTAAACATCACAATGCAGCCAGACGTCTGATTTTTCGAGGTCAAAAGCATTTCGTTTTATAGAATATGTCAAGGGGTTCACTTCTTCAGTGTAAACTACTGCCTGTGTAGAACGTAATTACTTGTATAGATGACTGCTGACTTGAAGATTGCAATGAACCGAAGACCCAAAAATCGTTTGTTTCATGACAGAAACTGGCAAAAAAGTCACTGTCAAAACATTGATTTAGAAAAAAAGAATTCTTTTGTCTAGCAGCCCCACAAGCTCATGCCAATGTGCACTTAAAAACTCAAGACTGGCCAACAGAATCTTTCACAACTTTGACATTTACCCCTTGCAAAAAAACTGCTGCACACCCCTCTCATAAGCTGTAGTGAATGTCAAGAGTCAATTAACTGTTCTGACATAACTGAGATAAATTGCAGCTGTCTTATACTATCTGGGCAACTTTCTAGCACTAGCTACTATGCACCTTTATTACTTGATTACTGTTGAGTCACAGGCAATCCAATTACCTAGTTATCAAATCAGTGGTTCTATATCTTGTTGGTTTAACCCTTAAACTCTGTTATATTACTATTGATCTAAATGCAGGTCATATATTAAATTATTACCCATATGCAGATACTGGTAGGCTACATGGGATGGCTATGATACATCAAGAGTCAAAAATTGCAATAGCATTAGCGTAAAAGAACAAAAAAAGTAGATACACTGCTAATAGAGAATGCAATTGAAGTACCGGTACGAAGCTGGTGGCTTATTAGTCTAGAAATACCCTAATCAAACTTCTCCTCCTGCAAAATGTGGCAGACTACAAAACTATTCTATAGCAGAGATGAGCGGATCTAAGTTTTTTTTAGATCCTGATCCGATCCTAATCCAAAAAATCAAATCCTAATTCTAAATTTGTTAAATCCAAATCCTAATCCTAATCCTGATTAAATGAACTTGCATGATTTGATGGATATGGTCGAGTTTAGAGATAAATGCCCTAAATAAATGAGAATTAATTACATAACTATTTTGTCAGGTGCGGTGACCATGCCCCTTACTACAGTCTTTTAAATATAATCTTAAAAAACTTGGGTATGTTTAACGTCAATTCGTTTTGTCACCTGCATTCCTTTTTCGCTCGTTGTTTTTATCCTATCGTCAAGTTTTTTGTGTTGAGAAATCAGAAGCGAAATAAATTGCCAACTACTAACTACTACTAAGTTGAAAACAAACGTTTCAAAAAAAAATATATGTAGAGTTAAAAACACTAAAAGTTGCAGTGTTTTTAACTGTACTAAACAGCTCCAACTTTCCGTTATCGAGCACAGTGCCAGCGAGTTGAAGCTACAACGTTATACATAAATATACATATATATTTTTTTGTTTTAGCATTTATTCTCCTTCGCGGGACAGCGAATTGTTAAACTCTAAATAAAGCGAAGTCTATTTACAGCTTGACATAACAAAAATAATCAACTAACGAATTCATAGCGCAAACTCAGTCTTGGTTATGACGTCATAGTAGCACATTACATAATATTACACCTCCCTTCTAAAGCAGAGATAACAAACGGTTTATCACAAGTATAATTATGACACCACAAAATCTCTATACTTGGCAGGAAATCTGATTGGCCTTCCATAGCGAGATGTTGATCTGTGCAGTGATTCAGAGGTGAAATTAAACAATCTAGTATCACTACCACGTATTCGCGAATCAGTTTGATAATTAACAACATTTGAGCTTTGCACAGGTCTATTACTTTGATAGCAATAAGATGAGCGGCACTTATTAAATACAGGAGGCTTAAAATTAGTTTTATAGAGATGGCGGCGATTTCTACCCAGCACGCCGAGTTCATTACGCACCACATACGAACGAGGTTCATTACGCACATGACAAACAACAGACTTGTTCCACATCTTGTTTTTACGATAAAATACTACATCTCTTTCCCGCAATGGAAGCAATGACTTCGAATTATCTCGATCATAATAATAGTTTTGGCGAGACTGCAACTTTGTTAAATCAGCACAAGCATCGACAATTTTAGGTGACAGTAACGACGTCGCAACAGGGATTTTTGAACGAAGACGTCTGCTCATCAATATTTGAGCCGGAGAATACTTTAATTCGGTAATGGGTGAATTGCGATATTCTAAGAGGGCTAAGTATGGGTCTCGATTTTGTTCATGTGCTTTTTTGAAAACATTTTTCATTGTTTGCACGCAAGGTTCAGCTTGACCGTTGCTTTGACTGTAAGTCGGGCTCGATGAGGTAGTTTTAATGCCCCATGCGTTGGCGAATGTTAAAAACTCATTACTCAGAAACGGCATATTGTCACTAACAATTTCAACTGGAATACCGTGACGAGCAAACACACTTGTAAGATACTTTACGCGGCTCCTGGTTAGCCCCAATATCCTACATAGAACTGCAACGAAACGCGCCGGTTCACCCTCAACAGCACGACCATTTCATTGTCTTTTTCACGAATACAATTATGTGAAGCGGATGAACGAAGGCGGTTTCTAAAACATAAAGCAAGATTCAAAAAACAATCCAACACAAAGCACAAGACTTACATACTTTGAATTTTGAATTCACTTTTGAACCAGGATTCCTCATTGTTACTGCTAGCCGTACAAATATTGATTAAATTGAAAAACTGATATCTTTACCTGAAATTGGTCACACAAAAGGTAATTAGGCATAGAAACGTTCCGATTATTACACTAATGTGGCGTTTAAGGCGTGCGTGATTACATGATAGTAAGTCTTGGCATGTGTGGAACAATAGCTTGAATGGCCCGGTTTCGAGGCTCAGTAGAACAAGATACGACGTAACAACACTCTTACACTGTTCAACAATGATACTGGCGGTTTTGTCAGGAAGAGCTAGTAATTCAAGATATTTAGAGTAATAATCGACTACCACAAGGTAGTCCTTGCCTTTAAAGGTCAATATGTCCATGCCAGCTTTAAGAAAACGCTCGTTTAAAATATCGTGCGATATCATTGGTTCACGCTGCTGATTATTTTGATATTTAATACACAATTAGCAACAGTGCGCTCTATGTCAGCACCCATTTTGGGCCAATAAAGCAACTCGCGTGCACGAGGTTTACTTTTTTCAATGCCGAAATGCGATTCGTAAATCAAACCGAGCATTTAAGATGGCAATAACTGCGGTACTACAATGCGTTGATCACTAAAAACAATGCCATCAGCCACGTACAAAGTATCACGTATATTCCAATGAGAGCGTACCGAAAATATAACATTTTTTGACTGCGTGGCCAGGTTGTTTGACAATAGAGTTTTACTTTCTGCAACATCTCATCCGCATTAGTAGCCTGCTGAATGTCTTCAAGTTTGGTGGTAGTTACAGGTAAGTTCGTGATGAGGGAATGCACAACTTGCACCAAATCATTGTCAATTTCAGAGGTGGGAATATCAGATAAGTATGCCCTTGATAATGTGTCAGCCATATGCAAGTACTTCCCAGGAACGCATTTTATTTTCAAATCATATGGCTGCAAGCGTAGCATGAGTCGCTGGAGTCTTGGTGGTGTTTTACTAAAGGGTTTTTTCCAAATGTACTCCAGCGGCTTGTGATCGCTTTCTACGGTAACTGTTTGCTGACCATAGACGTATTGATAAAATTTTTCACATGCGAACACGATTGATAGCAATTCTTTCTCTATTTGTGCATAATTTTTTTCTGTGGGAAATAAGGATCTTGAAGCGAAGGCTACAGGTTTGCCTTCTTGCGCAATACATGCTCCCAAACCTGCTTGTGAAGCATCGCATTGAATAATAATCGGTTTATTGTCATCGTAATAAGCTGGCACTGGTTTACTGACAAGGGTACGTTTTAAACGTTCGATAGCTTCTTCGTGCTCGCCCTCCCAAGTCCATTCGGCATTTTTTTTAGTAGTTCGCGTAAAGGCGCTGTGATTGTGGATTCATTTGGTATATACTGAGAAAGGTACTTTGTCATACCGAGTAGGCGCTGTAAAGAGGGTGCATCAGTTGGGAGTGGCATATGCTTCAGTCCGTGTTCTGTGACAAGATGCCCCATGTATCGTACGGAATTCACTTTAAATTGTATCTTATCCCTGTTGTAGCAAACGCTCTTCTGCTTGGCCCTTTTGAGCAATGAGATCATAATTGCATCGTGCTCTTTTTTATTTTTTGCAGCCACAATTTGTCATCGGCAATCACATACACACCATCAATATCACCAAAAACAATTTCATTGCGCTTTTGCATAACTTCGCTGGCTGAGCATATCCCAAATGGCATTCTACAAAATCGTTTTCTTCCCCAAGGGGTGTGAAATGTGGTCAGATAGGAGGATTCTTCACTGAAGCCTACATGCCAATAGCCATCTTTCATATCAATCACCGAGAAAAGCCGCTTGCCCGACAGCTGTGATTGAACATCTGCTGGATTGAGTATAACATAACGTTCACGCAGTATTGCTGCATTCAAGGGCTTGGGGTCAAGGCATAAACGTAAACTCTTGTCGTTTTTCTCAACCACCACCAAATTTCTAATCCATTCTGTAGGACAATCAACATCTGCTATTATTCTATCTTTAGATAGACCATCTAAAACCTCTCTTAATTTTGGGCGAAGTGCATAAACTATGTGTCTAGGTTGTTGTCTCAGCACCGTAATTACCCTTTTTCTTCTTTTCTCGCGATTTTGTTTATAAACGCCGGCACAGTAGAAACTTTTGTTTTTAATGAATTGTTATTAAGCAACGATGTAGTTTAAAATTTTTACTGCCTAGAATTACGACGTGGATAACCCTTGATTACCGGTAGTTTTTACTGCTTTTACTACCGGTCATTTGCTCTGAAGTTTGTACATTAAAGAAATTTTGCTGAATTATTGGATTCTTTGCACTAGCTTTGGAAGGACAGCAGTGAAGGTCTCAGCGTTCCTCTGAGACTCTTTTTTTTTAACATAAAGAAAACTAATCAAGGTGTACTTATCTATCGATTCTCAACTATTATTAAAGAAATTCAACTCATACCTTCAAGGATCAAAAATACGGAAGAAGTTTGAATTATCTGCTTAACTTGGAGCTTGCAGCGACTGTCAGATTTATATCTCTTGGAACTGAAGTCATTGTACTCAGTAAATTCTATCTGACAACTCGCACTTACATCTTCGACCACTTCAAGAAGAAGAATCGCTTTAATTATTTGCCAATCATCTCTGGTGACGTGACTTCCACACTTTCTGATCATTACTACCGGTTCTGTCATTCTGCGAGTTCAAATCTCCGAATTTCATCTTTCACCTCCGATTGGACTCCGGAATCTACTACTATTTCTTGTTCGGGATCAGCAGTGTGGAATATTCGCTGCAAGGACGTGTTCGCGAAGATTGAAGTGGTCAACAACAATTTCAAGGTTAAAATTTAATTTATTTGTTGTATGTGTACTGTAAACAATCATGTCTGATGCTCCTAGTACTAAATTAATAGATGGTGCAACCGAGGAGGGTGATGCTAAAGGGGTGTTGGGGATGCACGCAGTGGACGACCAAATTAAACCCCGGGCAAGTATTTCTGTTCCCATTGAAAGGGAAATTACTCTAGTATCTGCTGGTGATAGCGGCAGTAACGAGAAATTCGAACGTAAACTTTTGACCTTAAAAAGGCAGATTTTAAACCGCATGAAACGTGTTTGCGATAATTTATCTAAATGCGCGTCTCAAGAGCGTTTTCTGGAATTGTCGCAGCAATTCGCTGACATCAAAATTTCCTGCGATGATTATAAAATAAAGTTAAAGAACATATCAGATTCAGAAGGAATATTTAATATGTCTGACAATATAATTAACCAATTTCAAAAATGCGTTAATTCATACGAGAGTGCTAAACAGCGTTGTTATGGTCAGTTTTCCGAAGAGTCTTCGGTAGCGATCGAGGGCGATCATGGTGTTGACCTTGAACCTTCAGATAGCGTTTCTCAGGTTACCGAGTGTTATAGTATAGCATCAAGTAAGGCGATGGCGCGACAAATTGAGTTGGATCGTAAGCGAGCTGAACTTAAGGCCCATTATGACCTTGCTAAGCAAAGGCGCACGCCGAAGCGAAGGCTGCCGAAGCCGAAGCTGAAGCTCACCGTCGCGTCGAGGAAGCTAGGCTTGATGCTGAAGAACGACTGATCGCGCTTTCTGAACGTGGGTCTTCAGTCGCTTCATCGCGTCGTCAAGGCTCTGTTTCATCCTCAGGGCAATTGGGAGGACCTTCTGCTGGCTCCAAATTTTATCGTGGCGCCCTCTCGTCTGTAGTGAGGCGTCACGAGCCCCGCGTAAGTGTCGAAGCTGCGCGGCATCGTTTTCGGCCAAATGAGGTACAGCCTAGTTTGCCTATTGAGGATGATGTACACCGGGATGATAAACCTAAAGTGGCTTGGCCACTTCGGCTCGATCCTGATTTGCCTACAGATGCTTTAGGGCGTGGCTGTCACAAGCCGTCTCCGATTTATCGACAAGACGTAGCGTTGAGGACTTATCTTGACCGTCAGAGCAGAAGCGAGTTTGTCAACCTGGCTTCTCAAATTGGATATAATGGTAAAAACATGACTTTTGTGTTTTACGAAAATCAAATTCGTAAACTTATGGACGAGAGTCCTTGTAACGAGCGCCGACTCGAAGTGCTGAGAGCTTCGTGTGTTGATCAGCCACGCGAGATAGTTAATTTATTTTTGGCACCCATGAAAAACAGGTCAACCTCGCAACGTATTGAAAAGGCCTTAGATCGTCTACAACAAAGATATGGCGTTTCTAACGGTCTTACCACTGAGCCTAAAATCATTGCCATTCGCAATGGCCCTAAAGTAACCTTCAACGTAACTTCACTGAAGGCCTTTAATGACGACCTTAATACCCTAGAAGTTTTTGCTTATGCCCATGATGAGGTGGAAAAGCTATCGGGCCAATTGCTGCTCGATACCGCCAGTCGTCTTCCCAGCGTGTTAAAGCGACGTTATCTTGACTATCTTGCCAAAATGGCACTTGACTTGAATCACCCTGGATTCGACTCTTTGCGCGAGTTTATAACACACGAGTTGAGCGTGATGACGTCACACTACGCACAAACATTTTTCAAAAATGATGAAAAGGACAAACCACGTGATTTTAAAAGTGTGCGTGATTCTTTTAAAGTTCAACAAGTAGCTGTAAAATCGAAACCAACTAGTTTAACGCTGACAGGATCTTCTAATAAGCGTGAGTCAGCAGTTAGTGACAAGAACCAGTGCGCTTACAAACGATCTCCGACAAGACCACCTCCTAATTGTTTTATATGCATTGACTCCAGATCCAAACATTTCCTTGCGGATTGTGAAAAATTCGCAAATCTTTCTATAGACTGCAAACGGCAGATGATTATTAACGCTGGAAGATGTTTAAATTGTCTATCTTTGGGACACCGTGCTCGAGATTGTGCATTTTCATCGAAATGTCGTAAGTGTGCTCCGAACTTCGAACATAAACACGCAAGCGTCTTACATGACTTGTACAAACAGTCAAACTCTGTTAATGTCGGGACCGCTGAAGTAAATCGTTGCAGGGCCTTACCCGAGGCAGGCAGTGAACCGGTTGATGAAACATCTGATGGGGAGCAGGCTGTCGTAGGAAAGTTGAAGCCGAATCATGACGTTGTTTTGTTGCGCACCAGTGCAGTAAGAGTTATTAACCCTGACACTGGGAAATCAACGTTAGCGTATGCGCAGCATGACACGGCTTCCCAAGCTACGCTCATCTCTGAAGGTTTGAAGACTAAACTTGGGCTTAACACCAACAAAGACAAAACTATCACTATCAGTACCCTGGCACAACAGACCACTCCCAGCTATGGCCTTACAGATTTTTCAATAGAGTCTCTTACCACTGGTGAGACCTTTAGAGTTAGGGATGCTTTGGTAGTACCAGACTTTACTGAGGATCTGAACACTCTTCCACATGCAGTGGATACCAATGGCCTAGAACATTTTAAAGGAGTTGAAATTCCGACCATTCCTCAGCGCAAAAGTATTGATATACTCATTGGGCAAACTGACAAGTGCTTGCTTACAGTGATTGAAGAGCGCGAAGGCCTGAATCACGACGACCCTAATTACGTTTTGATCAGGCTTGGTCCCATCGCCAGCGGTGGGCGTATAAGCGTAAAGTCCTACTTGCGTGGGACTATGAAGGTCGGAGTAGATGCAAGTTGTAATGTAAACGAGTGTGACCGACTTAAACTTGAAATAACCAGTTTGAAAGAAAGGTTACGAAATTATGAGTTAGATGACGAGATTGTTCAGCCTTCTCAAAACGACGAACTTACTCGCCAGTTAGTGGAGCTTCACATAAAGGTAGTTAATGAACGCTATGAAATACCAGTTCCCTTAAAAACCGATGTCGTTAGCTCGTTGCCCAATAACCTTACTGGAGCTTTAGAACGTACAAAGTCATTACGGTGCAAAGCACTTAAAGATCCTAAACTAAAACTTACCCTTGCCGAAACATTTCAAGAACTTGTTCATGAGGGCTGGTTAGTGCCCTTAAAGGACGGTACTTGTGATAATCGCAGCTAGTATCTCCCCTTTTTTGTTACCAAACAAAATAAACCGAGGGTTGTTTTCGATGGAGCAGCTACCTACGGGGGAGTAGCGTTAAATGATGCTGTGTTTGCTGGCACGAATTTGCTGAACAACTTAGTGAGCGTTCTTATCCGATTCCGATTGGAGAAATTCGCATGCATGGCTGATTTGAGCAAATGCTATTTTCAAATATCTCTGCCGGAAAGTCAACAGGACTTGTTTCGCTTAATTTGGTACATGGATAACGACTTGGACCGCGGGGAAATACAGCGCTATCGTTTTACAAGGCACGTTTGGGGAATAAACTCCAGTGCGTATATTGCCCTTCTTGCTATTGAACGTTTAATTCTCGAAAATCCTACTGCCGCTAGTCAACTGACATTGTCGATGGTTGAGAACAACCGGTACATAGACGACATGTTGATGACCTCTGAATCGTTGAGTGACCTTGAAATGATTACTCGTGAATCAATGTCGCTCTTTGAGAGTAGAGGATTTAAACTGCGTAAATGGGTAGCAAACGGCCAATCAAAGTCTATTTTATCAAATATTCCTCAGAGTGAACTTGGATCTAGTATTAGGGAGATCGATCTTGGCTCTCATCCTATGCCCGACTGCAAAGCTTTGGGTGTAGTATGGGATGTAGAAAATGATTGTTTGAAGGTATGCCGAAACAGTGCATTATCGGAAGTCTCTACTAGAAGGGAAATGCTATGTATGCTTGCAAGTCACTTTGACCCCTTAGGCATCCTTGCTCCTTTCCTCTTAAAGGGAAAATTAATCCTCCAAAAGGTCACCTTGTCGGGTATCGGATGGGACGATGACCTACCTGGAGACGTTAAAAATGATTGGAAGAATTGGATTAGATCTATGGAAGCTGTTGCTAATTATTCCACTCCTCGTTACTGTTTTTCTGACGAGGTCGAAATTACGAATGGTGACAAGGTTATCTACGAACTGCATGGGTTTTGTGATGCTTCTAATCATGCGTTTTCATGTGTTGTATACTTGCGGCGTTTGGTTAATGAGAAGTCCAGCGTAGCCTTTATTCAAGGAAAATCAAAACTTGTGTCAGCCAATCAAACAAATTGGGTCATATCTCGTAAGGAACTGGAAGCTGCCAGACTGTGCGCAGAATTGATGCTTAGTGTTTCTCGTTCCCTGAAGTACCTCGATTGTCGGTGCCACTTCTGGACCAATTTGCAAGTAACTCTAAAGTGGATAGTGAACCCAGACCTTCATTTACCTCGATTCGTCAAACGACGGGTGGACCAAATACTCCTAGTTACTCCAGCTGATGCTTGGAACTACGTCCATTTGTCAGTTAACCCTGCCGACGTGGGCACTTGGGAAGCTAGTGCGAAACACCCAAATTGTTATGCGCTTTGGCTGGATGGCCCAAAATTTCTGCTAGATGGAAGTTTGGAACTCGAGCCATCAATTCTCACCACGGTTGTACATAAAACTACTGTTAGTCACGAACCTTATAGCAAACGTAACACAGGCCTGGATCGACTAATTGCCTCTTCTCCTGATCTTTACACCTTAAAAAAGCGCGTTGGGTATCTCATCGCCTTTAAGCATTACTTGATGACTAAAAACAAAGGAATCGCATTTTCAAAACCTACTTTGGATGCCACCTTTCTGGACATGACGCTGATGAATATAGTAAAATACGTCCAAAGTAACCTCTTTAGAGATGTTGTCGATCTGTTGAAGTCGGATACACCGGACGCCTTCGAATCCTTTTTGAAAAGTTTAGGTAAAGAAGGAAAAAATGCCGAACAATTGCGGCGGATTTCTGAATTGAAGTCTTTGCAAAATTTGCGTCCTTGCGTAGACGCCTCTTATTTGTTGGGCGTTGAAGGGCGGCTTGAGAATGATGAACTTCCTCTTGACACAAAACACCCTTTAATTCTTCCCAGTAGGCATCCTTTAACTAGACTAATTGTGATTCAAGAGCATGTCGAAGCAGGACATGCTGGACCTTCGTATACTCTTATGAAAACGCGACAACGATTCTGGATTGTTCACGGTATTTCTAGCGTAAAACGTTACTTGGGTGATTGTGGTATGTGTGCATTGCGCAAAGCCACTCCTGTTCGGCAATTAATGGCTGACTTACCGGCGTGTCGAGTTACTCCCACAAACAAGCCTTTTAAGTTTTGCGCCGCCGATTATTTGGGGCCGTACATATATCGTCAAAACAGAAGTAACTGCAAGGCTTGGGGATTGCTTTTCACTTGTTTGTGTACCCGATGTATACATGTCGAAATCGTAACTGGTCTAGATTTAAATAATTTCGTACTTGCCTTTTCGCGATTTACTAACCTCCGCGGGGCGGTTGACACTATGTACTCAGACAATGGGTCTACCTTTTGCGCCGCGGCTGAACAGCTTTCGACGTTGCTTGGCTCAACCGAACTTCATAACTCGCTTCGCAAACGCAACATCAACTGGGTAAAAATCCCACCTTACGCCCCTAGTCCAGACGGAAGTTGGGAAAGCATGGTTAAACTCTTTAAAAATGCTTTAGGTCACATCTTGGGTAATGCTCGTCGTAAGCCCTCACTTGTCGAACTGCAAACTTTCACTTCTGATGCGGTACGTATTGTTAATGATCGACCCCTGACTACGCTCAGCGACAAACCTAACGATTTAGCTCCTCTGACTCCCTCATCCTTCCTCGGGCAAAGGTTCGCTCCTAACACCCCGATCAGCGCTTTCCATAATCGAGGAGACCTTCGCCGAGACTTCATGTATAATGCTACGTTGGCACATAGATTTTGGTTAAGCTGGATCAAGGGATACCTTTCTACTTTGCAAGGCCGATCTAAATGGAGGGTTACTCGAGAAAACCTTTCTCCTGGTCAGTTGGTTTTAGTTGGAGATGCTACAGATATTTTCAAACGAGGGACATACCGCCTTGGACGTATTCATTGCGTGCATCCACAACAGCGTAAGGGGAAAGATATTGTTCGTAGGGCTACAATTGCCGTATTAAAGGATTCTCGTACGGGAGAGATTGAATACATCCTTCGTGACTTATCTAAGATAGCCCCAGTATAGCTTGTGTAGCGTGAATTATTATAGCGTAATCGCCTCTCGCTTGTTATGTATGGTGAACATTGTGCTTGTAAATATGCTCTGTGTATAGCTTTACTTTGGTGTTACTACGAAATTTAGGCTGGAAATATATTATCTAGATAGCTAAAATTTTAGATTCGACTTCTTGCAAGTGCTAAATTATCTTTACGATATTTTGATTACGACGGTGCTTCCTGACTTGTTGTTTGAATTTTCACTTTGCGTTGCGTTTCAAAGGGGCCGCTATGTCTCAGCACCGTAATTACCCTTTTTCTTCTTTTCTCGCGATTTTGTTTATAAACGCCGGCACCGTAGAAACTTTTGTTTTTAGTGAATTGTTATTAAGCAACGATGTAGTTTAAAATTTTTACTGCCTAGAATTACGACGTGGATAACCCTTGATTACCGGTAGTTTTTACTGCTTTTACTATCGGTCATTTGCTCTGAAGTTTGTACATTAAAGAAATTTTGCTGAATTATTGGATTCTTTGCACTAGCTTTGGAAGGACAACTGTAACACGCAACTCGTGTCGTGAACTGGCCAGACCACCGCCTACCGGTTCAGGATCCTATTTGAACTAACCGGGTACTCGGAACTTCTAGCTTTGACTGTCCTCCACTGGCATACAACAACCAGATCACACAACTTCAATGAAGGCAGAAAATAGCTATTAATAGCCAACAGCAACGAAATGTACACACTATACAAACATATACTACCGGCGTTACGAGTTAGCAGGTAGTGCTCTGCAAAACAAAGTAAAAACATTGCCCCGCCTACCATACCTACATCACTTTTCCCAAAGACTGCCAGCTAAGCACAGGCTATAAAAAACAATCATCAGAAAATCAATAAACTCTTCTAGCTATAAAGTCACAAAAGCAATCCCAGTCCTATGATCTTAATATGGTCACACAATAACCTCAAAACTACAGCACTGTCTTATCACACTAACACTTAACTAATTTCAATAACGGTCTACAAAGATAACTGGGAATTACTATACGGCACTGTAATAAAAAGCGATTGTGAAGTCACATTCCAATAGCTAGTCGACTCGTAACAAAGGAAAAGTGTCGTAACTGATCAGCATAAAAAAGAGAAAAAGGCAACGAAAGCACGGCTGTTATTTACAACAACAGTGAAGGTCTCAGCGTTCCTCTGAGACTCTTTATTTTTAACAGTTGTTGTATCACAGATTTGTCATCCTTTTTCAAGGTAATATGATATTTCTCTTGATATTGACCTCTACCAGTAAATACAGCGGCATTGTTATGTGTGATACTATCCAAAGTTAAACCTCTAGATTCGTCAATGACAACCACCTTTTTGACTAAGTTTAAAAGATCACATGCATGTTCACCAAGAATGGGAAGATCAATAATATCCGTGACATAGAACAACAGAGGGAATTCACGAGCCTCTCTATCACATACCGCAACATCTATAGAGCCTAACGGTTTAATTACAGCATTGCCAAAACCGCACAGCACAGTGGATGTAGGACGTAAGAGCGATGAACACACTTGTTTGTACAAATCAAACGGCAGAATATTTGCTTCGGCGCCAGTGCCTAACTTGAAGGTACAAGTGTGAGTACCATTTACCTGTAGTGCTGACTGCATTTTTGACCCGACGACGTTCCGTTTTTTCCTCCCACAAAGAGACTGTACTCGTAGAACGCTTGGGTCTGATTGTGATGTAGTGCCGGTTGTGACCTCATTGACTTGCTTTGCATTAGGTCTAGTAATAAGAGTGCTTCTACATACAGCGGCAAAATGATATAGTTTCCCGCACTTGTAACATGTTTTACCGTATGCTGGGTATTGCCTTGGCCGGTGCTTAGAACCACAGTTTGGGCAATTCGCAAAACGCGATAGACGTACTGCTTTAGATTTACTTTCGTTGTGAAGTTCGTGAACCGTAACGGTAAAACGCGCAACTGTGCCTTCATAGCTTCCATTAAATGACATATGTGAATAGTCTTAGCTAAAGTAAGATTGTTTTCTTCTAACATTCGCTGCCTGGCTGTGTCATCGTTTATGCCAAACAATATTTTGTCACGTAACTGCCTATCCGTAGACGTTCCAAATTCACAATTGCTCGCAATAATTCTCAATTCAATTAACCATTTATCAAAGGGTTCACCCTCAGCTTGTTGACGTTGCCAAAACTTATAGCTTTCAGTAATCTCTAAATTTGGCGAGGACCACGTCACAGGTAGTGTCTTCACTATCAAGCGCAAGACCAGAGCTATCAAAAATATCCCTAGCCGCTTCACCAGCGCAATGTAACAGAATGGCTACCTGCGTAGTAACTGTCTTTGAGCCGAGCTCAGCAGCAGCATAATATATCTTAAAAGACTTTTCCCAATGTCGCCACTCTTCAGCTAGGTTTCCAGCATTAAAATTAAGTTCACGGGGCGTGTGCAGTTGACTCATAATTTGCTGCTAATTCTCGAATTACCACGGTTCTGACACCATGTAATATTCCGACACACAGTCAAAATAAAGCGAAGTCTACTTACAGCTCGACATAACAAGAATAATCAACTAACGAATTCATAGCGCAAACTCAATCGTGCTTATGACGTCACAGTAGCACATTACATAATGTTACAGCTACTGCAGAAATATCATATGGTAAGTTTGCAAAAACCTTGTTCACACTTCCGATACATACAAAACATTCAAATTTATATAACTGCATAAACACAATTATCACATTATCCACTTTGCAATTAAAATATCAAAAATACAGAAGCTTAGTGTTCATCCAAAATATGGTAGCTACATTCTGAATCTACGTAGCCTAGAATATAGATACTGGTATATAAATAATATCCATATGTTGGCCAATCCTGCATATAGCTACTGCAGCCAACAGCATTGCTAAAAACTAGAAAAAACAAACTAAAATAGTTAGCAAGCTCAAAGTGTTGTTGCAGTGAGATAAAAAAATAAGGTGTCATATCAAAAAACTGACATTCTCACAAACACAAAGGTGCATAGATTCCCAACAGTGCTAGCAAAAAAAGTAGAAGCACACAGTATAAAGAATAACTACCGGTGTATACAAATACACATCCTAACATTTCAACTGTACTATACCACTAAAAGTAATAAACAGCAATTGCTTTATGTGCTATTTGATGCATCTAAATTACTTATAATATACAATATGTAGATTGTCTTACACATGTGTATACCGGTATATATATAATATACTGTATAGTTAATTTAAATGTGGTCACATTTCTTGCAGAACATCTAACGTACTGGACTACTAGTATTATAGCAAATTCAACCACTGGTAAAGATAATGTAGCTGCTGCCACACATCTTAATACAGTTTAGTCATGAAAATACCGTAGGTTGTATGCATGATCAAACTACTGCATAACATGAAAAAAAATCACTTTTTGGTAGCAATGTTTCCAGCAACACTAAAAGCACGTTTTCTGGGACTGCTTGAAGCAGGTATGGACAAAATCCCTAGAGCTAACCTGCTCAGTCTTGGATATTGTGTTTTGATTTCTGATAAACTTCAAAACTGGATAATACCAAATTCATTATTGTCATTGCAGTGGCTTGCTACAGTATCATCGAACACTTTCTGCTTATACATTTGTACTTCATCATCGCAGGAACTTTATTTGATGAATCACTTTACCAATGCACAAATTCATCAACTATAGTTTTACTTTTTTTGGAGGACATCCAGAAGTGGTTGCGAGATCAAAAATATAACTGTGATCTTGCCTTAGATTATTCTGATCACTTTCTGCTGGAACAAGATGCAATAAGCTTTTGGCCAGAATAATGATTTCATCTTTCTCTGCAGCTAAAAATGGTTGTAACGACTTGAATTTAGGATGAAAAAACAAAGCCAGCTTATGTATACTAGTAATCACAAATTTGCAAGCGATTGCTTGTAATCCACGTTATGTAGAAACTTCACAACAGGGATAGCATTTGGTGGTGCTTGCATGCAGCCAATCAACTTTTTGTACTAAAGATACACATGCCAAGTCGCAGGAGTTGAATCGCCTTCTAAAGCTCTGGTTGCTTCCTCAAATGGTTTTAAAAGGTGAACTAACACTTCTACCACATTTAAGTCAATCTTTTCAAATTTTTCTTGTTTGTGAATACTTTCTAGATTTTTAGCTCCTCCTTTGCTTTCATGATTGACTCCAGCATCACCAGTAAACTGTTTCACCTAGTATCATTTGACTGCTTCAGTGTGGAAGCAAGTTTGTTTTTAAGCCCACTTTGTTTCATGTATCTCACCAGGGAATTACAGGCAGTAACCACAAAACTAACAGCAGCTTTTAATGATTATCTAACAATGAAACTTCTTTTTGTTTATCTAACAATAGAATATTACGCACAGCAGTTGGTATTATGTGACAAGCACAGGGAAATCTATGGAACGTTGATAAAGTAGCCCCTACGTTGCTTCCCTGATCTGTAACAAAGTAAAGCTGATTGCACAAAACATGTTGAGGTATGCCTAAGCTCTCACAGATTTGCCGTATACTTGATCTGATGTTGTCACCAGATTTTACTTGATGAGGTAGTTCATGCACAGATAAGGTAGCTGATATTAACTTTTCTTTTGAGATTAAATAAACAGTTATTCCAAGATATTGTCGTTGTTTAATATCACTCCACATTTTTAGAGTCATTCCTATAATTCCATTTTCTTTAATAGCATTGTTGACTGCTTGAGCAAGATATGCTTTTATTTCAATAGCTTGATCACATGCAAGACGTTTTACAGTAAACCTCGATGGAAGCAATTTTGCAGCAGATATTTTTCCATAATTGGCACCAATACAAATTGCTTGCTATACCAACTCATTTAAGCCATTCCCTTCAACTGCTTTAAATGGCTGAAGATCATTTGCTACGAAGTCAACACAAACTTTATTAAACCTTTGTCGAACACCAGCAGGTAAAGCAGTTTCTTTTTCAAAAAATGTTGGTAACTTTAGTTGTGTAGCGTGTCGCGCCTCGCACTTCATCGAGCTGCCATGCCAAACATCTTTTTGTCCTTTTTATTTTTTTCTGTCAGTCTGGTTTCGGCGGCTCAGTACCTTTCTCCCGCCGTTGTGTGTGATTCTAGTTTTATTATGTGTATTATTATTGTATGTGTCTAAAATCACACACATATTTATTTTTCTTTTTTATTAGGGTTAGATAATGTTTATTTTTGTCTTCCCATGGTAGCTCGTTGATCGACTTGTCTTTCCCGCCATCATGTTGTTTGTCCATTGTTTTCGTTCATGTGACGTGTGCAGTGTTCTGGTTTACATAGAGGTGTGCAGCGACTTAGTTGGTGGTGATGCGTACAGTATTTTGTTGCCGACCGGGTGGTCGGAGATTTTCTGAGCTCTTTCTTCGCTGGACGTCTTGGCGGACGGTCGTGTCTGGTTTTGTCCGCCATCATTGCATGAATTCTACTGTTTTAACATCTATGCAATAAAGAATGATCACCGTTGTACTTCCTTGTATGTGACTGCCGTAGCTCCCATTCATTTGGTATCAGTCAGCACGCTCTTGCTGAAAGGAATTTTATTTTTTACATTGATGACCCCGACGTGATTGCAAGAAGGAAGAAAGAAAACAACAAAACAAAGGAAGAAGGAGCTAAATCATTCACAAAGTTTGCAGAAGAAAATTGGCTATTCCTTTCTTGAATTTAAAAGTTAAGTGTTTATTTTTGGTTTGTTTCTGTATATTTGTTTTAATCCAACACTTTTCAAGTATGATGAGCCAGAAGTCGGCCTACCGCGCTTCCTTAAGACGCCGAGGATCCATAAAGCGGCAGCGATTGACCAGAGACTCAAGTGCGCAACCTTCGGTGTTGCCGGATTCACTAACAGAGAACCCTGTTGGTACTGGACCTTGGGCAGTGATGGTGATAGCCCGTCTTAAGTAACCTGTCGGACATGCCCTCGGTTCTTAAAGTCCAAGGTAGAATTCCACGATCCCCAGGTTGGTGTGTACTGCGATGATGCTGCTGAAGCCGGCCCGGCCTAGTGTTCGTTGAAGGTCCCCAAAGTTCTTCCACCTCGGTCAATGGGGCCGCCCATCCGTGTCGGAGCGCCCGATTTCTCCGAGCCTCATCCCACTGTCGCTATGGGTAATACTACCGCTAACCTCCCCAAGTTTTGGGAAAATGACGTCAGTTTGTGGTTCCTTATGGTAGAGAACATTTTTGCCATAAGGAAGATTGCTTCCGAGTGTCAGAGGCACGAGCTTTTATTAAGCTCTTTAGATCTGCGACATTTACAACGTGTCGAGCACGTACTGCTGGACTTAGACCCTATGTACCCGTACTCCTATTTAAAGGCGGCGCTTGTTAAGATTTTTGGCCAAACCGAAGAGCACCAGTTAGGCCAGTTGCTGCATGCTCGTGAGTTAGGCGACCGCAAGCCAACGGAGTTGCTTGCCGAGATGCGCAAGCTGTTAGGGGCTAAGGGCTACCCAGTTCTGCTGAAGAAATTATGTATGGATAGACTCCCCTCAAGCGTGAGGCGAGTTCTCGTAACTGGCCCCATTGACAACTTGGATAACGTAGCACGTCGTACTGATCGTGTAGATGCAGAGCACCGATTGCCGACTCTGACCCCCGATCTGTGGCTGCTCCAGATAAACTCCTTGTGGACAAGGTTGATCGACTAGCGGAGTCGTTCAACTCGTTTTTGCAGCAATGCCCAGTCCCGCAAACCGTCACGTTACAAACTAATTCTTTTGCTTCTACACCCATGGCATCAACCAATCGAGATAGTAATTTTCAGCGCCCTTCATTTTCGCGTCCCAGATTTAGCAGTACTCCTTACCGAGGGCCTCGTAAGGGTCGTTTTTCGCCGGCTCCTCGCCCACTGTTGGGAGGTTTATGTTTTTACCACGCAAAGTTTGGCGGCGATGCTTTTCACAGCATATCGCCTTATGCTTGGAGGGGCCCTGATGGTCGTCGCCCAGAAAACAATAATGCTACTTTGCCACAAAACGAGTAGCGCATCCAGGCTTTGTAGTGGGGGTCTAGATGCTATGGATCGTAAAACGCTAAAGACTGGAATGTTAATTGTACACGATCCTAAAACCCACATTGAATTTATGGTGGACAGTGATAGCCGCCGTTTCGTGATCCCATGCGATAGGCCTGCCACACACCCGAGTGTAACTGGATTGATATCTTGTCTAAACGGGTCTGAAGTACTGACTTTTGAAAGCGTAGACTTGGAGTTAGCATTAAACTTAGGTCGTTCATTTACTTGGACCTTTGTCAAGGCCGAGGTAGTAGTAGTAGTTATTCAGTTTTTATGCGGTGTTTTCCCTTTAGCAGAGATGGCCGGATTTACCCCATTCCTTCTGCAATTTCTTGTTCAATTCGACGTCTTGTTCGCTACATTGGGGCTGGATTTTCTGAGCCATTTTGGTCACTTAGTCGACGCCCGCCGAGGCAGGTTAGTGCTACCAAACGAGAACCCTGTTAAGCCACGTTACGTTTTTGGAGACTCTCGCTCCAGCGAGGCTGTCGCTGACACGTCCCCTGAGTTTGATTGCACTTCGCCACCTGTCTGCATTGATAGTGAGGTCACGCCCGTTCAGGACCCCAAGGAGTTGTTTAATTAAGGAGTCGAGCCGTTCAGGACCCCAATCTTCACAGCTTTCCTGCTTAGCGCTCAGCACAAGAGAGATAGCGCTTAGAACACGGAAAATTTGCTTTTGTTCTTGGGCAAAACACTTAAATGGGATGCCTTCATCATTACGTGGCAGATAGGTAGCATGGCTAAGCAGTCTAACCGTCGTGGTGGCTTAGTCTAACTGAAGACTAGCAAAAAACGCTAACGAGAAGCTCACAATCTAAAAAGCTCCAAAAAAGATCTCGCTCAAACGAAGAAAGACTGGAGAATGATGTGGTGGCTAAAGAGAGTCCTTTACGCATTTGGCAGACGTAAACCTGGGCTTTTGACTTCGCTTCAAATTAGTTTCACGTTTTATTCACCGCATTACTCGATGTCATACAGCTTAGAAGTATCAAGCATGCTTTAGGGTCAACTCGACAAAAAAATTAAAAGGTAAAAGTTATTGTGGTATACGCCAAATTTTTAAAGTAGCCAAGAAGTGCTTAGAGGCGAAAAAGTGATGTAAAATCTGGTTTAATTCAATCACCAACCTAATGCTGATGTTCAAAAAAGTCACTCTTATTGCACACTTACAATTCCTGATTTATTTTGGAATAGCTAAATTAAATGAATACAGAATTTCATTAAACAAGCAATTCGTTGCAGTTTTGTTATCAATATTTTCTATAATAAATAATCTTTACGAGTTTGGCTCTAAACAACAACGATATTTAATCGTGAAAACAAACTTGATTGCAACAATAGTTCTCGCTGTCCGTTTACTATTGTCAAGACAACCGTGCTATGTATTGCGTGCAATTGCCTTTTCAGTGGCGCGGCATTAACTATGATTTTGCTTACCTGCATTTGCTGTTATTGACACGGTTATACTTTCCCAATTACGTCTGAAATCCATAGATACAAAAACGTGAGCAGATTAGTTCTTTCCATTTGGACGCGATTACACCATTTGTGAATGCCTAATAACAATCTTTGGCCTAAACAGTTTTTTCAATGCACAAAAAAAGCTTTAGTAGCCTACGCTACTGATAATTCAATGAAAAAATACGTTTTGAAATAGAGAATTACGAGTAACTGAAGACAAGACGAACACAACACTGAAGATAACAATTAAGGCTTAGCACAACGATAAAGTTCGTTTTAATATTTTCCAAGCTTTTCTGAAAAGAATGGATTGTTTTTAGAAACCGATTTAAACTTTCCTGAAATCGTTTGAGGTTTTCCAGAAAGCTTTTGAAGACCTGAAAAACAGAGTAATTTGTAAAATGATAGTAACTGCGAATAAATGCAGAGGAGTGCCCGGGGTAACTGGGACCCTCGGGAAAGCCAACAGCCATTTTGACCCAACCCAAACGGGGCCGGGGACCGCACCACCACGTTGAGGCGGCTGTTGATTGGTGCAGTTTCACAGTTTCACTTTGATTACTGCAATTCACTTTCTTTCATCCCATTCTGTCGACCTTATCTGCATTCAGGAATCCAATCTTAACTCATCTTCCTCTTTCCGGATTCCTGGATTCTCTGTTCTGCGTTCTGATCGCACCCACTCCCGGTCTGGCATTCTCTCTTCTGATGCCACGCATGCCAGTGGCGGCGTTGTCATTTTCGTCAGACAGGGCTTATCCTTTTCTGAACTTTCTACCACCTCTCTTTCTTCGCTCGATCCCTACTCTGATTATGTAGGGGTCAACATCTCTCTAAACAAATCCTCCTCGGTGTCATTTCTTAATGTGTATGCCCCCCCTATTCGCTCCTCCCCAACGGATGGCAGAACCGATTCCTTCTCTCCCTCCATTCTTCCCTCATCCAGAAATCTCTTCATTCTGGGGGACTTCAATTGCCATCACCCTCTTTGGGACTCAAGAGTTACTTCCGACCCGCGCGGGGAGGAAGTATTCGACTGGGTCATTTCGTCAGACCTCCTCCCCCTCAATGACCCTGACACACCCACCCTTCTCCATCGCTCCTCTCCTGACATCTCCTTTGCTCCTTCTACTCTTGCTTTTTCTTGCTCCTGGGAGGTGCTTCAGGACCTGGGTTCTGACCATCTACCAATTCTTCTATCTATCTCTCTCTCTCCGGTCTTTCGCCCCAACGAGCGTCCCCCTTCCTTCAATTTTTAGAAAGCTCGCTGGGATGGCTTTGCCTCCTACTTTGACTCTCACTGTCCTACTGCAGAGGAATACTCGTCTCTTTCTCTTTTCTCTGCAGCTGATCTCTACCTCTCTGGCACTGAATGCGGCCAAATCTTCCATTCCTTTCGGCCGCATCAAACGCCCTCCTAAAGCCTGGTGGTCTGCTGAGGTGGAACAAGCGGTTGGTGAAAGACGCAGGGCTTTCGCTACCGCTCACAGAAGTGATGAAAATCGCCAGGCTTACATCTCCGATTCTCGACGTGCCTCGTCGGTCGTTGCCGGGGCCGGGGCGGAGGCATGGCGGGTGGCCTGCGCTTCTCTTTCACCTAAATCTAACCCTGGGTCTGTGCACTCTCTTCTTCGCTCTGTCGCTGGCTCATCTTCCTCCTCTCCTAGCTTTCCTGGCTGTTCTTCTCCCGGGGAGTCGGCTTCGGTTTGTGCCGCTTGCCTGAGATCTCACTTTTCCGTTTCTCGGCCAGGGGCCCTGCGTGGCGGAGCCGGGGGCTGCCTCGCTGAGCTCCGCCGAGCCGCGTGCTCTGTGGAGTCTCGCTCGTCCTTATGCTCTCCCTTCTCTCGCGCTGAGTTTCTTGCAGCTGCCTCCGGCCTCTCCTCGTCCACTGCCGCTGGTCCAGACAGAGTTGCCTATCCCATGCTAAAGCATCTTCCTCGCTCTGGCATGGATTTTCTTCTCCACATCTTCAATCTTTCTTGGTCTTCACATTCCTTTCCTTCCATCTGGAAGGCATCTTCTATTATTCCCATACATAAGATGGGAAAACCTCTTGGCTCTCCTGCTTCCTTTCGGCCTGTCTCTCTCACCTCCTGCGTGTCAGGGCTTTTTGAGCGCATCGTTCTGTCCCGTCTTCTCTTCTTTCTGAAGTCTGGTTCCATTCTTTCTCCCCGCCGGGCCGGTTTCCGCCCTGGACGGTCTGCACTTGATCGGATTCTGTGCCTTTCTCAGTCCATTTCGGATGGGTTTGACAGGCCCGGGCCGGGCTCTCGGACGATCCTGTCTACTGTTGATTTCTCTGGGGCTTTTGGCTCGGTCTGGCATCCCGCCCTTTTCCACAAACTCATTTCGGCTGGCCTCCCTCCTTGCTTTGCTCGTTGGACTCAGTCTTTCCTTTCTGATGGGCGCGCTTCTGTGGTTTGTCAAGGTCACAAAAGTCGTTCCTTTCGAGTCCGTCGGGGTGTTCCGCAGGGATCCGTTCTCGGCCCTGTGCTTTTCTCTCTCTTAGTTGATGATCTTCCGGCTTCTCTGCCCTCTTCCGTCGGCTGCTCTCTTTGCGCTGACGATCTGGCCATTTGGTCCTCCTCCCCCTTGGTCCCTGCTGCGGTGGAGGCCACACAAGGAGCTCTGTTTCGATTGGAGCGCTGGTCTGAGTACAAGTGTCTTCCTCTCAGTCCGAGCGAATGTGAGGCCTCCTTCTCGGTGGATCCCCCCCGGGCTGGCCTCCAGCCCAACCTCCTCCTACTCGGCTCCCGCCTCCGTTTCAATCCCACTCCGGCTTTTCTTGGGGTCACCTTTGACCGCACTCTTTCCTTTTCTGGGCATGTGTCTTGGCTGAGGGCCAGGTTTTTCCCACGTCTCGGGGCCTTGCGCTGTGTCTCTGCTTCCTTATGGGGCCCCTCTAAGGAGTCCCTCTCTCTTCTGTGTTAATCTTTTCTTCGGTCCCTTCTCACTTGCGCTTCACCCGGATGGTTCCCTTTCCTGGGCGCTGCCAATCTTACCAGGTTGGAACGCCTTCATCGAGCGGCCAGTCGCGCCATCACCGGCTGCCTCTCGTCCTCCCCTATCCCTCTACTACTCACCGAGGCTTCTCTACCTCCCCTACGAGTCACTCTGACTCACTTCACTCTTTTTTCTTATGAGCGGGCTCTTCGTCTCCCAACCTCCTTTCCTATTTCAGATTTGGCCAGACTAGGAGTGAAACCAAGACTCTGCAGATCGTCCTGGAGAGCTCTTGCGTCCACTCACCCGCTCACGCTTCCTACTACTTGTTCTAGGGAGGCTCTTGTTGCTTGCCCTCCCTGTCCTCCTTGGAATCTGTCTTCCTTCACAGTCGAGTCCACCCTTTCCACTACATGCTCTCGCTCTGATCCCCCTCACTCTCGCCAAGGTGTGGCTCTTGCCCATCTTGACTCTCTCCCCCCTCATGACCTGGTACTCTGGACAGACGGCTCTGTTCCTTTTCCTTTTGGCAAGGGCGGCTCCGGCGTTCTTGCCAACTGCTCTCTCTGTGGCACTGAGGCCACTCTTTCCTTTTCGGCAGGCCCAGTTTGCTCAAGTTTTTCCGCTGAAGCCTGCGCCATTCTGCACGCTCTTTGCTGGTCTCGGCAACACCATAAAGTCTGCCATATTTTTCTTCTCTTCTCCTGTCTGACTCTCGTTCTGTCCTCGCCACCCTGTCCTCTCCTCCACCTTTCCTGTTATCTCAAACTCTGTGGCAGATCTGGCAGGAACTGTCCTTTTTCTCCTCCTGTTCTATCAGGCTACAATGGGTCCCCGGACACTCGTTTCTCCCGGGGAACGACACAGCTGATGAGCTTGCCAGACGGGGAGCGCTGCTTGCGCCCTCCGCAATCCCATGTAGTCTCTCTCCTCTTACCTCTCGTATCCACTCTCGCCTTTTCTCGGACTGGAGGCGTACCGTCTCTTCAAAGTATTTTGACACACAGGTTCCCTCAATTTCCACTGAGGAACTTGTGCCCCCTCGTCATGCTCGCTGTGTCCTCTCTCGTCTTCGCTGCAATGGACACAGCCTTCTATTAGGTTCCTATCTCTCTAGGATTGGCAGAATCGAGAATTCTTCTTGCAGCGCCTGTGGACACCCGTCCCAGGACATCTCTCATCTCATTCTGCACTGTGCAGCTACGGACTCTTTGCGCCGCTCACTCTTTGGCGACTCTCTGTCTCTCTACGACCTCTGGTCCAGACCCTGGGGAGTTGCCCGGCTTCTGGGGCTCCATGGTCTTCCGCCATGCCCCCATCCCTCGGAAGGGGTCGGGTAATCAACAACAACAACAACAACAACAATATATGCAGTCACAGTTGAAGGAAAAAAATATTTAAAGCTGCTCATTTTATTGCATAAAGTTTGTGACCACTTCGATTTGTGAGCCATGTTCTTGCTTAGGTGAAAATTACAAATCTAACGGAATATATTTGTTCATGCAGTAATGCTAGAAGCGCAATTTATGAAAAGTTGCTGAAAAAGATATATTAATAAAGATTTACAAGCCTTTAAATAGCGATTGACTGAATATCAAGCGAGCTGCGTAACCACTTCCTAAACTTGGTTTCTTCAGTATGGAATCAGTGACGCAAATACACGGGTTGCAAGGGGACGTAGGGTAACAGGGGCAATGGTTCTTCAAATTTTCTGAATCCAATCGGGAGATGAAGATATTTTGGGGCTAAACGTCATGCTCAAAAAGTTGATCCCCAATAACAACAGGTCTGTATCTTAGTTTTGGGCCAAAAGTAATTATCTTCTAAAATTCATCTCTACAATAAGTCACCCAACTATTGCATGATTTCGTCTTACCCTAAAATATACTATTGGTTATGCCAATAAATGCAGGTATGACTTTATAGAGACAGAGAGTTGCGAAAAAGTAAGCGGCACAAAGAGTCCGTAGCTGGACAGTGCAGAATGAGATGAGAGGTATCCTGGGACGGGTGTCCGCAGGCGCTGCAGGAAGGATTCTCGATTTTGCCAATCCTAGAAAGATAAGAGCTTAACAGAAGGCTGTGTCCGTTGCAGCGTTGACGAGAAAGAACACAGCGAGCATGACGAGGGAGCACATGCTCCTCGGTAAAAATCGAGGAAACCTGTGTGTCGGAAAATTTCGATAAGACAGTACGCCTCCAGTCCGAGAAAAGACAAGAGTGGATACGAGAGATCAGAGACTACAAGGAATTGCAGAGAGCGCAAGTAGCGCTCCCTGTCTGGCCAGCTCATCAGTCGCGTCGTTCCCCGGGAAAAATCAGTGTCCGCGAACCCATTGTAGTCTGATGGAACAGGAGGAGAGAGAAGACAGTTCCTGCCAGATCTGCCACAGAGTTTGAGATAAGAGGAAAAATGGAGGAGAGGACAGAGCGAGAGTCAGATAGGAAAAAGGAGAAATGGCAGACTTGTTAGTGCTGCCGAGACCAGCAAAGAGCTTGCAGAAAGGCGCAGGCTTTAGCGGAAAAACTTGAGCACACCGTGCGTGCTGAAAAGGAAAGAGTCCTCAGTGTCACAGGAAAAGCAGTGGGCAAGTACGCCGGAGCCGCCTTTGCTAAAAGGAAACGGAACAGAGCCGTCTGTCCAGAGTACCAGATCATGAGGGAAGAAAAAGTCAAGGTGGGCAAGAGCCGCACCTACGCACCACGCACTTAACTAGTTCAAGTGATTAACACTTTAACCGCATCTCTGAGATCAGCCATGATGCCGCGCCAGCATCGCGTTTTTAATATATTATATATATATTATATGCTTTTCTAATTTCTTAGTTGTGAGAGATTTATTTTGCTGCGAAACCGGAAATTACAAATAAAATTTGCAAAGTATGTCAAATATTGAACGAGTTGCTGTAAATAATGGTTTTTAGAATATATATCAAATTTTGAGTGTGTACCATATGTGGCGCACGATGCAGGCTGAGCCAAGTACCAGTGTACCATATATGGCGCACGATGCGGTTAAAGTGTTAAGAACTGATCTTAGTTTGAAAAGTCTGTCATGCCATGGGTCACTTCTATCAGTGATGAAACGTTATTATCGAAATGTAAACAGAAATAAATTTCTTTAAACTTTTTGAACGGCATGACTGAAAAATATAGGACACGCCAAGATAACCTTCACTCAATCAATAATCCCGTGTTTATGCAAGAACATGATAACCCAAAGTCGGATGTATTCCAAATATAGCTTGCCATTCAGCATTACCAGTAATAAGCGAATGCCCATTCTGCTGGCCGAATAATTCTGTTTGTGGTGAGACTATGTCGTAAGAAATCTGTCAAAATTTGTAACTTTTTGAAAAAACTTTTAATACGGTAACTTCTTTATCTACAATTAATGGTTACTTTACCAAATTTATTACTAGTTTTTATGTAATCTGATGGTTCTCGACTTGCTGACCTTTACTTGAAACAGTTTTCCGGTTAAAATCTTTGCTCTTCTTTGAAATTGTTCTGTTTGTATTCTGTGACTCTGAAAAACTGTTGGCTTTCCTCAGATTGTGCTGGTGGGTAGCCCTGCCAGGCAACATCGTTTTATTTGAATTTACGCCCTCTGGCACTAACTGACCTAAAGAATAAAAGTTTGTACAATTGTTTGCTTTTTGTGTGTATCTACACTCTTTACTTAAAACAAGGTCAAAATTATAGCCATAGTCAATGAAATAAACAGTTTGAGAAAAATCGAACAAAAACACCAGGTCCATACACTGTTACACATCGCACCATCAGCGACTAAACTTTCTACCTTTCTGAATGGTATAATACAGTTTTCACCTGACTGCATTTTCGACAATAAGTGGGGCAGCATTCTATATCGTTTAAACATTTGCGGTTTATCTTCAAAAAGCAATGCTAACTTGGAGAGAAATTAAACCTAGTACAATTTCAACGAGTCGCTTGTGATCTTCCAGGTATCTCCTATGCGCTTCTATTCATATCTTTGCATTTTTTGCGTTGTGGCTTTCTGAAACATGCCGATTATTATCAGTATTTAGCAAAAATTTTGTGAGACTATGCACCGCCTCTCAATTTCGAGCTCATATTTTGCCACACGTTGGTTTGTTAGAAAAAATGACTTCACCCACCTAATATTCAACTGCTGGATGTAAAAATATGCTATACAAGCAACTGTAAAACATGTTTTGAACGCAAGTGATTCTATGTATTACAATTAACGTTTCGTATGACCAAAACACAAAACAAATTCCCATGGCATAAAGTTTACCTGGCTTCTGTCTAAATCCAACATAAATGAAAATAATTATAGCGAAAGCACCACCTATAGAAACCAAAACAAAACCAGCATCTGAAAAAATCCGCCATAAGCAATCATGAAATATGTGACATATCATATCCTAACAGTGATTTCCTACTTTAAATTAGCAATAATTAATAATAAAGATAATTATAATAATAATAGCATGATTTCCTGACTCTAGGTAGCAGAGAGCACATCACCGGTGCTATACTATAACTCAAGTGTAAATGTTGTCCTGTAGAAAAGCATTTGCAGTCTTTACCGTGATTGTATTGCTAGTGGTACGAAAGCACCTTGCCGATGTCGTACTGGGAAAACGTGATCGGATCACGACATATATAAAAATGATTTAGTCAAAAACTAAAAACGCTTGGAAACTACCAATTTGTGATAAAACTTAATCACCTTCATTTCACCAAATCTCATTTAACTTTAGGTGTTGTTGTTACCCTACCCCTTCCAAAAAACGGGGGCACTGTGCAAGACCATGGAGCCCCAGAAGACGAGAAACTCCCCAGGGCCAGGACCAAAGATCATAAAGAGACAGAGAATCACCAAAGAGTGAGCGGCGCAAGGAGTCCGTAGCTGGACAGTGCAGAATGAGATGAGAGGTATCCTGGGAAGAGTGTCCGCAGGCGCTGCAGGAAGGATTATCGATTCTGCCAATCCCAGAGAGATAAGAGCTTAACAGAAGGCTGTGTCCTTTGCAGCAAAGACGAGAAAGAACACAGCAAGCGTGACGAGGGAGCACATGTTCCTCGGTGGAAATCGAGGAAACCTGTGTGTCAAAGAATTTTGATGAGACACTACACCTTCATTCCA
Organism: Trididemnum clinides; assembly: GCA_963675345.1. Taxonomy (NCBI): domain Eukaryota; kingdom Metazoa; phylum Chordata; class Ascidiacea; order Aplousobranchia; family Didemnidae; genus Trididemnum; species Trididemnum clinides. The sequence continues at coordinate 25,107,442 of OY776294.1, forward strand.
AGAAAAGAGAAAAGAGTGGATACGAGAGACTAAAGGGAATTGCGAAGGGCGCAGGTAGCGCTCCCCGTCTGGCCAGCTCATCAGCCGAGTCGTTCCCCGGGATAAACGAGTGTCCAGGGACCCATTGTAGCCCATAGAACAGGAGAGAAAAAAGTTCCTGCCAGAGAGATTGAGGCAAAAGGAAAGATGGAAGAGAAAATGTGGTGAGGACAGAGCGAGAGTCAGAGAGAAGGATAAGAGAAGAAAAACGGTAGACTTGTCGGTGCTGCCGAGACCAGCAAAGAGCTTGCAGAATGGTCCTGCCTTCAGCTTAGACACTGGAGCGTATTGGACCTGCTGAAAAGGAAAGAGTGGTTTTGATGCCACAAAGAGAGCAGTTGGCAAGTATGACTGGGCCGCCCTTGCCAAAAGGAAAAGGAACAGAGCTGTCAGTCCAGAGTATCAGATCGTGAGAGAAAGAGAGTCAAGGTGAGGGAGAGCCGCATCTCGGCAAGTGAAAGGGAGATCAGAGCGAGAGCATGGAGAGCAGAGGGTAAACTCCACAGTAAAAAAAGGCAGATTCCAAGGAGGAAAGGGAGGGCAAGCAACAAGAGCTTCCCTAGGAGAAGTAGAAGGAACCATGAGCGGGTGAGTGGGCGCAAGAGCTCTCCAGGACGATTTGTGGAATCTTGGTTTCACTCCAAGTCTGGCCAAACCTAAAAAGGAAAAGGAGGTTGGGAGACGAAGAGCCCGCTCATAAGATGAAAGAGTGAAGTGAGTCAAGGTGACTCGTGAGGATAGGCAGAGAAGCCTCAGAGAGAAGAAGTGGAATAGGAGAGGACGAGAGGCAGCTGGTGATGGTGTGCCTAGCCGCTCGGTGGAGGCGTTTCAATTTGGTGAAATTGGTAACGCTTAGAAAAGGAAACCATCCGGGTGAAGCATAAGTGAAAAGGGGCCAAAGAAAAGCTTTATACAGAAGAGATAGGGACTCGTTAGAGGTGCCCCATGAGAAATCAAGAGATACTGCGTAAGAACGTTAGCCTAGCAGTGATTTTCTATTCAAGTTAGCTATAATTAAATGTTATAATAATGATAGTAATGAAAACATGATTTCCTGATTCTAGTTAACAGAGAGCACATCACCGGTGCTATACTGTAACTCAACGGCATATGTTGTCCTATAGTTAGACATGCAGTCTTTACCGTGATTACATTGTTACTGGTACGAAATACACGCTACTGCTGTCGTATTGGGAAAACGTGGTGGGATCACGACCTACATAAAAATGATTTGAGTCAAAAACTAAAAACGCTTGGAAACTACCAATTCGTGATAGACTCAACCGCCTTCATTTCACAAGATCACATTTAACTTTAGATGTTCGCAGCATTAGTTTGGTGTTTAAGATAATGATGACGTCATGAGTTAACAAGTTTTAAGAACTTTTGTTGTATGTCTCAATAATACTTTTATGCACAAATAAAGAACAGAAAGAGCAAAAACATTTTAATGGCGAATATAAATTGTGATAAATTTAGTTACATTGTTAAATTACCAATTTGTGATAGACTCAAGCGCTCTCATTTCACGAGATCACATTTAACCTAAAGTTATGTTCGTAATGTACGCAGCACTAGTTTGGTGTTCAAGAAAATCTGACATCAGGGATTGATAGAAAATTTAAGAACTTTTGTTGAAGGTCTGAATAATGCTTTTATGCATAAATTAAGGACAAAGGGAGCAAAAACATTTAGATAACGAATTGTGATAAATTTAGTCATATTGTTTAAAACAATAAACATATTGATACAAGTACAATAAATTAAAAAGTGTATAACAAGCAAATTTTAAACTTGTCTAGAATTATGATTTGTCAGAGTAATGTTGTTTAGTAACAATAAAACATCTCTGGTTTTTGCTGTGACAAAATCGTTCTCTCTGCAAGAACAAAAGATCTTAATTTCTGTTGTATCCACCAGATTTTGGTGTAATAGATAAAGGTTTAGGTGAAGCAGTTATAAGTGAATGTTGGCTTACTTGTTGGCTTAATGCATTTTCTGGAGAAAGTGAAAGTTCGATCAGCTTGACATGTTGCTGAGACATTCCGGTCAAATTTGCATGTTCCAACAGCTCCACAAGCGCAAGGTGGATCGCAAATTACATATTCATGTTTGCAATCTGAAAATGTTATAGCAGTTATCTCCACGTTTTACCGTCTTCTTTTATTTCATTTAAAAAGATATTGATGTAGCTCATTATCAACTCTTTTTTGCAATTGTTTATTGATCAGTAGAGTCACCAGGGTACCACAGACCCTCAACGACACCAACATCCACTTTAAGGGTTGTAAATTGCACTTAAATGTTGATGTGGCTGTGGATTGGTGAGGTTATCTTTAGATTGCTGAGTTGAACAAGTTCTTAAAGTCAATGATTTGATTTCTTCTTTTAAACCTCCTTTCAGTAAAAATTTTCTTTGATTTAAATCAAAGCTAAATATTAATAACAAAAAAACATATATTAGTACAACATTGCTGTATTTAACCAATTTACATGGTTCTGCACAAGTTCCATTGTATGAAACAGTAACGTCACCTCCTTGAAATGTTATGGTGTAATTACAAGTAACATTGTTATATGGGTACGTAACTGAAGCATTGTACGGCTCGTTTCCAGTAGGAAAAAATTTCCGGCTAGTACTGCAAAAAAAATCATGACATAAAAAGCGAGTTGTAGGCTAGACAGTTTGCAATAAACCAGATCACCTGAGCTTTAAACAAAAACATGTAGTGTTTGAAAAATACAAAGCTTATTTTTGGTGGTGGTACAAAACCTCATAAATGCTTTACCAAAATCTTGAGTACTCGTTAGAGGCAATACTCCACGAAGTTAAAATACTTAGTAATAATATAATGCGTATTGCAGCTGTGTAAAAATTATAACTGTATTTTGGGGTATAGCATACTTGCAGCTTACACATTGAAAAAAATTTATAAAATATTTCAACAGGATTGTTGTATTTAGTAAATTTGTTTGACAATGATGACCAATAATTTATATTTCATAATTAGATATTGGTGTATCCACCTATCCATAGTTTTAAAGCATTTTACTTCAATATCAATAAGCTATTCAGAATTCTTGGTTTAGTTTCAAATATGGTCAGACAAAGGCTTTTTTCATATTTGAATCAATAGCATTAGTATTTCTCCAAAGCGTTGTCATGCAAAGCAGCCTTGAAATAACTAAACATCTTGTGAAAATACTGAGTTTTTTGGCCGCTTTGTAAATGTTTTGTGCTAAAAACGTTCAGAATTTCTGAAAAATATTCAGATGGGCATAAATAGATCTTGTTTTTTACGTTCATTTTGCATAAAAATTGTCGGCCTTTTATATACCGTAAATTCTGGCGTAGGAGTCGACGTATCATTCATGCGTTTCACTTTGACTCAAGTGACGTTTTGTTTGCCAAAGTAAATCAAGAATTCTGCGTTGATTGGCCAACATGACATGCTTGCTCGGCCTCCGGTAAGGCTTTCATATTTCGACTCTGAATATATTTTTAATTGTCTATATAGTTTAGTCAGATACAAATTTTAGTGACAAATTTTTAAATAATAATAAATCGTTGAACAAGCAAAATGTCCGGTCAACCACAAAAAAGGATGAAATATGATGCAGCAATCAAAATAAAAATCGTTCAAGCAGCCAAACACAGCAGCAACAACGTAGCAGCCTGGCACTATTGCATAAGTGAAAAATTGGTCAGAGATTTGAGGTAGAAAACATTATCAAAGAATTGTCCTCAACCAAATGTGCAGATTCTGGTCTAAATCAAGAAAAATGGCCAAGATTAGAGAAGGAAATAGCGACGTGGGTGTTATCTGAACATCAATGTGGCAGAATCATAACAAGAACCTTATCCAACTGAAAGCTTTCCAATGGGCAGCTAGGAATAAAAAAGACAGCATGGATTTCAAAGCAATAGTCACTTAGTGTTTCCGTTTTTGGCACCGTCATGATTTGGTCATTCATCAAAAGACAAAAATTGCTCTACACTACCGAAAGATTTGGACCACAAGATTACATAATTCCAGACCTTCGTCATCAATAAAAAAAAAACGAAATGAGTACGATATGGCTCACATTGAAAATATGGACAAAACGCCCATATTTTTTGATGTCACTGGTAACACCACAATTAACAAAAAAGTGGAGAAGACAATTCTGGTTAAGACCACAGTCACAGGACACAAAAAACAACACTTCACCATCGTATTGGCCTGTTACACCAATGGAACAAAGCTGCCATCAACGATAATATTTAAAAGGAAAACGATGCCAAAAGACAAGTTTCCACCAGGAGTCGTGATTCATGTACAACAAAAAGGATGAACGATAGTGGATGTGTCAAATATTTCCAATCAAAATTTCTGTATTGAAGTCTTTTACAAAACGTAATCAGTTGTCTTTAGACTGGTTATGTTATATTTGTGACCTGGACAACTCTCTTCATCTTTTACAACGGCAATGATAGCTCTCAATTCCAGAGGGGCATCACACTAATGATGCAATTGCCTTTGAACCACATTTTGGGGATTCGTCTTCTTTTTATGAATCTTCTTCGTCTTCGTCGTATGAGCTATTTGTTGTGAGCATTATGCAAGATGATGTATATATAGGTTACACTGCATTACGCTCACGCTCGGTAGCAAATCTTCAGTTAGACTGGGGCCACCACGACAGGTAGACTGCTTGGCCCCACCACCTGTTTGCCACTTAAAGACGGAGTCATCCCGTTAAGTGTCTTGCCCAAGGACACAAGCAACCTTGCCAGCTTGTTCTCCACACTATCTCTATTTTGCTGAGCGCCAAGCAGTGAAGCTGTAAATACCAATTTTTAAAGTCTTTTGGTTTGACTCAACTTCGGAAACGAACCCTAAGTCTATCGACTGCAAAGCGGACTCTCCAACCACTAGGCCATTGCGCAGGTTTTTTAGGATCATAGGACACAATCGAAGCCTAACTCAACACTTTGCGCATGCAACGTTAAGGCAAGAACGTTAAGACTTTGTCATCGATCACTGGGGTAAAACTAACCCGTTTCACGACGATCTAATCTAATTTTTATGAATTATGAACAACAACAAAAATCTGTGGAAATGAAACTGCAACTTTATCAATACAATAAACAACTTGTAGCAAACAGTGGAAGAAAAACCATCAAAATGACTTTTATGATGTTATTATGTTGTTATTATTGATGTTATCATGTCATTAATGTATTATGTTATTAATGTGTATGAGGTCAAGATTTAATGGCAAGGTTATAATTAGACTAGGCCGCCACAACAAGTAAACTGTTTGATCCAAACATCTGTTCACCCCATAAAAGTTTCTTTACCAAAGACACAAGATGTGAACTTCTGGCCTTTATCATTCTTTTAGCCATTACACCACCACACAAAAGACTTTTGGTATTGTTACTACTGACATTTGATTGATCTAAATCATGCATGCACAACTCATAACAGTACAAGTTCTGCAACTAAATAATTTTTTTTGCTGGCCACATGCTGTCACTGTGATTCACAGACTCGGGTTATCGTTTCTTAAAAGAAACAAGTCTCGACAAATTTATGGCGGTCACATACAAACTTTTCAGCACTATTGCATCACCTTTGGGTTAAAACCAACATAAAACGTTTTTTATTTCAAAGAGATAATTTCAACAATTGTGACTTGAACTAATTATGCTCCCGTCGACAACAGATCTAAAAATGATTTTGTTTGAATTTTTACATTCATCCAATATTCTGGCAGGCTGCGCCAAAGGAATATGTTGTGCATGCCCGATCTAAATCTTTGAAAAATTATTAATGTTTTGGATAGTACTATCTTAAACCTACTTATCTATTTGTGTTCTGGTCTTCAGATAAAAACACATTTTGGTTTTCACATTATTACAATTATTTTTGGCATAACCAAGTTTCTCAAAAACTACCATGAATTTACATTACTAAGACATCTGTAGTTGGTTGAGCCGATAAAATTTTATTTTGTAACAAAAAAGTTGAAAAGTGTTTGTCCAAGCAATGTGTTATGAGTGTATGATTACAATGAGACTTTCCCTAAACCTTAATCTTGAAATTAAAACTATTAAAAAGAGTACAAAAAAATAACAGGTATGGCATGACATGCCATGAAAGCATGAAAACACTCAACTAGAGCCTACTTGAATGTAAAATTTCCATCATATGGTGTGTTGTTGATAATCAGGTGAAGGTTTCTAGTTGATGAACTCCTTAAAATTGATGCTAGCTCAATCTAAAATAAAAACATGCAATGGTATCTCTCAAAATGTTTATGTCATGAGTAGAACCAACTGTTCTTTTTCAAAAGAGTAATTTTTGCTTTACTATGAGTAGTGGTAATGTTGCAGGCTTCAGAGCAAAAGGTCTGGAGTTCAAAACTGTATAGAAGCACTGCTGGTATTCTACAGGAAGGGTATCCGGAATTTAAAGTGCTACATTGCTCCAGTAAAAAGTCTGGTTCGAAAGCAAGTATGTAGTGGTAGACATACAATGAATCAGTACGTGTGAGCCTGCAAAATGCAGGAAAATGACATAAAACCGACTTTCTTTCATGTTCCGAATTAAATGAAAATTCAAGTTACAAACTGATAACGACTTTAATTGTATGGCAAATGTTGCACTGCATTTTCAAAAAAACTGACTGTAATACAAAACAAGCATTGAAAGTTTCTTTTTGTCATTTCTGAAAAAAATAGTTTTAATAATACAGTAGACTTTGCATATTAAGCCTGTTTTGGGACCGAACGATTTTGGGCTTGTTAAGCGGGTGGGCTTGTTAACTGACGGACAACTTTTTCTAAACATTTTGAGCTCAAATATTTGTGGCCGACTGTATTAATGATAAAATGTTTTACGCTAATTACATTGTACCCAGAAATTTGATTTATAAAACTTAGTGATCCGAACGTTTTAGAATCGTTATAATGACGGAATATATTTCGCACTGTAATCTCTTATCGGACGCCACCCAATCTAGAAATGTAACTTTTCTGTGCAGTAGAATCTTAGATTGCTTCGAGCTGTCAAATTCTTTGGAACCTGGCGCCAGATCAACTAGCTTTTTGGCAGTGGATCTTCTCTTTGATCACTGCCGCTTTACTAATTGGCCGTTATTTGAGCATTGTGATGTTGTTTCATTATTTCATTGAGTTCCCTTTTTCTCGCATTATCGTGCAGGTGCAGCCTGCTCCATGTAAAACATAATCAGTTTTTAGACATGAAGGGTTTGTGACAAAACAGAACAAATTTAGCCAATAACCAAAATGCTTGATGTTTACCCATATAGAGAATTTTCTTAGTTGTGAAGCTTTTTAAACAAATTTATAAGAATTGCGGAGAAAATTTGGGCTTATTAAACGGATTCCGGGCAGGAAGAATTTGGGTTGAATATGCAGGTGGGCTCATAAACTGTAAGCTTAATGAGCACAGTCTACTGTATTAAAGTAAAGTACAAACACTCTATATTAAATATCCACAAAAATTAATAATATCAAAGTGCATTTGCATACCACAAACTCTATCAAGACTAGAGCAGCACATTCTAAAATTTCAAATCCTTGAGATTCAGATCTCTTCGGATTCAAATCCAAATTTGCCTTCTTTATCAGATAATTTAATTCGAAAATGTTTTGTGAAAAACTGCTTTCATTAGACAACTGTTACTGCACTACATCTCTTTTTTTAGTTTTTAAAAGCAATGTCTTTGATGCGTTTCCTGCACAAAACTTCATTACCAACCAGCGACGTTCATGCACTCTAAGAGGAATTTTGTTGTTCCTGTTTTACTTTTGCAAATAAAATGCTTTTCTAAGAAAAAGTTATGCAGTTGGAGCAAGTACGCAAACTGGAATCATTTTTTCTTTTTTACAGACATAAACGTACAAATGCACAATAAAGTTGTTTCTTTATCTTTCGTTCTTGAGGAAAGCTACATGGCAGTAAAACATCATTTGCAGAAAAGTCCAAGTTTGGTACAGAGCAACTTAAAAGTGCTTAATTTTAAGAACTAAGTTTGTTTGAGTTGTACTTTAAAAACTAAGTTTGTAAAGTATGAGTAATCTGAAGCAAAAAAATCTGAAGATTGAGTAATCGTGAATTAAACAGGAGCTCAGCCCAATTAGAACAACATCGTTACTTGAAAGTGATGCAAACAAAATTTGAAATACGGCAACAATACTGGTAGCCTTTTAAAGCATTTGCAAAACCAACATCCATTTATAGCAATAACAACTCAGTCAGAGACTCGAAAAAGGTCAGCAACTACTTAAGTATTATTTATTAATCAGCAAGTCTGTATAACAAGGCAGTTGGTCTGTAGATTATACGCTTATTGAAGTTAATAGAGCAACACTGATTGTTCTATGCTTTTCCCTTTTTATCTGTTTACTATGCTATCAGATAACGGTCTACTGTTTGTTTTTTGGCTGTAAAAGAGAAACATTGTTTTGCTATTTCATATTTGTTGAATAGCTTGCATGGCAAAACCCCCACCTGCAGCGCTTTAATTGTTATAAAGTTTTCCTTTTTAGTTACAATAATTATAATTTTTAGGCTTCAATCCCGTGATATCTTGAATGCGTCAAATGATGAACCCTGCTCCTCAACCAATTTAACTCCATTAAAGAAGCAAAAGACCTTGGGGAATTTTATTAATCAATCAGTAACACTATCAAAATAAAAAACAAACTACAAAATTTGATAACCAACGTCATTGTTAGTGATTTGAGACCATTCAACAATGTGGAAATTGATCATTTGAAAGCCTTAATTAAAAATTTGTTCTGGGCTACCAGCTTCCTTCATAGACTACATTTTCATTAAAAATTGAGTATATGCAAAAGCAATTCAAAAACTGCAAAAAAACTATCTTTAATTGCTGACATGTGGTCAAATATAAAGATAAAAATGTGGTTAAAAAGAGATTATTGATTCTCATACTGGAGAAAACTTAGTGAAGTGGATAGAACAAGTGCTTAGTACTTATAGCATTTCTGCATATCAAGTGATTGCTATGGTCACTGACAATTGTGCAAATATTGTCAAAGCTTTAAGGTTAAAAAATATGATTAGTCTCACGTTTCTAGTGTAGCTCACACGTTGCAACTACGTGTGAACAATGCCATCAATAATCCTCAAGTAAAGGCAGCTATTGGCGAGTTTTCAAACTTAAGATTTACTAATCAATTGCTATAACCAAATGCTGTTGTTACCCATAAATTTTTTCAGGTGCTACCAGTCACTTAGTGCAGCACATCAAAATATTAGCAAAAGCAGCATTACGTTCTCTACAGGCTCATGGGCAAGAAGGTTGCTCTCAAATAGAAGTTGAGTTGGATATTTTGATCCGCTGAAACTCTTGTTAGGAGATGTTGCAACGTCTATGTATTTTGCATCTTTTTGTGTGCCAAGTTCTTTGTGACACCCAAGTAACACCAAAAACTTCTGCTTCTAACTTAGAACTAAAAAGTAATCATTAGTTGTTGATACAAAACTTTAGTGGAAGGGCTAAATCCAAGTCAAGGTAATAAAAGTTTAAATTTCTAGTCTTATTATTTATTAGTGATGAAATTTTCAGCAAATTATTTTTGGATAATTCTACTCCTATTGCACTGCTCTGATCTGACTTTTGTCAATGAAACGCTCTCCAGTTTCCTATTAACTAGCGACTGCAACACATAGCTTGCTATAAAGATATTGTGCAGACACCAAAAATCACACCATATTTTGCATTTTTATCAAAAATAAAACAATGTTTTAGGTTTGTAGAATAAAAAAGGGCTTCATGTATTAATGTTTTGTTGTTTTAGCTGGCTTCATATTATGTTGAAGGGGATAAATATGCATTCATCACTGAAGTGACACCCTTAATAAATGGACTTGCTGAAAAACTGCAAGAAAATGACGAAGACTCAAGAACAATTTATAGTTTCACACAAAACCTTGACCAATCCATCAAACTTTCTCATTTGTTTTTGTTGAAAACAAAACAATTGTTCACCACAAGGTAACCTGGCTCCACCCAAGCTTCAAACACAAATATTTCACTTGCACCCAATATATTTAGGTACGTTTTATGGCAATATTCAATGAAGATGTAATGGATACAAATACGTTATAGTGATGCTAAATGCTAATCTTGCTTTGTCAAACTGCATGTTGAACCAGTTAGGAAAAAACAACAAATTGACTTTAAAAAAAGTCTAGTCTGAAAGTTGACATTTTTTTGTTGATGTGCCATATATTACAAGCCAAATTCGAGTCAAATATTGTGTGACATCAGCTAACCTTTAACTATAAATTTTTTTTAACTTATTAGTTTTTTTTCATAAGTTCTTCAAAATTCTGATCACGAGTTTTTGATCTTTACAGGTTAAGAATGCTATAGAAGTTGACGGAATCATGTATACTCCCATTGAACCACAAAATTTGACAGTTGATGACGATTCTACTCAACCAGAAACAAAAGATGTCAGTTCATAGATGGCTTTAGTCGCAGGGTCATCCAGTGAAGACAACTGAATATCTCTCCACCAAAATCTTGGCAAAAAAGCCATATGTGCAAATGGTAGAAAGGGCATGAAAGAGAGTTTCCAACTCCCTTTGCACTTGCTTGCCAATATTTGTGTGCAGCAACATCAGAATCTTTTGTGAAATGTTTTCCACAAGTGCAGCATTGACTGTAACAAAACTAAGGTCAAGTCTAAGTTGCAAGCATCCTGAACAAAAAAATGTTCTTTATTCTAACAAGTTTTTGTTATCAAACTAAAATGCTGTTATGTATATTTGAGATTTCTTTTTGTTTTTAGGCAAATATTGTACAATCTGATTTCATTGTTTTTGTTCTAGAACTAGCCAGCTCTGCCGGTGTCACCTGCTAAGGACTACAAGTCAGTTATTTCTAGTTAGTAATTTGGTTTCTGCCAGCTTCAACCAAATTTTTTTAAAAACATAATAAATTGGTACTTATGGTGACATCATCCCTATATTCCTAATCTCGATGGTAGTACAATTGCTTTCAATTAAGAGAGGTATTACAAATTCTCTATCATTTTACAAAGTTTCTCTGCTCTTTCAAATAAGTGGAGAACAAACACAAAGTTGAGAATGGGCGTAGCAATGGCTTTTGTTTTATGATAACACAAATAAGTTGTTTAGGGGTTCACATATTTTACGACTTAGTAAAACCCCTCTTGTAAAAGTAATAAACGGTAATAAAAGAAATCATTAGCATAAATGATGTATTTGTCTGGATCTACAGTTACTTCTTATGCAGCACGCTTCCAAGAGAATTCGCTTGTGTTTGATATTAGGACCACTACTTACTACTTTTTCATAATTGTATGCTTATGTGTAAATATAAAGCCTGTGGCTGGGCACATGTTACTTGATCGTGAGGTAAACTCAGCCATGCAAATAGCAAACTAATCTAAAATAAAGCACTTACAGTTAAGCTATCACAATAGTAGGGCTGCCATCAGTTATGTGGAGATTAAAAATATTAATTCAGCTAGCTAAGCTGGCTTCACCAAATGGATACTTGTGAAAAGAATTATATATAGTTTGTTTCTTCACATAGCAAAATTTTTTTGCAAAATCCAAACTATTGCTTTTTGCTTATTGTGAGAGGAGGGAGGTCGAGCATAGTCATTACATTTGTCCTCAGTTTCTGGAGCTCCTTGCTAAATCTTGCTTGCTGCATTTGGTACTCAGAAAGTGGACTCGCTCACTTGATACCCAGCCAACGATTGAAAAATGTTTTGTTGGTTTATTTTATAAAGTGCAGTGAAACATAATTTAATTGTTGTAAAGTGGAAGGTGATTTACACGAATCTTTTTTAAAACTTTGATAGATAACGCCAATGAGCCATGCTCCTGAGGTAGAACAGTAAAAATGTACCTAAAGACTTAGTCTTTGTACAAATTGCAATTTTGTAAAGCTCATAGACCAAAATTTTGAGTATTTTTGACCAGTAGGTTAAATCTTAAGGCATTTAAAGACTTCATTTAATGATGAATCTTTTTGAAAATTTAAGTAAATAATGGCGAAGAAGCATGCTTTTGATGGCAATACTAAAGAACTAAGTTTTTTTAAAAATTGCTAGTTATTTAGGTATAGCAGAAAAATGATTTTACTAAAAATGATGCATGGCAACCAATTTCTGATTATCGATTATAAACTAACCCTTAGCTTTAACTAATCAGAGTCGCATATTGATGACAAGTAAATTTCTTCCTTCAAATGACAGTCGTTGTTAGTATCTTACCACAACCTTTACATGTTAAACTAAATTGGTTTTTACTCAGATTATCATTTTTGTATAGGGGTAAAAAGTAATGTACCAATTATATATTATTGGAATTGCCTTAAAATACCCTTTAATTTGTTTAAAAAAAGTGAAAATTGATTAAAAAAATGAGGTCACAAATTAGGTTTTAAGTAAACTGACTTTGTAAAACTCTTGCAATTTTTAAAAAAATAATCATTAAATCGTGATCTGTGATAGCACAAGACTGTTTTGATTGTACCAGACATACTATGACATCATAGAGCGAGTTTGAAATGAGCAAAAAAAAGCAAGGAAGCATGCTTAGAAGGCTTGAAATGGTTAAATAATGAATCTATTGTTGCACTATCAAATGGGCTTAAATTGTTGTAAAGTGTTTTTTTTTATCAGAAGCACCTTATTAATATCTCCCATAAAACCGTTTAGTCACATATTAATGATAAGCACTGTTTGAGTAAGTTAAGAAAACAACTTTTACAAATAATTGTTAACTATCACGCCATGTAAGAAGTGAAAACTGTTGAAGTCAGGTACTGGGTTTTGTATAAGTGAAACATCACGTCAAAAAAAGCAAATTCAAAGCATTATCTGTGATTTCATTATGACGTTACAAACCCCGCTATGACACTTACTCCAAAGAGGTGATCATTTGTGCAGAGTTTGTTGTTTGTGCCAACCTGAGCACTGCTTCTTTATGAATCTGCTAAGAAAAACGTCAATAGAAGAGCTTCTGTATATTGCTTGCTGTATTTTCCACTTCATGGCAAAAGAATACAATTTCTACAATGCCTAGTGCACAAAAACTATTACAAATTACAGTGTTCCCTTGCTACTTCAGGCATCAAATTTCGTGGCTTCAGTGAATCGCAGTATTTTTTTAAACAGTAACTTTTTTTGATTGGCTGCGTGTCACATCGCTGATTGTCTGTGCGTAAACACACCATTCTCGTTCACCTTGTTAACTGTGTCTCGAGTATCTTAGGGTTGTAAGTGTTGTACAGTACATTATTTGTGAGTACTGTTGTTTAGTACTGTACTGTTAACCCTTACAATGACACTTAAGTGCCATGCCCTTGCAAAAGCTTTTTCCATGTTCTTTATCCTTCAGTATATGTGTCAAAATATAAGCATTCATGTACAGCATATCTGTATTATCTCAAAGGCGCCGGCAATTCCATAGAACCGCCACTTTGCGGTTTTTCATTTAGATTTTACAAGCAGTGAGGTCTGGAATGCGTTAGCCGCGATAAATGAGGAAACACTGTACACCCAAGTTATTTTATCTAATATATAAAGTGAAATTCTGTCTGCCTGTCTGTTTTAACTCCTCTGAAACTGCTGGAGGTACAAGCATCAAACTTAGCACAATTAATCACCACCCCGTCGTGAGTGCCATTAGAGTGTTGGTGAAGTCATGTTGACATCATAATGAAATATTATTTTTTAATTTGCATTACTAGACAGAGGACAACTGCTGTTTGCTCAAACGAAAACCAGCTTCCGACTTACCACATTACAAAAATTTTATTTGTTTGGGGTCTAAAATGACGACACAATCAATGATTCATTAAACAATCTGTTTTTTTATTCTTTTTCAAAAAGTAATAATTACAGAAACGCAATTAAACGTTTTTTCAAAACAGATTAAAGAGGTGCTTTTGATAAAAATATTTTTACAACAATTATTGCTTATTTGACAATGCTACGAGCACTTCTTTATTGAAGCACTTTAAGCCCTCTCAGCATTTTTCTTCTCTATTTCGCTTGCACACATAAAGCTGGCTCTATGATGTCATCATATGTCTCGTACAATTAACACAAATGTTTGGTACCAAAGATCATAATATGAAGATGTTTTCAAAAATTGAAACCTTTTTGCAAAATCAGTTCATTAAAAAACTGATTTATGATTTCATTTCTCAACTGATTTTTAAACACTTTCAACAAATAAAAGGTTATTTGAAGGCGATTCCGATTGTGTATAATACCGTATGTACTATTAATATCAGTTTATATAGTAAAAAAAATAAACTTTAAAACCTGTGTTGTAACTTTTTACCCCTCCCTAAAAGTGGTAAGCTCAGTAAAAACAGGTAATTTCAATACAAAAACGTTATTGTAAGGTGCTAACAATGACTGTCCTTTGAAAGCTTAGAAAATTTTTTTTCCACCAATATGTGACTCCAATTACTTAAGGCAAAAGATTAGTTTAAAATGGCTGATCAACAATTGGTTGCCATATATCATGTTTAGTTGTACAATTATCCTATTTCACCAAACCAACTTGCAATTGTTAAAGTTTTTTGTTTGTTTACATTTTGACTACTTTTCCTCACAAGCATGGTTCTTTTGCATTGTCTGTTGACGCTTTCATACTGATCCATCAAAACCAAAGTCTTTAATCGTTTATGAAATTTAGTCTACCAGTTGTAAACACCTAAATTTTACTGCCTGCGTTTCACAAAACTGCAATTTCTAGAAAAGCTAAATCATTTGGTACATTCTGGCTATTCTTTCTTGATAGCATGGATCTTTGGCATTATCAATCAAAATATTCAAAAAGATTCGTCGAAAAATGAAGTCTACACATTTTAATATGTAGCCAACTCCTTGAAAAACACATGGTGATCACCCAAGAAAAAGACAATTGGGTAAAGGTGGTCCTTTGTTATTATTTGCAACAAAAAAATGTAGGGGTCAAGCTACAAATGATTTAAACGTTGAAGCAATTTCTTATGGAATTGTGCGAGACTGACTCAGCAAGCTGATTTGATCTCCTCTCATTTTGACATTATTCATGGAAGCACTGGTACTGCTATAACTTAACTGTGAGTGCTTCATTTCAGGTTAGTTTGCTGTTTGCTTGGAGGCGTTTACGCTGGCCAAGAAACATGCATGCAGTCAGAGACGTTAGTTCATATTAATTTGCCAGTGGTAACGAAAAAGTAGTGAGTTAGCGATCCTAATATTTAATGGCTTAAAACTGATTGTTAGGTCATAATGTTAAATGGCGTCTCAATGCTTGCTACTATGTATTGAAAACAGCAAAAGGCAGCAAAATTATCCACTTATCATTTTAATAGCAACTATAAATGGTAAAGCCCATTACTAATATTTTCAATTGCAGGTACATTGGTACAAAACAGTAATCTTCATTTAAAAGTAGGGAGGTCTATATTAGGGGCAAAAGTTAAATATAATAAATCCCAAATTTAAGAAAATATCAAAATTAAACAATAATTGCATCAATCTGTAACACTGGATTAAGAGAAAATGTTTTTGTTTGAAAAGAGCTTAATAGGTGTCTGTTGTAATAGGTTGCATGACTTAAAGGAAAGGCATGATGCCTTTTCATGCTATGGCCAAATTAAAGCAAACAACGCAGGCAAAAATCTTACTGTCACAAATATTGATACAAAAGTGAGCTCACCTAATCATCACATAGGCCACCAACAAACAGCTCATTTCTTTATGAATCAAAACGACCACCATTTCAGCTACACCATCAATTTTGACGTTTTATTTTCTTTACACTTTTAACAATTACGAAAGGTAGTTTGTATTACACTGGTCTACAAAAAAAATTAAGTTGAAAGTTGTCTATAATTTTTTAGCTGAATTAGGAGCATTTTGCACTTCTAAAATCAAAAGTGAGACTCATTTTTCTCAATCAGGTCAGGTTTTTTTCTAAATTGCTTTTTAAAAACGCCTTCTATCTATAAATAAACTTTGAGAATATTAGTAGTTGATTTATGTAAAACATTTCTCATGTAGTCTAATATGTATCTGATAGAATGTTTTTATTAAATCTCAAAAAAATGGAATAAAAGAGCATACATTAAAAAAGTAAAGACATGTAAGTTGCATCATCGTTAGACAAATTTTAAGAAATAAACTATCGTTTCTTTGATATTCTTGAGTGAACAGCAGAGGGAATATCTCTCTTCAGAGTCCAGCAGTAATCAGCCATCATGGCTGCATCCCAACGTCCTTGGTACCTGGTTTCCATTTCTTTTATATCCTGATAAAACCTCTCCCCCTGCTCGTCACTCATAGCGCCAAGGTTTTCAGGAAATCGATAGATATGTGAGAATAGGTAGTGCATTTTTATGCTCATGTGACATCCCAGGCTTTTGAAAGCATAAAGCATGTTGGTGATAAGTTCTTCATAATTACTGGCTTCGTTGTTACCCAAAAAATTTTTCACAACCAGAACAAAGGCTTTCCATGCTTCCAATTCCAATTTGGTCATTGACTTCTCAGACTCAGGATCTCTGATAAGCTGACGAACTTGAGGACCATCAAAAATGCCATCTTTCAATTTCTCAATGGATAATCCTGGAAAAACATGGCACAAGTAAGAGAAGCAACTACCATCCTTGTCCAGGGCTTTGGTGAACTGTTTAATCAAGCCAAGCTTGATGTGCAGTGATGGCAAGAGTATTTTACGTCTGTCCACCAGAGGATTGTTGACAATGTTGTTTGATCTACCCGGCACTATTTCATCTCTTGCAGGCCAGTTCTTCTTGATATAGTGCTGAGATCTGTCCCTACTCTCCCACATGCACAAAAAGCAAGGGTACTTGGTAAATCCAGACTGTTGTCCCAAAAGAAGATTCACCATTTTAAGGTCAACACATATATGCCACTCGTGCTGACAGTAAGAGATTTTCTCCAGCACATACTTCACTGAATCATAGTTCTCCTTCAGTGAAGTTGAAAGAGCAAGGGGTACTGAAGCAAGCTGGTTGCCATTATGGAGCAGAACACATTTAAATGATCTCTTACAGCTGTGGATAAATATTCTCCAATCTTGGGGTTCATAATGTGGCACTCCAAGCTTTTGCCGAAGATAAACAATATCTGTGAAGTAAACCAAATCTTTTTCTTTAAAAAAGAAATGAAGGAACTCTTGATATCTGTTGCGATAAAAAGTGATACGTGTGCCATGAGAGAAGAAGCTTTTTTCCTTTAATCTGAATGCCAAGAGCTCAGCTGAGGACTTTGACAAATTAAGATCACGAACAAGATCATTAAGCTCATTTTGGGAAAAAGGATGTGGAGTATCATCGCTAAAATCCGCTTCTTCATCCTCTTGGCTCTCTTGAGAAGCGGTAGAACCGTTATCACTATCTTCAAAAAGCATTGCATAGACAGGGACTGGGCATTCATCAAAGTGAGCAACAGGACGACGTGCTGATTCAAGATCAGGATACCTGAGAATTTTACAGTTCTTTCTATTAATCCCAGTCACATCAATAGCACAAAAATAGCAGTCTGAGACATGATTTCTGGGCTCTCTCTCCATACCATGGGTATTCCAAATTTTAGGCTGGTCTTCTTACCTTTACTCCACTGAGGCAGACATTCAGTGCATGACTTGCACACCATGTGAGGAGCCCAAGCTTTGTCCTGGTCACCAAGTTTCATACCAAAATAGGCATGATAAGTTTGCTTTATAAAAGTTGTGACTGGACTCCTATAAGGAACGAGTGTGTATTCACCGCAAATATAGCAGAATATGTCAGGCCTATTTCGACAAGATCTTCTAGTTGACTTCATTTTAATCACTAGTAACCTTTAAAGAAATGAAAAAAGTATAATAATACAACCAAGTTAAAGTGTGTGAAATCTTCAGCATCTAAAATAGACAAAAGAAAACCAACGTCATTTTTATTTTTAGATTCAGCACATTAAAATCATCCTAAATTGATTAATAACTGCTATACAATAAATTGCGTGTTGAGCAGTCCTGTCTTATTAAAGAATTCCTAATATAAAAGAATAAAGCATACTTTGACCCAGAAATCAACAAGAATGTGCTACAATCAGTAGTCCTACTTTCTACTCAGCGTTCATTTCTTACCAACTATATATCTTTTTCAATCAATCACTTCGTTCTTTCGACAAATTTTCTATTCAAATTTAACGTTTCGCTCCCCTTAGTTACCAGGGAGCTTCTTCAGAACACGGTAGATGTTAATAATGTGACATACAATCTGTACAACATAAAAATATAAAGACTACCTGTATTACTAAACACTAAAAATTATTTATCAACAGGGCAGGCAATCACGTAATAACAAAAACATTGTTACATCACAGATACAGGAGTGGCCAAGTGAAAAGTGTTGTGAGAAACATAAGACATTACTTATTGGAGACGAACACACTATAAACAGTCGAAAAATTCGCACCATCATTGCGATTAATAACATTACATGAACAAGCCTTTTGATTTATCAAAAAACTTTCCGCAACGCGACGTCTGTATGCATGTGATTCTGACTTCAGTATTTTGACATTATCCCAATCTATTCTATGATCTAATTCCATAACATGTTGACTCAGCGCTGACTTTTTAGTGTTGAAAGTCTTGACCGCATCAACATGTTCCCGTTTTCTGGTTCTAACACTACGTCCTGTTTTACCTACATACACAGCATTGCAATCCCGGCAAGAAATTTGATACACCAAACCACGCTTTTGTTCAAAATTAATAACATCTTTAGGTTTGCGAAACAACGAAGACAACGTGTGATGTGGTTTTAAAGCCACTCCGATACCAACTTGAGTCAAAATTCGGCTAATAGGTTCGAAGACACCTTGCATGTAGGGAATCGAAGTGAACCGTTGCAGTTTTTCTGTTTTTCTAAAATTATGATTTTTCAGGTAATTCTTAAAACTACATTTGTTACTGGGAAATCCGTTATTTTTTAAGGTTTTTGTTATGTGATGAAACTCTTCAATCTTTTTTTCGTTATTGGATGTGATACTGTTGGCTCTGGAGAATAATGTACGAGCCACACTAAACTTTTGATTAACCGGGTGATGAGACGAATATTGAAGATATCTGTCCGTGTGTGTTGGTTTCCTGTATACGCATATAGCAAGGGATCCATCTTCTATCTGTTGTATGCTTACGTCCAAAAAGGCTAATTGTCCTGATTTTTCCAATTCTTTAGTGAACTTTATTGAAGTGGATATAGTATTTAAGTAATCATGAAAGGGCTCGACCTCAATTTTTTTCATAATAGCATACACATCATCAACATAACGTAACCATAAAGACGGAGGATTCAAATACGTGTTCAAAGCTGTTTGTTCAATCTCTTCCATAACCATGTTTGCTATTATTGGTGACAAAGGAGAGCCCATCGGACAACCAAAAATCTGTTTATAAATGATGTTATTATACACAAAAAACGATGATTGTAAACAAATATCTAATGCTTCCATGATTTCCGGCACTGCAAGGCTTGTTCTTTCTCCCAAGGTGCAATCATCGCCGACTCTATTAGCCACAATGGTTTTGGCGGTTATAAGTGGAACCGAAGTAAACAAACTTACCACATCAAACGAAACTTGTGATTCAGATTTGCCAAGTTTGATGAATATCTTATTGTACATATCTTGTTGTGCAGCAAATTTGAGTATTGAGTTTACTTAAAGGTTTGTGATGTCATAATCATTTAACATACATCATAATAACAGCCTCCAATTATAATTATAACGCTACAGTGTATATAGACGTACTTCTAATGTTAAGGTAAAAAAGGTATAAAATAGCAAATATCTCAAAAACCTGACCTGATGAGAGAAAATTAGTATGATTTTCGGAATCAGCGCCCCTAAATTAATCTAAATCAGCTTAGAGACCTTAGACAAAAAAAGTGTGTTGGCCAGTGTTATCATTCTTTCTTTTTCAATACTTCCAGTCCTGATTAATGGACCAACATGATCACCATTGCAGTACAGGAGCTATGGCTTATATTTACTAAAATATTTTGTTGTAGCTCAAAGAAATGTTTGTACAGTTAAGCTGGCGCAACTTCATTAATTGATACATTTTAAATCGGCACGGTTGATAGTATGGCCTGTAGGGATTAAATCGCACCATGCATAGGAGAAACATGTTTTCTATTTTGCTTGACAATAGCTTTATAGACCTACCAGAATCAAACCTGAAAATTTGCGAAAAGCAAGGACTTATTTAACTTTTATGAGCATACCTAAGCAAGGAAAAACAAATATGAATTATAATGCGTAACCAGCAGGGACTTGAGAAACTTTGAGGCAAAATCATAATTAACAATGTCACTTGTGTTAAATCGCACCGCATGGAACATAATATTGGTATTTTGCTTCATAATTAGCTTTATAGAGCTACCAGAATCAAAACAAAAAGCAAGGACACTTTAAACTCTCCAGGGCAGGTCATGCAGGAAGAAAAAAACATGCTACATAATGCGTAGCCAGGAAGGACTTGAGAAAGTTTAAGGGGAAATCAAAAGAAAGTAGCGTCACCTTGTGAAATCGCACCACACGAAAACTATTTTTGACTTTTTTGCTTTAGAATGCTCCTCCCTCACAAGTTTTAATGATAATAATTTGTGGCAAGATTCCTTGTGATCATTGCCAGTTGTGACTAACAGAATATGATGATCACAATTTTGTGTAGAAGTATTGTGAAAGCGCATAAAATTCATTAACTTTTTGCTACTGTTCGCACAAAAGTCATATTGGTGAAGCCGGCTTGGCTGGTTAAATCAAATTACTAAACCCAGACCTTACTGATGGAGGGCACTCTGCCAGGTGACGTCCGGCAAAGCCGGCTATTATGCTATAAAGCAAATATTTTTTCATATGCTGATATGCTATGTGTTCAGGTATTTTTGTATATACTTCACAGCATTGTAATAAAATCGCAAATTCAAAAAAAATCAACATAAACCATGACCACAACAATTTGTAAAACTGAAAAAAGAGAGAATAGCCGATATGTGACTATGCCAGAAACAAGACCAATAGTGCAGCCAAATTAGAAACTTAATGCTACTAATATAAATAGGAAAGGGGCAGCACCATATTGCAAAATAGGCTTACAATTAAATAGTTTATTTCTATGATTATGAAAGCAACCACCATTTCATTGCTACAATCAGTTTTGATTATGTTTCAATCGCTGCTCTCTCACAAGTATTTACAATAATTTAATAATATATGGCAAGATTCTTTGTGAGCATTGCCAGTTATGATTAAGAGAATATGATGATCACAATTTCGTGTACAAAAATTGTGAAAATGCGTAAAATTAATTTACTTTTCGCTACTGCTCACACAAGAGCCTGATGGGTAAAGCCGGCACAATCGGTTGAACTGAAGTACTAAACCCCAACATTACTGATGGAGGGCTCCTGCCGAACGATGCCGCTAGTTACTTTATAAAAATACTTTGTAGATTTATTATTTACTTATGCTTCAATTATTTTACTTCTATCAGCTTTAAACATTTAGCTTTTAATTGGCCAAACATTATGTCAGAGTCACCTTCAAAGAAAGCTTGCACCTTCAGCAAGAAAATTGTGCTTTAAAGTGATTGCAAAAAGAAATTGTGTCCTGAGCTAATACACAGTGAAAACTCTGTGAGAAACTACAAAATTCACTCTGCAAAATAAAATTGCTACAAATGAGAGTCAGAGAAAGGAAGTTGGAACTTCTTAAGTTAGCACGTAAAAATCAAGCAAAGATGTTTAAATGTCATAACCAATCTCAAAAAATAACTCTGGACATACGTGGCTTGCATTCTATTTGCTGCAATGTGAAACCGTTTTTGGATAGTGAAATTATGATGCAGGTTACTATTATATTCACTAAGAATTGTTGTTTTACTAACATTCAACTTAAAGCTAAGCAAATACAGCTTAGTAATGACACAGTAACTCGATGTGCCAAATGCATATCTAACGACCAACATAAAGAGCTTATTCAACAGTTAAAAAATTTTGTGACAATGCTGTCACATTTGACATCCCAAATGACTTTACCAATACAAAGCATTTAGCTGTATTTATCGGGAAGGACTGACAGACATGGTCACTGCTTCAGATAATTTTCAATTGAAGCATCCAGACAAGCAATCACAAGTTGAGCTAAAATAAGCAACTTAAAGTGAAGGTCTACCAACATGAAGAGCTCATTCGACAGTCAAAATATTTTGTTTGCAACTCAATTGCACTTGACATCTTGTGAGATTTTACACTGATGCTGAGCCTTTGGCTGTGTTTATCAGTAGGTTTATGACAAACATGGTCACCACTCCTGATAATTTACAATGGAAGCATCTAGCCATGCTATCAGTGGTGGAGCTGAAAAAAGCAACTTGAGATTAAGGTCTACTTGACTTAAGGGGTAAAGTTTCAACCAAAAAGTACCCAAACTTAATAGCCAATGCAATAAAGAATGCCTCTATATTTGGTTCAACTGATTTATCCGAACAACTTTTCTGCAAAACAGTTAGAATCAAAAACAATTACATCAGCTAAACAACTGACAATCATCCCAAGTAGCTTATCTACATTAAATTAATTTTTATGTTTTCTCTGTATATTGGTGGATTGTTGTTGCTATTCTTTAAAGTTTTTTAAATAGTCTTTGCTGTTTTCACGTGTTTTCTTGGCAAATTTAGGTTTCGAATTTTGCTCGTGCTCAAAAAATCTGAGAACCACATGGCGTTGAGATATATAGTGTCTGTCATAAAGTAGCAAAAGCTATGAAACACCCGGCACAATTAAGCCATATGCTACATATCATACATTAATTACAACATGAATAAAAAGTTAGTAACCACTTCTTCCTCCTCCTGAACTCGCCAAATTCCAACAAAAAAATACACTATTGGTCTGACTAAACTTGTTAGACTGACATTACAACTATCAATTGTACGATACAACTCTTCTGGCACAGCATTGGTTGTCAATACAAAAAAACCTAAACAAATTGAATATTTTTAGTTACTTAATAAAAACTTTACGTCTCAATTTATATTAGATTGTAAACAATGCATAAATAACAAAAACACAGTTGCATAACAGGGTGTTTCAAAAAATTTGACATTATTTTGCAATCTAATAACTTTGGCAGTTCCTGTTTAAATAACTTTAAATTTACACAGCATGTGTAGAAACAGGCCAAAATTTTGTGTTTAATATTTGACATGTATATCTTTTCAGGTGTAGAAATTTTTAACTGATAAATTATTCGTACTGCATTCAAACCTGTGTGTTTAAATGGTATTTACTAGCAGAAAAAAGGCGTTTTGTGTGTTGGAGTATGCTTGAACAAACTCAAACAAGACTGTCCGGCATGCGTTTGTGAGAAAGTTCTATAAGAAGTCACCAACAGCAAAGCAGATTTGGAGCTGGAAAAAGAAATTCAAAGACGAAGGATGCCTGTGCAGAGCAAAAGGATCAGGACAACCAGCAACAGCAGAAGGGAAGGTCGAGCGAATTCGCCAAACACTCTTACAAAGCCCCAAAAAGTCTGTAAGAAGAACAAGTATGGAGACCCTGATAACTCCAATGACAGTTTGGTGGGTAATAGGAAAACGTTTGGTAACGAAACCCTACAAACTGCAGGTCATTCAGGCCATAACTGCAGCTGATAAGCAAAAGTGCAAACAACTCTGTGTTGATATGCAAGAGAAACTTGAAGAAGACCAGTTTAATAAATGTCTTGTTTTCAGTGATGAGGCCACATTTCATACGAATGGCCAAGTCAATAGGCATAATGTTCGCAATTGGGGCAAAAAAAATCCCCATGCCACTATTGAGCACGAGAGAAACTCCCCAAAAGTGAATGTGTTTTGTGTCATCTTCAAAAACCATGTTTGTCGCATTTTAATAGAGTTTTGAATCTATCTCCATCTTAATTTATTTCTTAAAATTGACGGGACTTGCAGTATTGCTCGAATAATCAAGTTTGGTTGTAACTTAATAGCTAGGAAAAGATTGGCTTCCACTAAGATACTTTAACCTGCGCACTTCTCGATCAAGAACAGAACAATATACAGTCAAACCTCGGTTTTCAAACACAATTCGTTCTGAAAGGCTGTTCAAAAACCGATTTGTTCGAAAGCCGAATCATATTTTCCCATTACAAATAATAAAAAAGAGATTAACTTGTTCTATACACCAAAAGAATAACTTATTTATTTGGTTACACTATACCAGGGGTGGGCAATTGTTTTAGCATGCAGGCTGCATCGCAGTTATGGAAGCTAGCTGAGGGCCGCACTTGTTGAGAAAGGCATTGCAATGGCCGCACTGAGTATTGAAGAGTTGGTCGAGAGTTGCATTGACCAACTATAAGTTGTTGAGGGTCAGTGCTCAGGATCTTGCAATAGCCTGCATCAGCTTCATGTTATACGAGACCTCCTTACATTGACCTTATACTGTGCATGGACATGGTGGTCTCCAAAAAAAAAGGCCATCACCCTCTAATTGGATGGAAAATGCGTCTGTACAAACTATCACAGGCTCTTTTCAACATGGCATGTAATACCTTTTTCTTGCCTCTGTAATACAGCAATTGTTTCTCCACTTATCATCGTAAATCAGCTTTGCAAGTTTCAAAAGTGTTTGCAGGCCGCACAAAATGCTCTCGGGGGCCACACTTGGTTCAGATAAATCTTTCTCTTGAGTTGTTTGAGAACCGAATTTTTGTTTGAGAACTGAGTAATTTTCATCTCGAATTTTCTGTTTGAAAACCAAATTGTTTGAACTGCGAGACATTCAAAAACCAAGGTTTGACTGTATTCACAAATCACTTAACAATTTCAAATTCCTTCGCTTGCCAAAAACATGGAACTAAAGCACTTCAATAAATAAATATCAGAGACTTACTTAACTAAACACCACCAAAATAATTGCTTAATTCCTGTCACAACAATCACCACAGAACAACGCCTTTTACAACACTCTTAATCTTTACTCTGATCTACTACTCAATGAATTTCTTTCTCTTTCTGTGAATGAATAAAATCTCGCTGCCTTATACATACGACGGAAAATAATCTAGAAATTGCTAAAACATCATGTGACACAAAAAAACACTATTAATAAATTATGTAATCGGTAATAATAAAAAAAAAGAAAAATCTTTGAAAAAAAACAAGAATTACTAGAATATGCTGGAAAACTAAGTCACGTAGACAGCCATTGTGACGTCAGTTACAAATCTATTTATAAATCCGAAAGAAAAAAGGTCTTTTTTTGAAAACAGTTTAGCAAGTTTAGAGCTTCGGACAATTCAGATATACAAATAAAACGATCACTGCAAAATAAAACAACAGATTACAATAACTGTACATACATAAAAACTATTCTATTTAGGGCATATTTACTTATTTGTGACAATGTTCATGGCCCATTTTTCTTCGAGAGAATGTAGATGCTTCAAAACTGGCTGATGGATGAGCTTATTGCAAATGAACATGAAGATCTCATTTATCAACAGGATGGTGCTCCATCTCACTGTGCAGGCTTATCTCAATGATAATCTGCCAAGGAGAGGGATTGGGCATGCTAGTGGTGAAGACAATATGATGTTGAAATGGCCTCCATGTTTACCTGACCTGATCCCCAGCGATTATATTTTCTGGGGATATGTGAAGACCTTGGTTTATGTCCTCTCCTCTTCCTGCAAATGTAAACGAGCTCAAACAAAGAATCAATATCGCACTGGAAACAGTTACCAAAGGCATGCTGCATCGTGTTTGGGAGGAGCTAGACTTTTGACTTGACATGTGCTGGGTAACAGACAGTGCGCACATTGAACATTTGTGAAATCTTTTTGGAATTCATGTGCTTTTAAATTTCTTATTCAAATTTACAGAAATAAATGTTGTTTTGGTCAACATTAAAACCTGTTGAATTTTATTTGATTCGACTATTAAGTTCCTGTAACATTTCCATGTCAAATGATGTCAAATTTTTTGAAACACCCTGTATATTAGATTGATTCTAAGCTGCAACGTACACAAGTTTTTCTTACAAATATTTTGATTTTAGCAAACATGTGTTTTGCTGCTCTGTTTTGTATCTCACAAGCAAGGGTTTTAATGCCGGCACAGTAATTGTAGAAAATCGTATGATAAGATTATTGTAATAGTTAACAGTTCTTATAATAAGCTTATAAACATTTTTCACAAGGAACTTGACATGTCAAAGGTTCCAGCTTGATGGGTGCCCCAGGTTTTGATACCTAGTCAAAAACTCACTGATTTGCATTGTCAAAGGTGAATTGAAAATGTTTGAAGCAGATCCTGATAGTTTTGTTGAGCGTTTTCTTGCCCAAGATGAGTGTTGGGTCCATCAATTCAAACCAGAGACCAAACGGTAATCTAGGCAGTGAAACCGCTCCACTTCTCCTGTTCCAAAGAACGCCAAGGTGGCGGTCTATGTCTTTGGGATGAGAAAGGCATTGTGAAGTTAATTTTTTGTCCACTGCTATCAAATTTATTTTCTATGTACACTGATTTGAGAAAAAATAAAATGATTGATTGATTGATTGACTACCTTCAGAAAGGTAAAACTATCAATGGAGAATACTATGCCAACTTGCTAAGGCAGCTATGAAAAGCAATCAAGTCAAAGCGACCTGAAAAGCTCACAAAAGGTGTCATGTTTCATCAGGACAATGCTTTTGCTCACAAGTCTGTAACTGCAATGTCCACTGTGCATGACTGTGGATTTGAACTGATTGATCATCTTCCATATTCTCCTGATTTGGCATCATCTGATTATTTTCTGCTCCCTAACATGAAAAAACATCTTGCTGGAAACCTTTATCACACTGATTATGTCATTGCTGCTGTGGAGGACTTTCTTGAGGATCAGGAGGAAAACTTGTACAACACTGGAATCCAAACACTGTAGCAGAGATGGAAGAAGTGCGTGTACCGCAGAGGAGAACACGTTGAAAAACAAACAAGATTTGGTCAAATCCAAGAACTGCATGTTAGTCAGGCTATGAACATTTTAGGCTATAAACTTTTTACTATCACTTGAAGCCTGTAGACTGTGTAATGACCTACAGGCTTTAAATGATTGCTGCCTTGAAGCCTGTGGATCATTACACAGTCTCCTATACTCTTTGCTCATCTTGTAATAAAAGATCAGACAAAGTATTCACTATTAATCTTTGGAAGGGGCTTGGGATGCAGATCTCAGGCATAAAGCAAACCAAAGCTTCAGTTTTCACTTATAGTTGACATGAAATAATTAGGCTAGGAAGCACAACCTCCACTGCAATCATTGTGGTGCATGATAATTCACAAACTAGTATTTTGACACTTACCACAAAACAAGAACATGTATATTTTCAATCCCCGCATGTTTCACAGATGTTAAGTTAAACTGAAAAAAATAAAAAACTGCAGTAACTGAAGAGTTGCCTAATATGTTATGTTTTGATCACTAAGACATTTTTTGTTAATTACACTAGATCTAACTACCGTCAAAGACTATTTCTACTACAAACAGTGGAACCAAGCGGCAGAAATGGCTACAAAGTGCAATTTATAAAGGCAAAACAACATATCTATCATGAGGTTTGTATGCACATTCTTTGCTGCCACAATCAGCAACCAGTGAAACATCAAAACGCAGAAAAACAAATACTAGTTTCATATCATTAGTTACAATTAACATTACTAAAAATTTACATACGATTAGTTAAAAGTTAGAATTAGGATCAAAGTTAATTCAAGCAATATGACCAATTCCTTAGTGAACCTGAAAAATACTAGCACAAGAGGAATTATGAAATTAAACCATATTTTATTATAACTAAGCAACTTGGCTAAAAAGTTTTATTTTCCAACAACTAGTTTACATTGCCATATTCCTGAGCAGGAAGCAGAGGATTAATGAAGCGGAAATTCTAGGCAAATGTTAAAATGATGATTGCAACACCTTTTGTTAGAGAACACAAAAAACTGAAAATGGCAGCTTACATATGAAGACAGTTTGAGAGAAAGGAACCTCACAGACATAGCTCATGCACAATCATTCATGCACTACTTGGCAGACAAACACTGTGGGGGCAAAATCTATCACAAAATTTAGCTATTGTCTTAAATTTCATTGGTTATTTCTCTATTTTTAAGCAACGATATTTTGTTGTTGATGGCATTTTACCCTTGGAATCTATTTTGCTCTTAAACATTCGTGATTAGACAAGTAGTTGATGTTTTAAAAAACATGACTTCAGGTTATTTGTGACTAGTCAGTTTCTAAGACGTATTAAAAACTTGACAAAAAAATTAATACTCAGTATACACCTTTTTCACGTTTTATATGCCTGGGCCCCCTCCTTCAGTATAAACTGCTGTTATGCAATTCAAGAAAAAAACAAAAAATTTTACTACTATACATCTTCCAGAGAATCCAATTTCATTTTCTCAAAGAAAAACAATGCTAAGGATCAAGCTTCCATCTGCCGCATGCAAATGTGGCAATGCTACCAATTACACCACTGCAACATGAAGTGCAATATTGCAAATGCGCTTACTAATCATGTGTGGCAAAAAAGCCTATGGGTGTATTTTACCGTCAATTGCATAATAGCAACTGTATTATTTTTATCATAATAACCAGTTTACTACTTTGGTTACCATTTATTAATATGTTGATGCATTTATACTTAGTGCTATCAGCCCAACAAAATTTGCATTACAGACTTGGGTAACACCATAACAACAAAAATATGAAAATTCCTACAGCTGTGAAAACAAAAATTAACCACAGTATGGAAAATGCGGAAATCAAAAATTTATAAAAATGCAGTCTACCTCACACTACTAATTGAGTGATTTCATATTCAGTTTTATTAGCTTTTATAAATTCCCATATTTCTAAAACTTTTGTCCATTTTGAGCAGTCAATAACTTCTACTTTTTTTAGTCATGATGTTAGAATGAATTTCTTCTGTAATTTTATGTTTCAATATGAATTTTGAAGATGCAGTAATTCCTTACCTCAATTGGAATTTTGAGTAACTTTCGATTTCCAGATTTTAGTGCTGACCAACTTTTGATTAGATAATGGCTTACTGTAAGGTGATCAATGCATGAATGTGCAATCATGATGTAAGTGTCCATCCAGCTATGCTTTCCCTACAGTGTAATTAAATGAGCAGGGGCCATATTCAATCTTTTATCCTCTGCCTTACAAACACTCCTTCTATATTTAACAAAAATATGATGATGATAAAGCATGTGATTGAATTCCTTGAGTCACACATTTAAAAACAAATCAAAAGGGCCTATTCAACAGGACATGCAAGCAGCTTTAAAAATCCATAATGTATAATCATCTTTTTTCTGGTCATACAAATACTTTTATTGATTATAGGGCAACACAAAAATACATCAATGCAGATATACAAAAATGCAAAAAACACCAACTGAATTTTTGCAGAAGTCATAGATACAAAAATTTTCGGACATCAAATGACTAATCTTTAGACTAAGTTAGCAATCAAATATCAAGATACATAGTTTAACTCAACTCAATTTTGAAACTTCATCCAATCGATGGTTTAATTTTTAGATTATAAAAATTTTATACAGAATATGAATTTCCATATATCTTAATTCGTTTCAGCATGTACAAGGTGTTCCAGAAGCTTTGGGCACATTTCAAGCCTTCATATCTACTCTGCTATAAATGGTTGTCAGATGAAACCAGAATTATTGTAAGGTGGTGGCTATTTTGCCGTCGACGACAAATTGCCCTTGGAATCTATTTTGCCGTAATCATTCACGTGTGTTTATATAGCCAAATTAGCTATTATTACACCAGTGACACTGTGGTGTAGTGGATAGAGCACTGGTCTTGAGAAACCATGGTTGCGGGTTCGAATCTCAGCTGGCCAGAGCTTTAAAAGAAAGGCAGTGTACACTGAAGGGGTAGGCCCGGTATGTAAATGTACAGGGCAGTGTACACTGGAAGGGAGTGTACAGAGTGGGGGATAGAGACCTGGGGATGCAAAATTTTTTTAAGTGGTTTTTACAATTGACCAATTAGAAACGATCAAAAGTCACATGTTTAGTAGGTCATAAGATTGACCAATCACAAATAACTCACGGCAAAATAGTCTCTGAGGGTAAATTGCCGTCGACGGCAAAATAGCCACTGCCTTATTGTAAAGCTATAATTATTAAATCTTTTGTCAAGCAAAAGTAAATATACTACCAGGAATCTACCCGTGAAGTAACTTGCTCGAAGCGATCCAGGTTGATAATCATATAATAGATAAAATCAAGGTACACTAGATCAGCTGAGCTACTTTATTATAAGAAATATCGATTTCGCCTTATACAGGCATTTTCAATTTCTATGTAAAACGAAAATACAAAATGCATAAACCAACTTACCGTAATTATAAAATAAGAAAACAGAACTGACTATCTTACACTGGTTGGAAATTGAAATACAAAGCTAATAATATTTCGTGAACTTATTTATATGAACGGGAAATAAACTAAACTAAGGGGGTGGACTAACTACTCACTTGAACAAAACACTACATAATGCTATTCCTCGACTAAAACTAAACAGACGATATAGTACCAAACCAAAGGCATAAAAGAGAAAAAACTAAAACTTGTTATTCGCTCATAGCCAGTTACTATGCAATAAGATAAAAGGCTCAAAAAAGCCTTTTATCTTATTACTCAGCAACCAGCCATGAGCGAGTAACAAGTCAAAAACAAGAAAAAATGATAAGAGACATACGACATAAATCATTTAATAGCTGGCAAAATCATAGTTTGTAGGTTTATAGACGCTCCAAGTTTATGAAACCATTTATCTTCACATATATCTAACACATCAAATGGTGGTTCTTCAACAAATATAACAGAAAAACACTGTGACAAATTAGGACGGCGTGCTAACAAAAGATTGTGATTAGATTTATAATGTTGCAGGAGAGCGGTACTATCGTTTTGGGTTGAAATATCAAATTTTTTCCAAGTGTGTCTATGGTTATTCCATCTAACCGAAAATTTATTTTTTGTCTGTCCAACGTATTGAGCATTACAATTTACACAATTAGCAACATAAATACCATAATTTCTACAATTTAACGATTGGTTAAGTTTAACTTGTCTGTTGTTTTTTTCGCATTTAATATAATTTACACTCTTTACCATGCATTCATATTTGCTAAATTTTCCACAAAGGGCGCAATTGCCACACGGGCTTGATGAACCAAGTTTTAAAATCTTTTGTTGTTTGTGGGCTAAAGTTTTGTATTTCGTTAATGTATTTGCCAGACATGCTGGTCTTTTGTATATAACATTGGCTTCTGGTTTTATGGAGCGTTCTTTGTCGGTAAGTTGTAGAAATTGTGGAAAGCCTGTTGCCCATGGAACCGGATTCTTTTCTGTTTGTTTTTTCTGATTGTTAGGTCCAAATCTTTCTGTCCAAGTGCTTACTTTTTGAATCATGTTCTGTGTCACTTTTTTATTAAACCCGGAGCTTAAGCACTTATCTTTTAATTCGTTTATGCTATTTAGGTAGTCTTCTTGTCTTTCGTTTAATCTGCGTAATCTCACTGCTTCACTAAAAATGATACCTTTAAAGATGTGAAGTGGATGGTATGAGTTTCCGTGTAAAAATGTACGTCCTGCTGCTGTTGGTTTTGTAAAATTTTTTGTTACGAAACCAATTGGGTCATCTTCTTCAATTTGGTGAAATACATCTAAAAATTCTACACCTTGTCCAGTTTGCCTGTTGTTCACCTCGCGAAACGTTAGGGTCAGGCCATTATTTTGAAAAATATTGGTATATTCTACAACCCATTAGTGTCAAATTTTGTCAAACTCAAATTGATGAATATTGCCAAGATAGCAAAAACTATTTGAAAGTATTAACAAAATGGAAAACGAATCAAATGAAAAAGCCAAAACAAACAGAATCATTGCATTTAGTCGCAGCAGATGTAACTGCATTGTATCCTACTATATCAAGAAACCTTGTTGGACAAGCTCTGAAAAAAGCATTACAAGTGGTCAGTCCTTATAGTCAAAAAGCTATAATAAGTATAGTTGAAATGGTGATGTTTTGTTTGGAAAATGTTATTACTCAATTTGGAAAAAAATTTTATAAACAAAAAACTGGCATAGTTACAGGAGACAATCATTCCGTTTCCTTGGCTAATATTGTAATGCATTTTATAATTGAACAAATTAGTGGTAATTTAAAACGAACAGAATTATTTAGACGATACATTGATGATATTTTCTTTATTTCATTCGGATTTAATAACACTAAATCTATACAAACAGCTTTAACCAATATTTTTCAAAATAATGGCCTGACCCAAATAGTTTTTGCTATCTTTCAAATAGTTTTTGCTATCTTGGCAAATATTCATCAATTTGAGTTTGACAAAATTTGACACTAATGGGTTGTAGAATATACCAATATTTTTCAAAATAATGGCCTGACCCTAACGTTTCGCGAGGTGAACAACAGGCAAACTGGACAAGGTGTAGAATTTTTAGATGTATTTCACCAAATTGAAGAAGATGACCCAATTGGTTTCGTAACAAAAAATTTTACAAAACCAACAGCAGCAGGACGTACGTTTTTACACGGAAACTCATACCATCCACTTCACATCTTTAAAGGTATCATTTTTAGTGAAGCAGTGAGATTACGCAGATTAAACGAAAGACAAGAAGACTACCTAAATAGCATAAACGAATTAAAAGATAAGTGCTTAAGCTCCGGGTTTAATAAAAAAGTGACACAGAACATGATTCAAAAAGTAAGCACTTGGACAGAAAGATTTGGACCTAACAATCAGAAAAAACAAACAGAAAAGAATCCGGTTCCATGGGCAACAGGCTTTCCACAATTTCTACAACTTACCGACAAAGAACGCTCCATAAAACCAGAAGCCAATGTTATATACAAAAGACCAGCATGTCTGGCAAATACATTAACGAAATACAAAACTTTAGCCCACAAACAACAAAAGATTTTAAAACTTGGTTCATCAAGCCCGTGTGGCAATTGCGCCCTTTGTGGAAAATTTAGCAAATATGAATGCATGGTAAAGAGTGTAAATTATATTAAATGCGAAAAAAACAACAGACAAGTTAAACTTAACCAATCGTTAAATTGTAGAAATTATGGTATTTATGTTGCTAATTGTGTAAATTGTAATGCTCAATACGTTGGACAGACAAAAAATAAATTTTCGGTTAGATGGAATAACCATAGACACACTTGGAAAAAATTTGATATTTCGACCCAAAACGATAGTACCGCTCTCCTGCAACATTATAAATCTAATCACAATCTTTTGTTAGCACGCCGTCCTAATTTGTCACAGTGTTTTTCTGTTATATTTGTTGAAGAACCACCATTTGATGTGTTAGATATATGTGAAGATAAATGGTTTCATAAACTTGGAGCGTCTATAAACCTACAAACTATGATTTTGCCAGCTATTAAATGATTTATGTCGTATGTCTCTTATCATTTTTTCTTGCTTTTGACTTGTTACTCGCTCATGGCTGGTTGCTGAGTAATAAGATAAAAGGCTTTTTTGAGCCTTTTATCTTATTGCGTAGTAACTGGCTATGAGCGAATAACAAGTTTTAGTTTTTTCTCTTTTATGCCTTTGGTTTGGTACTATATCGTCTGTTTAGTTTTAGTCGAGGAATAGCATTATGTAGTGTTTTGTTCAAGTGAGTAGTTAGTCCACCCCCTTAGTTTAGTTTATTTCCCGTTCATATAAATAAGTTCACGAAATATTATTAGCTTTGTATTTCAATTTCCAACCAGTGTAAGATAGTCAGTTCTGTTTTCTTATTTTATAATTACGGTAAGTTGGTTTATGCATTTTGTATTTTCGTTTTACATAGAAATTGAAAATGCCTGTATAAGGCGAAATTGATATTTCTTATAATAAAGTAGCTCAGCTGATCTAGTGTACCTTGATTTTATCTTTTGTCAAGCTAATGATTTTTTGGATATTTTCATGTAGCTTAAAGAACTAAGATTCACTAAGGGTGTTTGCTCGACCAGAAAAGGTGTTTTGCATCCACAAACACTTAATCATGGACACATCTTGCACAATATTACAAGAGACACTAGAAAGAAAGTCCATGTTTAGATGGCATGGTAAATTTATGAAAAATGGGTGTTTGTGCTTAATTAAGAAAACGGAGTGCCCCTCAATTTGATGTGATATGGTTGAGCAAGTTCAATCTGCTTTTGAGCAGAGCTATGAGCTTGATGTGTGCGATGTGGCCAACAGTCCTCACATTGAACATCTTTGAACATTCCATGAAAAACTTGAGACTGCAAGCATTCAGAATATATCAGATGGGTTATTATATCAATAACAGTTTTCAAGATATGCAATGTCAAAATGTGGCAAAAACTTTTGAAACTCCTGTATTTCTAATATCCATTATTTAGTGTTGCTCCTGCTATGCAAGAAAGATCATCTCATTTTGATCCACTTCAAAGTTACAGTAACTGCAGGCACGATGTGTTTCTACTCTAAGTCTGAAACAGAGCAAAGAAAATTGCCTTGAATACCTTTTGCAAAAGTACAACTATTCAAATCAGCTGCAGGCACTGTTTTACAATTTTAAGCTAGTGCTTTATCACACTGAGTTACACAGTTGATCCTTGATGGCAAAGCTCCACTATAAGTCACACTGAACAGTAACACCAAGCTGTACAGTGAGATCAACATTTACCACAAACACATCATGGATCAAATCTTCACTACTTAAAATCTTTTTACCTTACATTCAAAGATAATATTTTAATAACAACACCTACTACTTTAGACAGTGGCTATTTTACCATCAACAGCCCTTTTAACCCTTTGAGGGATAATGTAACACATATGTTACATGATTGTTACATGTTCTATCATTATGACGTATGGTAATCTATTTTGTTGTCAAACATTTGAAATTGATCAATTTCAATGATGTATCAAAAAGGCAGTGGCTATTTCGCCGTCGACGGCAATTTGCCCTTGGAATCTATTTTGCCGTGATCATTCACGTGTGTTTATATAGCCAAATTTGCTATTATCGCACCAGTGACTCCGTGGTGTAGTGGATAGAGCGCTGGTCTTGAGATACCAAGGTATCGAGTTCG
This sequence comes from Trididemnum clinides, assembly GCA_963675345.1. Lineage (NCBI taxonomy): Eukaryota > Metazoa > Chordata > Ascidiacea > Aplousobranchia > Didemnidae > Trididemnum > Trididemnum clinides. The sequence goes on from OY776294.1 coordinate 25,142,785, forward strand.
AATCTCAGCTGGCCAGGCCTTTAAAAAAAGGCAGTGTACACTGAAGGAGCAGGCCCGGTATGTAAATGTACGGGGCAGTGTACACTGCAAGGGAGTATGCAGGGTGGGGGATAGAGACCTGGGGGTGCAAAATTTTTTAAATTGGTTTTTAAAATTGACCAATCAGTAATGACCAAAAGTCACATGTTTAGTACGTCATTAAGATTGACCAATCACAAACAACTCACGGCAAAATAGTCTCTGAGGGTAAATTGCCGTCGACGGCAAAATAGCCACTGCCTATCAAAAAACATGACTTTTGGATGTTTGTTCAATTTCTATGATTTTCTATTGATGTACTTAAACACATCACTTTAAACATAACAAAAATTTTGTCATCAGTGGACACTTTGCCATATCTTTACATACTGGGCTCCCCCTTCCAGTGTAAACTGCTTCTGTTAAGATACCCTGCCTACAAAGACTCAAACCCAAACCATTGTATTTGAAGGCAGCAGCACTATCTAGTCCACCACAGCATCACTTCAACAACTGCAGCAAATGCATTTGTTTAAAGACGTATAAAAATTCAACAGCAGAATAAATTTCAGAAGTAAAATCCCAACAATGGCAAAACAGTCTCTTCTAAAACTTAACCACTGCCTGCATAATGTCATGTGAGTTGTAGGACAAATAAAGTCAAGGTTGTCAGATTTTTGAAATTACAATACACCAAATTCGTTAAAAAGAGATTGAATTAAGGAAATCTTTAAATTATTTAATCAAACACATTGACTTTGACCTTGCAAACTTCTGAACAATTTGCTACAACTCCAAGTAAGCTAGTTTTGCTTGATTCCGATCTGAGAAATAATTGGCCAACAAAGCTACTATATAATGACATGCAGCCGACCTGTCTACGCTTTTACCATGAGTGAATGTAGTCAATAAGAATAGCTGTGAAATACACTATGAATTAAACTAAGATTCAAATGGGATTAATTCACACATCAGATCACCATATTATGAAACTAATATCTTCAACTACTGTCAACTAAGGTATCTTTGTCCGTATGCTTTTTAACATCAAACCAAGGCTTATAAATAACTTAGCAAACTCCAAAAAGTTTGGCTCAGCAATTTGTGGATAAAATCAAGAGCCTTTAGGAGACTAAATTTCTGATAAAAGGCTTTTGGAGATTAAATTTTTAATGACTGCTTGGTTCAGTCACCTGTTTGCCTTATAGGCTATAAATGAAGGCATCTCATCAAGTGTCTGGCACAAGGACAAAACAAGCAAGCTTGCCAGCTTATTTTTTACACCATTCTTTTTGAAATGACAACCAAGCAGAAAAGCCATGAATTCAATATTTTAGTCTTTAGGTACGACTCGACTAGGTAAATGAACCCACAAATCTACAGACTTTGAAGTGGAAGCTCTCCTAACCACTGCGCCATTATGCTGGCTATTGAAGCGCTCATACTAAATTATTTTTGTTTAGTTTTTGGAAATAATGATGCGTTCATTCTTATCATTTGCATTCATTTCTGTTGATTCAATTATTTGAACCCCTTAAATGAACCACACACACTCGCCTACAGACCGAAGTCATGTTGATAGTGGGGCAGCTTTGTTCAAAATTCGCGGTTAAAAATTATTTAAAAAATTTGTGAGGACTAGTATTCTATCAAATATTGTCGTAGGTAGGTTAAATATCGATTTTCCTTAACTTTTTTTAGTTGATAGAAATTACCCTGATACAGGGACAACTAGGTTTAAACATTGAATGGGAAAATATTGCTTCGTGTGTCTAGGTATTTGCATTCAAATGGCGCTTGCAAACAGAATAAACGTAAAGAGTTATGTTTACTGCAAAAACAGGATTCTAAGTCATTGTAGGAAAAAATTAGAACCCCTAAACCTCTAAATATGATCAAAGTTACCCTTGTTGATGGTACTGTCATTGCATTTTTTCCCATTATGCTCAACATTTTTAGGTTGTTTAGTCATGTCCCAAATTATCTCATTCATTGGGTAAATTGAGACAGCAGATTTGCTCTATTTTATTTACCACTTGGATTCTGCCAAGTGGTAAATAAATACTGGTGTGCTTGAAAAATCCTTAGATCAAAGTTGCAATTCCAGCTGTAGATTGAAATTAAAAAGTAGTAATTTGTCCTGAATTACTCCAGTATATCCTACCACATATATTTCAAATCTTTTTTTAAAAATTGTACAAAAGTTTTTGCAAAACTTAAAATAATTATCAATACTGTCAAGAAAAAGACTATATTGGATTGAAAACTTAACTACTTGATGCAATAGTTTGAAAAAAATGCAGGCTTTGCATCAATAAACTTATAGTTTAAAGAAAATATTGGAAAATTTTTGACTTTTTGTTTATTTGTTTGTATTTATTTACAGACACAAACAAAATATAGTTTTACTGTATCACTTATGTAGCATTAATGGTTTTGATATGCACAAAATGGCACACTTGCGACCAATGGTCACAGCCAAACATAAAAAGTATAAAATTATGTTTTTTAGTAAATAGGCCTATATTTTACACATACCGGAACTATTCCATTACAGATCAAAAATGTCAGCACCTACCTATTATTTGCCACCCTGATGCTGATAATTAATGTTTTTTAAAAATCAAAAGATTTCTAGTTTGCAGTATGTAATCAAGATGTTGTTATTTCCAGTAACCTTAATGCAACAGGAGTGGCAAATTTATTTGACACATTGTGCCAAAAAATGTTTCAAAAGAGATGTGCCAAAATTTTTGGCACATTTTATTTTGGCACTTTTATTTTACCACAAAGATGCCAAAAAGAAAGCTTAAGTTTACAACCAATAAAATGACTATGACAACCAATATAAACGTGTTTTCTAGCATACTTTGTTAATGAAACACTGATACAATTGTAGCAGAGAGCGTGCAACAGCATACCATTGCAACAGAATTTTAGTCAAACCCGGCTCACAAGTTTGAGTGAGATCAGCTGCAACCGATGGCATACGCAGGGGGCTACCGTGTGCGTACCCACTCAGAAACAATAAATTGTCCATTTCAGCAATTATTTGGTAAAAATTATCCCTGCACCCCCCTTCTCTACCGTCAGACATTTTTATTTTGGCACATTTATTTTGCCACAAATATGCCAAAACGATGGTTTAAGTCTGCGACCAAAAAATTGATTATGACAACCGATATAAACGTTATTCTCTTGCATACTTTGCTAATGAAACATTGATGCAATTGTAGCAGAGAGCGCGTAATAACAGCATAAATTGACACAAGTTTTGGTCAAACGAGGCATAATGTTGTTGTTGCTAATCGATCCCTTCCGAGGAATGGGGTTATGGCGGAAGACCATGGAGACCAGAAGCTGGGCAACTTCCCAGGGCCTAGACCACAGGCCCGGGAGAGAGAGAGAGAGAGCTGCCAAAGAGCGAGCGGTACAAACAGTCCGTAGCTGGACAGTGCAGAATGAGATGAGAGGTGTCCGCAGGCGCTGCAAGAAAGGCTCTCGATTCTGCCAATTCTAGAGAGATAAGGGCTCAACAATAGACTGTGTCCGTTGCAGTGAAGACGAGAGAGAACACAGCGAGCGTGACGAGGGAGCACAAGTTCCTCGGTGGAAATCGAAGGAACCTGTGCGTCGAAGAATTTTGATAAGACAGTACGCCTCCAAACCGAGAAAAGACGAGAGTGGATAAAAGGAGAGAGACTACAAGGAATTGCAGAGGGCACAAGTAACGTTTCCCGTCTGGCCAGCTCATCAGCTGCATCGTTCCCTGGGAAAAACCAATGTCTGGGAACCCATTGTATCCTGATAGAACAGGAGGAGAGAGAAGACAGTTTTGCCAGATCTGCCAGAGAGATTGAGGTAAACCAAAAGACAGAGCAGAAGGCAAAGTAGCGAGGACAGAATGAAAGTCAGAGAAGATAAGAAAAGTGGTAGACTTGTTGGAGCTTCCGAGATTAGCAGAGACCTTGCAGAATTGTGCAAACTTTAGCAGAAAAACTTGATCATACTGGGCCTGCTGAAAAGGAAAGAGTGATGTCAGTGTCACAAAAAGAGCAATTGGCAAGAGCCGCCCTTTCCAAAAGAAAAAGAAACAGAGCTGTCAGTCCAGACCACCAGATCGTGAAATGGGAAAGAATAAAGGTGAGCGAGAGTCGCACCTTGGAAAGTGAGAAAGGGATTAGAGCCGGAGCATGGAGAGGAAACGGTAGACTCTGCAATGAAGAAAGGCAGATTCCAAGGAGGAGAGGGAGGGCAAGAAAAGAGAATCTCCCTAGGGGAAGTAGAATAAAACATGAGCGGATGAGTAGATGCAAAAGTTCTCCTGTACAATCTGCAGAGTCTTAATTGATTTCATTTCATGTCTGGCCCAACCTGAAATAGGAAAGGAGGTTGGGAGACGAAGAGCCCGCTCACAGAATGACGAAATAAGTCAGAGTGACTCGTATGGGGAAGTAAAGAGAGGATAAGTAGGATAAGGAAGACGAGAGGAAGCCTGAGATGGCTCGACTAGCCGCTTGATGAAGGCGTTCCAATTTGGTGATATTGGTAACGCTTAAGAAAGCAAACCATCTGGGTGAAACATTAGTGAGAAGGGGCCAAAGTAAAGCTTTATACACAAGACGGGGCACTCCTTAGATGGACTCCATGAGGAAGCAGAGATACATCATAAGGCCTTGAGACAAGAGAAAAACTTGGCCTTCAGCAAAGATACATGTTTAGAAAAAGGAAAGAGTGCGATCGAAGGTGATTCTGGAGAAAGTTGGTGTGGGATTGAAGCGGAGGTGAGAGTTGAATAAGAAAAGGCATGGCTCTAGATAAACTTGGTGGGAATCCACTGAGAGGAAAGAGGATTTGATTAACAGAGAGACAACAGTACTTAAACCAGCGCTACAATCAAAATAAAGCTCTTTGTATGGGTTCCACCGCGATAGGGACCAAGGGGGAAAAAACCAAATGGCCAGATTATCACCATAATGAAAGCAGCTGACGGAAGAAGGCAGAAAGGCAGGGAGATCATTGATGAAGAGAGAAAAATACAGAGTCAAAAACAAATCCTTGCAGAACACCTCGATGGACTCGAAAGAAACAACTTTTGTGATTTTAAAAAACCACGCATGCATTCCTATCAAAAAGGAAAGATTGAGTCCAACAATTAAAACAAAGAGGGAGGCCAGCCAAAATGAGTTTGTGGTAAAAAGCAGGATGTCAGTAGTATAGGATGTCATTTAGAGCGGATTGCGGCGGTGTCTCTAATCCTAACCTTAGCCCTAATCCAACCTCTAACCTTAACTCTAACCCTACCTCTAACTTAAACCCTAACCTAGCTTTAATTCTATGTAAGGGAGCTAGCCTCAGATCTATTATGTTTTGGTGTGGGAGCTAACCCTAGGTCCAAGGGTTCTAACTCTAGGTCTATTAATTTTTGTAAGCTAACCGTAGTTCTAAGGAAGTTAGCCTTAGATACTAATTTTATTTGAAGGAGGTCGGAGGAAGCTAACCTTGGACACTAATTTTATTTGCAAGAGGTCGGAGGGTGCTAACTCTAGGTCTATTAATTTTATGCAAGGGAGGTGTGGGTAGTTAATTCTAACACGGTGTCGATGTCATATAAAATATTCTAAAAAGTTTGGTGCAATTCTTATGATTTGACTTGTTATGACACAATACGTATTGGTTTTCAGGGTGTGATTCCTTATTTCGATGATTCATGATGTAATCAATTCTGTTTTTAACTAGACCGTGGGAATGTAGTTGCATTCTTATGCGCAATCTATCATGAAGTAAGTTTTTAACTAGACCATGGGAATGTAGTTGCATCCCTACTCCAAAGGATCTCTACTCCAATACAAGTCTATACTGGGGTATTTCATTATACTCATGTACAAAAGTATTGTGAAAAACGTTTTTATTTATGCTGTATCTGCATCTTTCCACCCTTTCAATCAAGACTCAATCATCGATTTATTATCACTTGCTGCGCATTCAAATTAGTCTGATCAACAACAAGATAATACACATCATCAGTTACTAGCTTTGAATATACATTATTAGGTTTAATTGCACGTGGTAAAATCCAACTCAAAATAAAATCAAATTACTACTACCTAAACTTGAATATTTTAGTATACTCTAACCTTATATTGTGAGCATCATCACCTTCTTAATTCTATCGACTGTAAAAGAATAGTAATACTACCCACATTTTAATATGTTACAACATAATAGGCCAATTTCTAACACAACGGTTGGCAGTTGTTAAATTCACAATTTATAGAACAGTGCTATTTTTATATGTAACACCACTTGGCAGAGCAATTAGTGCTTGAAACATGACAACCACATTATTATAATCAAGTATAGTATGTGCATTGCAGATATCATCCCTTAATGTAAAATAGGATTATCATCTGTTTAAATGATTATGTTGTTGTGTCGTATATTTACGCTTGGCTCCTCTCAACACTGCTTTCTCATCAAAAATACAGGTACGCGAAGTGAAGGTAAAATTTTACTCTTTTAATTCTGCAAGTAACAAACTACTAACATTCACGCAAACGTAAGAACTGGGGCTGTAGGACGAACTACTTATTGATGAACTGTTACTCTCAGGTAACACATTAAAACCTTTGTGTTGAGGTGAGCTAAGCTACGTGTCTTGTAAGTTAATAATGTACATGTGTTTCGTAGATTTTTTTTTTTTTTCTTTCTTTCGACCAGTTACTTAATGAAAGGGTTTCCGGACCCGGTGAGGTTTCATTTCCAGGGTGGTTTTTCTTTCCTCACCATGCTCAGATGAGCTAAAAAACAGCCTTATAGGCCGGTTGCGCCACCCATTGACCACCTACGTAGCCGTGTCTCGCACTGGTCATCTTTCTGATCCTTACTATTTCGAATGTTCTTACTTCTTATTTACAAAATAATATGATCTACAACTATAAAAACTCCTGCGTTTTTGTTTTGTTCTGTTTGTTTTTTTTTTTTTCAATTCAATTAAACTGTTCTTTAATTGCTTGAATTTAGGGTTTAGCGGCCATGCAACTATTGCTCTAGTTTTATGGATCCACTGTTTTCATTTGCATGTTTTAACGTCTGACGTTGTGTCGCTTCTTCCTTTTCTTGACTCCATTTCTCTCATTATTATTGTTGTTCAGTGTCGTGTGTAATGGTGGTGGTCATGAATAAAAAAGATACAGATACAGATACAGATACAGAACTCAGACCACGGATACGAGGATTATCAGTAAACAAAAATTAATTACGCCGAGTTTCATCAATACTAAACCCTGTGTTTGGTATATTGTTGCTTTGTTCATCATCAATATCATTGTTGATACTAACAGGCGCATTCTCAAAATCAGATTCACTCTATTGGTCTGATGAGCGGTGAGAAGGCTGAAACGAAACGGAATCATCCCATGACAATTTTTCTTCAGAATCACTGTCAGAAAGAGTTGCTGCAGCCTCACTAGCATAAAATCTATTAGGATTCATTATCTATTCTTACTTGCGTAAAATAATTTAAAGTAATTAAACACTAAATTTCTAAAATACAAAATAACTGTAATAAATTCGTGACACGCTGTCATGACATGCGGGATCTAACTGTTCTTGCATTATCACAGTGCTGCGTGACACGCCGGCGGTCACAACAATGGGAGAAAAAATGCTATGCAATTACATCAAGGTTAACGTAAGATCAGCACTCCATCGTTTATTGTCAAAGAAAACCGTCTAAAATTCAATGGTTCTTGGTCATAGGCGCGAAAACAGATTGAAAGCACATCGACAGTCAACGGGCTAAACTTTAAAATCTGTGGTGTAACCTTTTTCTTCTCCCGAAAAATGGTAAGCTCAGTAAAAACAGGTAGCTTTAATATAAAAAGTCATAATGAGGTACTAAAGATCAGTATCGTTTGAAAGCTGAAGAAAATTCCCTTTCCAGCAATATGTGACTCCAATTACTTAGAGCTAAGAATTGGTTTATAGTGGCTAATCACAAATTGGTTGCCATACATCATGTTTCATTTTTAGTTGAACAATTATTCTACTTGACCCAACAAACTTGCAATTGTTAAACCAAAGTTAGTTCTTTGGTACATTTTGACTACTTTTCCTCATTAGCATGGTTCTTTGCCATCATCTGCCTACGTTTTCAAAAATATTTATTAAAAAATAAGGTTTCTAAATGGTTATGAAGCGTAGTCTACCGGTTAAAATCACATCAAATTTTGGTACCAGCATTTCACAAGATTGCAAATTCTAGAAAAACTAAGTTCTTTGGTATGTAGCAATGGGCGGTGATTATAGACCTGAGCCACAAGAGCAGACGAACGGGGAGTTTTGACGGCTTATATTGTGGCTGCCTACGACGTCTATTCGCTGTTCGTTCTTGAACCGCAACTCGCTTACACGAAATAGAACTTGCACATTGTATTAATACGACTACTTTATCGGAGAGAAACTCGATCGACTAAAGATGTCTATCAACTGAAACATTTTCAACTGAAGAAGGGAAAAGGCAGAGCAGTCATTTTATATACATACGTAGCCGTGACGTCATAATAATCAGTCGCTACAGTCCTTCCTAGAGCGCATTGCCAAATTGAGTTGCACAAGTTGGAGTAAAACAAGCGAGGCTAGGACTGCGTCAGTTGCAATGTCGACAGACTCCACGGCGCAGTGCTTCCGCGTGTGCTACGGTGAGGCGGGCGGTGAAAGCCATCGCACGCCAGTAAGCTGACGCTGCGTCCAGTGACGTCTGTTTTCTACTAGCAGCAATACAAAATGAACGATATGTACAGTGCACACCAAAAAAACAAAAGACAACCACATTACAAACAGTAGTCGCGAAGCTTCGCGGGAGGTACTACGTATCTCTGGCTGTTGCAACGATTGGGGAAGAGACACTGGCGAGGTGAGCCGTTTTAATGCAATCAATAGCAACGTTGTTTATGCCATGCTGCATGTCGAGCTAAAAATACTTGAAAAATTTAGCAAGTACTTTGTAGGGGTGTTGATATACAGGTTGTAAGTGGGACGATCAGAGTCCACTAGCACATAGACGTGGTTAGCAGCAGGTGAAAACAAATTCTTTTCCAGGAAGGAGGCTCTATCTACCTGGCTGGGGGGCATAAAACAAAAGGATGCGACAAAATGTCCAAATTTGCTGACAAAAGCATCAGGATCAGCTTCAGGGCCGTCGTGGTTACTAATGTATAAGAATTTTGCGGGAAGTCGTATGGGAGAACCAAGAACAAAATCAGTGGGGGGAAAATTGCCAAGGTCTTCTTTGTAGCTGTTGCGCAGAGCCATCAGTGCCCACGGCAGGTTGTCATATCACTCATTTGCATTATCTTGGCATATTAAACTGCTCTTTGAGTTTCTTTTAAAACGTTCAATTTGTCCCTGGGCTTGTGCATGACAGGCTGTGGCGTGGTGTTGTTGCGCACCCAAATAATTGCACATGCTTAGCCAGAAGCATAAGGTGAATTGGGTGCCGCGGTCAGTAAATATGTGCTCGGGGGTACCAAACAACGTGACCCAATACCTTATGAACGCGTCAACATACTCCTCAGTTGAAATGTTTAAAAGAGAAATGGTATTCATGGAACAGGTGAACTTGTCGATTATTACGAGAAGATAGTTGTTACCCTTGCTGTTGCCCAACGGTCCAGATATGTCTACATGCACGTTGGTGAAGCGATCACAGGGTGTTGGGGTGATGTTGACGAGAGGGGCAATATTTTGCCGTTGGATCTTACTACGTGCGAAAACTTGACATCATCTTGGTCCACTGGCGTATGTCTCGTTTCATCCCTTGCCCGACAAAACGGTGACTAATGAGTTTGATACCGGTGTTGGCGCCAGGGTGTGACCAAGAATGATACAAGAGGAACACGTCGAAATGCATGTTAAAAAAAATATTGGGCGCAGGCGGCCTTGGCTTGTATCGCACAACAAGCTAATGCCGTGATCAACAAGAAGTACTGGGGTTACTTTTAATGAGGGCATCAATTAATTGACCCTGGCATAAGCATTTGATCTCACGGTCTCCTCTTTGGGAGATAGCAATCCGCAGGCAATCTAAGCTAAGTTTTTCAGGTAAATAGCGTTGATGTCAGACTCAGTGTGTTCAGGTGGACGGGACAAAGCGTCGGCGACGTTAGAAACCCCTGCCACATGTTACACTTTGTTGGTCATTTATGCAATGTAATCAAAGTATCGTTGCTGGCGAGGAGATGTGGCTAAAGTATTGCTGCGAAACTTGTCGACAATAGGGCGGTGATCTGTTTTAAGGATAAATTCTTTTACATCCAATAGATACTGGAAGGGTTTGATGAATGCGTAGCAAGCATACAACTCTCGTTTAAAAGCGGACCAGGATTTTTGTGATGCTTGATTTGGTTTACTCGTGCCTCTTGTTTAATCTTTTTTTAATGATTTTGCGTGCTTGCCTGCTATTCAAAAATGAGTAATCTATCCGGTTTGCGTAGTTTGGCTTGCGCATCTCGCACTGCCATCTATTTGAATCTCCTTTGTTGCATTAGCTTAGTAGTAGTAGTTTTTTCTTTGTTAAGGAAGCTGGGCACCTGTTTAGAATTATTTTAGTTTTCGGACAGCACTTGTAGCTTTATTAGTTAGAGTTTGTACGCTCGTATTAATTAACGACATTTTTTATTTGATCTAGACTTGCGTAGCCGGTGCTTGTGTTTATAATTTATCGTGTCTCTGGATCTATTTTGGCTTGCCACTTTTGTAAGTAATTAGTTTATTAATTAGTTTATGAGCACATTGTTTGTTATTTTATGTTTTAGGGTTACGACAATATATCTGAACGTCAACCAAGCGAGTGTTGAAACAAAAGCACGCGATGTTTTCCTGAATTAATGCTGTTAAGCATCTTGACTAAAACGCCAAGGATTAACACAAGCCATTGTCTACTTGTTGCAAGGTGGTGCCAATGCAGAAACCGGAGGCATCGAAGTAGTATATAACTGCATTTTCGACCCTTTTTGTGGTGGCATTGTGGCGTCCTACGTCATTTCCGAACGTGCGGCTACGTCATTTCCGAACGTGTTGATACATGAACTTGAAGTACATTATAACAACTTGTAAATACAACATGCACCAACTTGTAACAACTTGTAAATAACAACTTGAAAACAAATGTGCTTGCCAATACAACTTGAAACAAATGTGAACCTTGTCATGCTGATGCATGAACTTGAAGTACATTGTAACAGCTTGTAAATACAACATGTACCAACTTGTAACAACTTGTAAATAACAACTTGAAACAAATGGTAACCTTGTCAATACAACTTGAAAGCAAATGTGCTTGCCAATACAACTTGAAACAAATGGTAATACAACTTAAACAAATGTCAATACAACTTGAAAAGAAATGTTTGTAGCAGCTTGTAAATACATGACAACTTGAAAGTTTGACTTGGTATAAGCACCCTCACTTCAGAATACCCCCACTTCAAAAGTTTTCCAATTAATTTCGCTTTGGTTTTCAACTCGTTAACGATTTTTGTCTTATTGTAAGCACAGCTATTGTAAAACAGAAATTGTAACTTCTATGTTGTGACTGAAGCCTTTGATACTAAAGCATTAACAACTTCCTTTCGAGCGTAAGCATTAATCGCGCATTATCATTCACATTTTGAAATTGTTTATAAAATCACATAGCCTCTGATTGATTTCTCCTTTTGATTCCCTAGAATGTTGTTTCTTTACTCTTATAGATGTGTTTATTGGGGGGTATTTTCCTTTACTTGTTATATTTCTGCAGTTGGCTGGAATTAATTTACATCTATTTCAGTAGAACTAGGCAGGTAATGGATTCAGTCTTATTACAATACAATCTTGTAGGAATATAGATGCAATTACCGCTGTCATGAAAGACAGATGTTTGAGGGAAAATTTTGCGTGTCAATCACTAGCTGAAAACGTACATAAGAAAATAATTTGAAAGCACAACCAACAGTTTAGAACTAGCCGCAGATACAATGTTGGGGAGTATAGATTTCAAAACTAGGGTCAGACACAATCTCGGGCGAGTATAGATTTCATTACTAGCCGCAGATAAATCTTGGAAGAGTATAGGATTTAAAACTAGTCGCAGATACAATGTTGGGGAGTATAGATTTTAGAACTAGTGGCAGATACAATGTTGGGTAGTATAGATTTTAGAACTAGTGGCAGATACAATGTTGGGGAGTATAGATTACAAAACTAGGGTCAAATGCAATGTTGGGGGAGTATAGATTTTAGAACTAGCCGCAGATACAATGTTGGAAGAGTATAGATTTTAAAACCAATAGCAGATACAATCTTAGAGGATTATAGATGTAGCTACCAGTATGGCGAAAGACAGATGTTAAAGAAGAAAAATCTGCTCGTTTATCACTAGTTGTAGAATGTTGTTAAACCAAGAAGATTGAACTTTTATTGTGTGCAGATTAGTTTTTGAGACTACTACAATAATTGTTATACTTTTACTTGTAAACATTTAGCACGCATCTAATTTATAATATCTTTTCATATCACAACCAGAAAACAAAATTGTATCTTATTATAACACTGTTTTGAGTAAAAACTATCAAATTCTAAAGCCACCAACATAAAATTCGTATTTTTCAAAATTAGGAAATCAGCTAAGCTTACTATCAACAAAAATCTGATGCAAACGGAAGCATAAACATCACGTCAGCAAACCTTTAACCAATCACAAGTCGAAGCAGAACTTCAAAAATGGTTTACTATCAACCCCAGCATATTCATCTGTTCTTCAGTCTTTTTTGTCAATAATTTTCTGACCACACATGGCTTTCACCATAACTCTCTCTCTTCTATTTGAAATTGCATTTCCTTTTTTTTTAAACACCATACCTCACTTAAATCACTACTGTTTACATCGTAAAACTGAAAAGATTTAGCTTTAATTGTGTGCAAATCATAAAACATTCACCACGCATCGAATTTACATTCATTTTTCATACAACTAGAAACCAAAATTGTATCCTATCATCACGCTGTTTTAAGATTTCATCCAGAAATTAGCAACTTTTAAATCCATCAACGTAAAATTCATGGTTTTCACAATCTAGTTAGCTCACCTACGTAGAAATAAACACAACTTTTAACATTATTTGTAGGACATTAACATAAAGTTCATGGTTTTCACAATCTAGTTAGCTCACCTACGTAGAAATAAGCACAACTTTTGGACATTATTTGTAGGACATTAGAAAAACAAAACACAAAAATTATACCCTATTTGTAACAAACATCTCATTTTTTGTGTTCTCCATCTACTGCATTATTGATGAGTGAAGAATCGATTTTGTCCAATTCTTTAGTTTTTCGTTGTTTGCTAAAAACCACAAACAGAAAGCTTCAAAACCAATCTTACTCTGTGCTATCATCAATCTAAAACTTATTGCTTTAACAAAAATTCTCAACTTATCCGTTAATTTGTAAGCACTTGAACAAACATACTTACGCATTGTGACAAGCCGCCTTAGCTGATCAAAGACTTTTGTTTCGTACAATTAAACTCTTGCACTAAGTTTGATCTATTTGAAACCATTATTTGTAATTCACAACTTTCATCTAAAATAAAACTTCTCGCAGCATATTGTCTCCCGTATAGGTAAATCAAGAATTTTATCTAAATCCTGACAAAATTACATTAAGTGATATCCATTATACACTTGTTATGCGTAATCAATGCTACACACGTTTGCAATTGCAGATTAGACCAAGTTGATTCATAACAAAATCTCATACTATCTATTTTTATCAAACAACTTCAATGCTACTGTATTAACTATAACCCATAAATTAAAAATGTAAAATCTGAGCTTACAAAAACAACTGCTAAACGTTTTTCTACCAGCTTTATCAAATCTAATGCTCTGTTAGAAGCGAACAAACTCTCATAGTAACATCTAACATAAACTTACAGTTGTCTTTCTCGGTGACCTCATTAGTAATTGCTGTGACCAACACACAAAAGTTTTGAATGTGATCTCGTAAAAGTCTTGGCTAACTTTCTGACAAGCCACTTTCCATCCTTAAAATAAACAATTTTTCCTCACAACTGTTTTAATGCTTTTAACACCTCAAAATCTAAACGTATAAAATATTTTCTGAACTTTACCTTCATATCTTCACTGAGTATTGACTCGCAAAACAAAATCTGAACTCACGACCCGATATTTTCAAATTTCATTCAAGTTTTTTTAATCAACAAACACCAAACTCGCAATTTGATAACTTCTAAACTCATTCATTTGCACAACAAACCTTTCAAACTTATCGTTTATTTTCAAGAAGCACAATTTCTGATATTGTTATACATGACTCTGAAGCGTAAATAATTCTTATTTCTCAACCTATCAAAATTATATTGCCTCGTTCTGATCGATTGGTTTTTGGTTTATTGTTTTGATCTTACTTATTTCATCATCTTGATATTGATTTATTCAACAAAATATTTGCCATTAATTGCTGTAAAATCTCTTCACCTCCATCCAAGATTGAACTCGCACCATTTCAAAGTAAAGCTTTTCATGATTTACCGACAAGAAAAACTCAGACTAATCACTGCCAACAGACATAAACTCCGCACATACTAACAAATTTGCATCGAATTACTTTAAAAATTACCCGTTTAGGTAAAAATCTGCACAGTACGGTTTATTCTTTCCAATCAAAATTACTATTTGTAACACTATTTCGTTGTGATTATGATAAGAAGTATAACAATCCAAATAAATTTCTTTACCAACATGCAACTTTAAAGCTATTTTCATTACATCCACCAAGCTTCAAGTTTAAATTTCTAACACTGTTATACGTAATTGATATGCAAAATATCTAAGTTACATTCAATCATCATTTAACTTTCTCATCGAATTTACTTTTACCCTACACCTCGTTGTACAACAAAGATCAACAAAGAATTTAACTTCGCCTAATTTATATCAACGTCAATACACTTGAATTCATATCAAAATTTTATAAATCTACCTATATTCTTTGGTTGAAAATGTAGTTGGAGACTTTAAAATTTCTAATAACTTTTTTAGATTTATTCACTTGTTAAGATTCTCACCAAAAATTAAGCTCGCAACGTTGGGACAATTGAACAATAAATCTTTATCTGATGTCTTCATGAAATATTGAAGTTGAAGACCGCTTGCAACAAACCAAAACCATAATGCTTCAGTTAACGTCATTACCACACTCGTACAAAATAAATGCCCCGACCCGGGATTGAACCGGGAACCTTTAGATCTTCAGTCTAACGCTCTTCCAACTGAGCTATCGAGGCAGTAATGACCAATGCAAGGCTCGAACCCGCGACATTCGCATTATTAATACGACACTATAACCGACTGAGCTAACTGGCCACTTGTTAAAGATCCAGAAATTTCTCTATTGACTAAATGGCTGCAGCAACTGTCTTTGATGTTATGCATTTAATGTCTGTAGGAAATAATGATTTTAAAATTTTCTTGAAAAAGTATTGCAGATTTACCCAGTTACAGTGCTTCGCAACAAGTCTCCAATTTCAAAATCACAAGCGAAACATTTAGCTGCTTTCTTACTGTATTTTCACTCAGATTTCTAGAGGTCGCTGACTAATACTTTTTAGTTAAAAATGTTCATGTAGTTGGAGACTTTAACATTTCTTACAACTTTTTAGATTTAGTCACTTGTTAAAATTCTCACCAAATACTGAACACGTTCAAACAACAATCATAAAAAGATTTCCTATCTGACACCCTTGTGAAATATTTCAATTGAAGACCACTAAGCTACATTGTGCGCTCAATGTACTGGTTTTCGATTTTAGTTTATTACCACAAAGCAGTTCAGTGGTCAATGAGCGGACTAATATTTTTCAATCATCACGCATTATTTTCGCTCTATGTAATACTTTTGCTGTATGTTTCTTCAAAAAATTCTATCTTATAGTGTTTTCAAACTTAAATTTCTTTACTGTGCATTTACCTCACCACATATCTCTGTACATAGCAGTAAATCAAGCCTAATATTTGACACTATAGATTACCAAAACAACATCATTCAAAAAATCCACGTATTACTTTGGAATATCAAGTTCATTGGATAGTCTCTTCATTCATCTTTGACATCTTTCGCCACATTATCGATTGCATCTTCCGTTCAGTTGGTCTTCCGCTTCTTTGTCTGTCAAACAAGCTACTAGTCTCCAATAACTTGGTACTCCAAACCTTGATTATGCGATGTTCTGGTGGTTCAATATCATATGGCACACGCAGTCTGTCTCTAACAAGCTTCATGCCGTGTTTAGTTAGCTCACTTGCAATAAAAAATGAAGCGGCGTGAACTCCATATTCAACCGTGTAGTCACTTGAATCAATCATTTTTATTGAATAAACTAAAAGTATGAAATATCTGTTATGTATATGGGAAATGAGAACCACATTCTTTGTGAAAAAATGATGGAAGATATGTAGATATTTTGAAAGGTACCGACTTATTGTGAAGAAATGATGGAAAATACGTGAATATTTGGAACGGTATTGACTTATTGTGAAAAAATGATGGAAAATACGCAAATTTTTTGAATGGTAGTGACTTTTTGGACACACTGTATGTCTTCATTATTTGAAATTATTACATTTATAGATTTTAATTCTTGAAAAGGTCGAAAAAGTTTGAAATTTGAAATGTTTATTATTTATTAAAGTCGCTTGCAGTTTAAGTATTAGCAAAGATTAATTTAGAAATAAGATTTAATTGTTCAGAATAACCCATCTCTATGCAGCAGAAACCTTGGTCAATGTGAACATCGTGTGATAACCCCAATCAACTTTGTAGTACGCTCTCAAAAAGTTTAGTGAAAAGTTACTTTCTCAGCGGTAAGAACAATATCTGTCAAGGTAATATTATTAATTACTCTTAGATTAATGGCCACGAGTTGTAAACTAGGAAGTTTTCTCATACACAAAATTGAGGTAACCTGGATGTTATGCAACAATATGTAAGAGAGAGTCGCTAGAAAGATATCAATTTGTACTGCAAATAAAACAAAATAGGAGATGAAAAGTAGTAATAAAATGATTTAGGTGTGGATTGAAGACAGATGGTTTTTGAAATTAAGTGTAGTGGCGATATAAGTTTCACTCATTCCTATAAGTTTGCAGCTGGTACACCGTATAGAACATACCACAAAAAGTTAGTTTGATTTTTAGTTTCATAAAATAACTTGTAAGATAATCAAAAATTGATGTTGTTTTGGTAATCTATAGTGTCAAATATTAGGCTTGATTTACTGCTATGTACAGAGATATGTAGTGAGGTAAATGCACAGTAAAGAAATTTAAGTTTGAAAACACTATAAGATAGAATTTTTTGAAGAAACATACAGCAAAAGTATTACATAGAGCGAAAATAATGCGTGATGATTGAAAAATATTAGTCCGCTCATTGACCACTGAACTGCTTTGTGGTAATAAACTAAAATCGAAAACCAGTACATTGAGCGCACAATGTAGCTTAGTGGTCTTCAATTGAAATATTTCACAAGGGTGTCAGATAGGAAATCTTTTTATGATTGTTGTTTGAACGTGTTCAGTATTTGGTGAGAATTTTAACAAGTGACTAAATCTAAAAAGTTGTAAGAAATGTTAAAGTCTCCAACTACATGAACATTTTTAACTAAAAAGTATTAGTCAGCGACCTCTAGAAATCTGAGTGAAAATACAGTAAGAAAGCAGCTAAATGTTTCGCTTGTGATTTTGAAATTGGAGACTTGTTGCGAAGCACTGTAACTGGGTAAATCTGCAATACTTTTTCAAGAAAATTTTAAAATCATTATTTCCTACAGACATTAAATGCATAACATCAAAGACAGTTGCTGCAGCCATTTAGTCAATAGAGAAATTTCTGGATCTTTAACAAGTGGCCAGTTAGCTCAGTCGGTTATAGTGTCGTATTAATAATGCGAATGTCGCGGGTTCGAGCCTTGCATTGGTCATTACTGCCTCGATAGCTCAGTTGGAAGAGCGTTAGACTGAAGATCTAAAGGTTCCCGGTTCAATCCCGGGTCGGGGCATTTATTTTGTACGAGTGTGGTAATGACGTTAACTGAAGCATTATGGTTTTGGTTTGTTGCAAGCGGTCTTCAACTTCAATATTTCATGAAGACATCAGATAAAGATTTATTGTTCAATTGTCCCAACGTTGCGAGCTTAATTTTTGGTGAGAATCTTAACAAGTGAATAAATCTAAAAAAGTTATTAGAAATTTTAAAGTCTCCAACTACATTTTCAACCAAAAGAATATAGGTAGATTTATAAAATTTTGATATGAATTCAAGTGTATTGACGTTGATATAAATTAGGCGAAGTTAAATTCTTTGTTGATCTTTGTTGTACAACGAGGTGTAGGGTAAAAGTAAATTCGATGAGAAAGTTAAATGATGATTGAATGTAACTTAGATATTTTGCATATCAATTACGTATAACAGTGTTAGAAATTTAAACTTGAAGCTTGGTGGATGTAATGAAAATAGCTTTAAAGTTGCATGTTGGTAAAGAAATTTATTTGGATTGTTATACTTCTTATCATAATCACAACGAAATAGTGTTACAAATAGTAATTTTGATTGGAAAGAATAAACCGTACTGTGCAGATTTTTACCTAAACGGGTAATTTTTAAAGTAATTCGATGCAAATTTGTTAGTATGTGCGGAGTTTATGTCTGTTGGCAGTGATTAGTCTGAGTTTTTCTTGTCGGTAAATCATGAAAAGCTTTACTTTGAAATGGTGCGAGTTCAATCTTGGATGGAGGTGAAGAGATTTTACAGCAATTAATGGCAAATATTTTGTTGAATAAATCAATATCAAGATGATGAAATAAGTAAGATCAAAACAATAAACCAAAAACCAATCGATCAGAACGAGGCAATATAATTTTGATAGGTTGAGAAATAAGAATTATTTACGCTTCAGAGTCATGTATAACAATATCAGAAATTGTGCTTCTTGAAAATAAACGATAAGTTTGAAAGGTTTGTTGTGCAAATGAATGAGTTTAGAAGTTATCAAATTGCGAGTTTGGTGTTTGTTGATTAAAAAAACTTGAATGAAATTTGAAAATATCGGGTCGTGAGTTCAGATTTTGTTTTGCGAGTCAATACTCAGTGAAGATATGAAGGTAAAGTTCAGAAAATATTTTATACGTTTAGATTTTGAGGTGTTAAAAGCATTAAAACAGTTGTGAGGAAAAATTGTTTATTTTAAGGATGGAAAGTGGCTTGTCAGAAAGTTAGCCAAGACTTTTACGAGATCACATTCAAAACTTTTGTGTGTTGGTCACAGCAATTACTAATGAGGTCACCGAGAAAGACAACTGTAAGTTTATGTTAGATGTTACTATGAGAGTTTGTTCGCTTCTAACAGAGCATTAGATTTGATAAAGCTGGTAGAAAAACGTTTAGCAGTTGTTTTTGTAAGCTCAGATTTTACATTTTTAATTTATGGGTTATAGTTAATACAGTAGCATTGAAGTTGTTTGATAAAAATAGATAGTATGAGATTTTGTTATGAATCAACTTGGTCTAATCTGCAATTGCAAACGTGTGTAGCATTGATTACGCATAACAAGTGTATAATGGATATCACTTAATGTAATTTTGTCAGGATTTAGATAAAATTCTTGATTTACCTATACGGGAGACAATATGCTGCGAGAAGTTTTATTTTAGATGAAAGTTGTGAATTACAAATAATGGTTTCAAATAGATCAAACTTAGTGCAAGAGTTTAATTGTACGAAACAAAAGTCTTTGATCAGCTAAGGCGGCTTGTCACAATGCGTAAGTATGTTTGTTCAAGTGCTTACAAATTAACGGATAAGTTGAGAATTTTTGTTAAAGCAATAAGTTTTAGATTGATGATAGCACAGAGTAAGATTGGTTTTGAAGCTTTCTGTTTGTGGTTTTTAGCAAACAACGAAAAACTAAAGAATTGGACAAAATCGATTCTTCACTCATCAATAATGCAGTAGATGGAGAACACAAAAAATGAGATGTTTGTTACAAATAGGGTATAATTTTTGTGTTTTGTTTTTCTAATGTCCTACAAATAATGTCCAAAAGTTGTGCTTATTTCTACGTAGGTGAGCTAACTAGATTGTGAAAACCATGAACTTTATGTTAATGTCCTACAAATAATGTTAAAAGTTGTGTTTATTTCTACGTAGGTGAGCTAACTAGATTGTGAAAACCATGAATTTTACGTTGATGGATTTAAAAGTTGCTAATTTCTGGATGAAATCTTAAAACAGCGTGATGATAGGATACAATTTTGGTTTCTAGTTGTATGAAAAATGAATGTAAATTCGATGCGTGGTGAATGTTTTATGATTTGCACACAATTAAAGCTAAATCTTTTCAGTTTTACGATGTAAACAGTAGTGATTTAAGTGAGGTATGGTGTTTAAAAAAAAAGGAAATGCAATTTCAAATAGAAGAGAGAGAGTTATGGTGAAAGCCATGTGTGGTCAGAAAATTATTGACAAAAAAGACTGAAGAACAGATGAATATGCTGGGGTTGATAGTAAACCATTTTTGAAGTTCTGCTTCGACTTGTGATTGGTTAAAGGTTTGCTGACGTGATGTTTATGCTTCCGTTTGCATCAGATTTTTGTTGATAGTAAGCTTAGCTGATTTCCTAATTTTGAAAAATACGAATTTTATGTTGGTGGCTTTAGAATTTGATAGTTTTTACTCAAAACAGTGTTATAATAAGATACAATTTTGTTTTCTGGTTGTGATATGAAAAGATATTATAAATTAGATGCGTGCTAAATGTTTACAAGTAAAAGTATAACAATTATTGTAGTAGTCTCAAAAACTAATCTGCACACAATAAAAGTTCAATCTTCTTGGTTTAACAACATTCTACAACTAGTGATAAACGAGCAGATTTTTCTTCTTTAACATCTGTCTTTCGCCATACTGGTAGCTACATCTATAATCCTCTAAGATTGTATCTGCTATTGGTTTTAAAATCTATACTCTTCCAACATTGTATCTGCGGCTAGTTCTAAAATCTATACTCCCCCAACATTGCATTTGACCCTAGTTTTGTAATCTATACTCCCCAACATTGTATCTGCCACTAGTTCTAAAATCTATACTACCCAACATTGTATCTGCCACTAGTTCTAAAATCTATACTCCCCAACATTGTATCTGCGACTAGTTTTAAATCCTATACTCTTCCAAGATTTATCTGCGGCTAGTAATGAAATCTATACTCGCCCGAGATTGTGTCTGACCCTAGTTTTGAAATCTATACTCCCCAACATTGTATCTGCGGCTAGTTCTAAACTGTTGGTTGTGCTTTCAAATTATTTTCTTATGTACGTTTTCAGCTAGTGATTGACACGCAAAATTTTCCCTCAAACATCTGTCTTTCATGACAGCAGTAATTGCATCTATATTCCTACAAGATTGTATTGTAATAAGACTGAATCCATTACCTGCCTAGTTCTACTGAAATAGATGTAAATTAATTCCAGCCAACTGCAGAAATATAACAAGTAAAGGAAAATACCCCCCAATAAACACATCTATAAGAGTAAAGAAACAACATTCTAGGGAATCAAAAGGAGAAATCAATCAGAGGCTATGTGATTTTATAAACAATTTCAAAATGTGAATGATAATGCGCGATTAATGCTTACGCTCGAAAGGAAGTTGTTAATGCTTTAGTATCAAAGGCTTCAGTCACAACATAGAAGTTACAATTTCTGTTTTACAATAGCTGTGCTTACAATAAGACAAAAATCGTTAACGAGTTGAAAACCAAAGCGAAATTAATTGGAAAACTTTTGAAGTGGGGGTATTCTGAAGTGAGGGTGCTTATACCAAGTCAAACTTTCAAGTTGTCATGTATTTACAAGCTGCTACAAATATTTCTTTTCAAGTTGTATTGACATTTGTTTAAGTTGTATTACCATTTGTTTCAAGTTGTATTGGCAAGCACATTTGCTTTCAAGTTGTATTGACAAGGTTACCATTTGTTTCAAGTTGTTATTTACAAGTTGTTACAAGTTGGTACATGTTGTATTTACAAGCTGTTACAATGTACTTCAAGTTTATGCATCAACATGACAAGGTTCACATTTGTTTCAAGTTGTATTGGCAAGCACATTTGTTTTCAAGTTGTTATTTACAAGTTGTTATAATGTACTTCAAGTTCATGTATCAACACGTTCGGAAATGACGTAGCCGCACGTTCGGAAATGACGTAGGACGCCACAATGCCACCGCAAAAAAAGGGTCGAAAATGCAGTTATATACTACTCATCGACAATAAGTTCTGTGGTTGCAAGGGGATTAGGAAAAGCCAAAAAAGTTGATTCTGCGAGAGCAGTTTTGCTTTTATGGAAGAGGAATTTGAGGTTGTCGGTCCCAGCTAAAGGTTGATCAGTGGGAGCGTTAGCGGAATAAAGATGGAGGGGTTTGAAAAACTCGGCGTAGTTGGGTACAAATTTGCGATAGTACTGATAGATGCCGAGATACAATTTCAAATAGCATTTGATGCAGGGTAGAGGGAAATCATTTATGGCTGAAACTTTTGTAGGCAAGGGAGAAAATCCCTGTTCAGATACGTTGAAACCCCAAAACGATAAATTGGTAACGTTGAAAACACACTTATCTTAGTTAACCACCAGGCCGTGGCCACACAGTCGGGTAAACACTCGATTCGAGGCCTTCTCATGATCAGTAGGATTGTGGGACATCACTATTGCGTCATCTAGGTAGCAGAATACTAGGGAAATCCCAGCCAATGCCTCATTCATTAGCTGCTGAAATAAGTAGAGCTGATGGCCAAGCTCATGGGTGGGCAGTTGTAGGAATAGTTGCCCATAGGGGTTGTGATGGCAAGTTTGTGTTTATCTTCAGGGTTGATCGGTATGTTGTAATAGGCATGGGAAATGTCAAGGCTTGAAAAGGTGGAGCATCGATGTGCTAACGCAGTAAAGTCACTGATATAAGGTAGATCATGCTTTCGTGTTTGAAGTACTTTGTTTAAGTTTGTAAAGTCGGCACAAAGTCTCCACGTTCCTGATTTTTTACGACCCATTACGATTTGGGATGTCCAAGCGCTGTGATTATTTTCGAGAATACCCTAATCACAAAGGCGTTTTAACTCGTCTCGCAAGGCTCTAAACTTTTCGGGGCTGAGACGAAGTGTTTTGGCAAATACCGGATCTTCAGCAGATGTTTCCACTGAGGTCACGACTGAATGTTTAGCTTTTCTATTGCGACGGCAAGGGTCAAAAACCTCCGGAAAGCTTCTCTGAAGCAAGTTCAATATTTTTGGGTTTGTCTTGTCGTTGGTTTGGATCCCAAAGCTAAGATCTGTTTTAAGAATCTTGGAAAAGGGAAGCATTTTTCTACTTCTAAGGACTTAGTTGGTCGTCGATTGGCTACATCGACAATCAGTTTGTGACGCGATAAGAAGGCAGCGCATAGGATGTCACACTTAATGTCGCACACACAGAAATTGTAGCTGAACAGGCGTGCGAAACCGAGGTCAAGTGACGTGTGCAAGCAACTCATAAATGAAAGCCTTTACCCAGTGCTAGGAAGGAGTGTGTTGTGGCTGGTTGCAGCCGATGTCGATCTACCCATGCCGAAAGAAAAATGGAATTGGCAGCGCCGGTATCGATCAGAAAGCGAGCCTTGAAAATGTTGTCAATGATGAAAAATAAGCTGTGGTTAAGAGATTGGATAGCAGAAGACAAAATGTTGTGCAAATGAGAAGGTGGAGGGGAAGCAGCTCCTCGGAGGCAGGGGGTCCTTCACATTTCCAAGTGCGATCGCCAAAGCGGCTGTGGTAATAGCAAAGACGTGGTTGACCGCGCTGACGTAATTGAGGAGACGAATTTCGATGGGAAGGTTTGCTGTAGTAGTGTTGGGAGCCGTGAGAAAGGACTTGGGTGGCAAGAAGTGGCTTAGCTATGAAGTAGCTTTCACTTTCTGAAAGCTTACTGACACTTCTTTGCAGCAAATTCAAGCGTGATTTTAAAACCTCGTTTATGAAACTTTGGTTATAGGACGGCTCCTTTCCGGGATAAGGGGTAAGCTGTGACTTATGGTCTTGATTCAAGCGAGCGATGAGGTGGTCAGCTTCCGGAGCCAGTTCCTTTAGACTAGCTAATTCATAGTGGTGGAGATTGATCCTCACCTGGGGGTCGACAGCCTCCAAAAGGTGATGATGGATTAGGTCGGTGAAAATGGGTGAGTGTGAATCTCAGTATGTCTTGAGGGCAACTTTGATACGAATAAGAAATTCGGTTATTGAATCATCGCTTTTAGTGCACTGCTTTAAGGTGGTGTAGGGTAACTCTTCAATTTTGTTACAAAGGCGCACAAGATGTGACGTTTTCAGTTGAGTATAAAGTTGGTCCTAGTCTAAGTTTTGCAGAATATTAGCTATCTTGGTAAGAGTTTGTTCGTGCTTGCTGAATTTTCGAATGAGGGCAGAGTATTTCGGGGCTTCTTCGATAATCCCGCTATGGTTGAACATCATTTCAATCGTGCTGAAGTACCCCGAGACATTAAACGGCCAAAACTCTGGCAACTTAAATGACTTATGCGATAGTGGCAAGGTGATTGACAGCTTTTGGTCAATTTAGGAGGTCATGTGCGCTGAGAGTGTGGCAAAGTTACTTTGTCGTGTCCCAAATTTGAGGGAAGTGGAAATGGGATGTTGGGCGTCGATAAAGGTACTGGTTGGTGGGATTGAAGTTATGGGGTTGCCCTCATGGTGTACTGCGATAAGAGGCTGTGCATTTAGGTGACGTGGTAAATTAGTATGGGGTAACCGTTGGAGGGGTTGGCTACGTAGTTTACAAACCTACAACATCGTTATTACAACAATGCTAAGCAGTAAAATTAAGCTTAAACAAATGCTAAATAATATTCGTAAAATAACTATTTGCAAGTCATTAATCGTAACAGTTTTTTTGCACTTTTCATTAAAAGAAATTGGAAATTGTTCGTGATACGGCGTTCATGAACCAAAACAAATAATTGCTAGCAATTGGTCCGAGTTATGGGAGTATTAAAACGGCGATTATGATCTTTTTCCTTGATTATTACGTGATTCGCTAGGAGGAACAAAACGCAGTGTCACGCTCGTATGATAAACAAAATGGCGGGAGTAATGCTAGGTAATGAAGCGATGCGGTTTTGTTTCTTATTTATGGTCTTTTTTGGCTTGGTCTAGCTGCTTTTGGGGTGGAAAACAAATTCAAAAGAAAATAATGTACGGTACCATCATTGTTGTCTTGTAAACTTGAGTTCGTTGGCTTGATAGCTTCAGTATGATGCTGCTGCTTTTATTGTTCCTGATCGGGGTTACCACAGTAACAATGGGCGGTAATTGTAGGGCTGAGCTACAAGAGCGGACGAATGGGGAGTTCTGACGACCAATATTGTGGCTGCCTACTACGTCTATTCGCTGTTTGTTCTTGGATCGCACCTTGCTTACACAAAATAGAACTTTCACATTTTTACTAACACGACTACTTTATCGGAGAGAAACTCGAACGACTAAAGAAGTTGACCGACTGAAGCACTCGACCAACTAAAGAAGGAAAAAGCAGAGCAGACAGTTTATAGATATTCGTAGCGGTGACGTCTTAATAGTCAGTCGCTAAAGATACATTTTGTCTATTCTTTCTCGATTGCAAGAACTTTTCGCATTATCCATTATAATGTTAAAAACGATTTAACAAAAAATGAATTATCTACAAATTTTAATACGTAGTCGGTCGATTTGGCAGTAGAGAGCTCAATGATAGAATCAGAGCAATAAAATGAAATTTATTCCAGTTAAAAACACCTCAACAGTCTGTTTCACCGAAGGCGGCTCGTCAGGAGGTAGTTCTAAAACACAACACTGGCATAAGATGAAATCCAACATTAATAAATAAATAAATAGAAATTAAAATTAAATTTAATTATATAGAAGGCTCGAAACTCAGGGGAAGGTAAGCTCTACAGATCTGCCTTACTCAAGCGCTGCTCACAACGACTGGCAGGTAGATGATGTTGATGTTTTGCGCGTTGGCATTAGTAAGGCGGGAAGTTATTAGAGCGTGAAAAAAGTTAAAGGTAAACAAAACGATGACAAGAATTAAAATAGAATAAAAACAGAATAAAGGTAAAAACAGTGCACAAATGAAAAACCACGAATAAAACGTTAGTATTGTTCCGCCAATCGCCATGTGGTCTTTTACAGCGATTTGACTTCATAAAGCGTGGTCTCTTGAGAACGTGACGCAAAGACTTCATAAGCAATTTTTCACAAAATTGATTGATATTGTGGTAAATTAAGTGATCTCGTGTTGTTTTGTTAGGAGTTTAAGCAAATATAGCTTCAAATTAGACCCCTACAGCGAAACGAACAATTAGCCTCTACTGAGAAGTAGTAGACGTCATAACCGGGCTTCCTACGGACTACTTCTAAAAGCCTTCCTTTGTTGTATTGTCTTTCTTTGGTCTTTGCCCTGTGGTTAAATAAGGCCACATGTTTGACTCATATATATAACAGGTGCATCTGCTCGTATATATATAGTGACCACGTGTATTTTCGCTATTCTTGTCAAAACGTCAACGTGGCAAAATGAGTAGTAAATTTTCGTTTCGGCCTGATTACTGATTATGCTTCGGATTTCTGTTTGGGACTGAGCGTTGGTCCCCCTGTTTAATTGTTATTAAGGCTGTGTGGAAGCCTTTATCGCCGTGAATTTTCGTTCTGCGCACGCTGGGAGGAGCTGCGCATATTTGTGAATAAAACACTGCAAGAAAGCTTCAACCGCTTCCTGTTTTTTGTTTAACGAAGCAGAAAGGATCCGTAGAGCTAATATCACTAGTTCTACAAAGCAACTCTACTGGTTCAGTGCTAATCAACGACGGTACGCTTGGTGCGGGAATCAAAGAGTTGAAACCTGGTGCTGCCGCACCAAGTATTAATTAATGTTTTTCAACTTGAATTTGGTCCGGTGTCTGCATTTGGAGATGAATCATGATTCATCTCCAAATGCAGACACCGGACCAAATTCAAGTTGAAAAACATTAATTAATACTAACGTTTTATTCGTGGTTTTTCATTTGTGCACTGTTTTTACCTTTATTCTGTTTTTATTCTATTTTAATTCTTGTCATCGTTTTGTTTACCTTTAACTTTTTTCACGCTCCAATAACTTCCCGCCTTACTAATGCCAACGCGCAAAACATCAACATCATCTACTCATAGTTGCCATTTTAGATTATTTTCATCTAAATCTAGATGTTCTTGTAACAACCTAGATGTAAGATTATACAATCTAGATGTTAGATAATTTTTTAGATTACTATAAAAAATATCTAGATGTTATTATTTGTAGGCACGTGTCAAACCTCGGTTGTCGAACTTAATTCGCTCTGGAAGGCTGTTCGAAAACCGATTTGTTCGAAAATCGAATCATCAGAAATAATGAAAAGGAGATTAATTTGTTCTGTACACCAAAAGAATACAGTGAAACCTTGTTTTCCGAAGAACTTGGAGTTCGAGTGATTCGGTTTTCGAACAAATTAAGGGGAAGATTAACCTGAACCAAAGAGAAACCGGGGTTTAGCTGCACACGTCGTGATGAAAAGAGCCTTTGACAGATTGTGCAGGCGCATTTTTCTTCCGGCAAGAGGGTGCTGACCTTTTTTTTTTTTTTTGTGGAGACTACCATGTCCACGCGCGGAATAAGGTCAACCCGAGGAGTTCTCGTATAACCTGAAGCAGACGCAGGCAATTGCAAGATACTGATTACTGACCCTTGGCCACAAATAGTTAGCGAATGCAGCCGCGTGGACATTGTGGTCTCCAAAAAAATAAATAAATAAAACGTGTTTTGTGAGAACACAGTACAGGGTGGGCCATAAATAACGCACCAAAGCATATAAAACAATTCAGATAATAATAACAAACATTTTGGGCCATAAATAACGCACCAAAGCATATAAAACAATTCAGATAATAATAACAAACGCCATCGGCACCAGACATTAACACTAATTCAACTCGTTCTTTAATTGTTAAGTGCATACCCTAAAAATGATATAAATTTTTTTAAAAGACAAATCATAACTAAAAAACTTTGATTGAAATTAAATTTAACAGTTATAGTAACTGATATTGAAATTAAATTTAACAGATACCCAAAGAAAAGATATTTACATTATTTCACATCACAATTTATTTTAAATCTTTGGTGCGTTATTTACGGCCCACCCTGTATATTCCACCAAGAACTTGAAACAAGAACCTACTACAATTTGTATTTTATTTCTTAATCCTTCAATATGCCAAAACAGTCAAAAAGTAAAGCCTATGAACAGAAATTCAGAAAAGAAAGGCTAAATGATCCCATTTAGATATTATTTTTGGATGTTTTATTTTTCAATCTAGACGAATCTAGATGATTTTTGAAGTCAATCTAGATTATTTTAGTCAAGGAAATGTGGCAACTATGCATCTACCTGCCAGTCGTAGTGAGCAGCACTTGAGTAAGGCAGATCTGTAGAGCTTACCTTCCCCTGAGTTTCGAGCCTTCTATATAATTAAATTTAATTTTAATTTCTATTTATTTATTTATTAATGTTGGATTTCATCTTATGCCAGTGTTGTGTTTTAGAACTACCTCCTGACGAGCTGCCTTCGGTGAAACAGACTGTTGAGGTGTTTTTAACTGGAATAAATTTCATTTTACAAATTTTATTATGTAGCCAACTCCAAGCAAAAACTTGGTTATCCTTAAGAAAAAGAGGAGGGGTAAAGATGGTCCTGTTTTATCTTTGGCAACAAAATATTTATGTCGAGCTACATATGATTTAAATGTTGAATCAATCTTCTTTGCAATTGAGTTAGGCTGACGCAGCCAAATGATTTGATATTTCTAACCTAAACATTATTAATGGGGGCTCTTGATATTGCTAAAACTTAGCCGTGAGTGGTTCATTTCGGGTTAGTTTGCTTTTTGCATGGCGGCGTTTGTGCCAGGTCCAAGCAACATGCGCGCAGTCAGAGGCGTTAGTTCATATTAATTCGCCTACAGTAATGAAGAAGTCATAAGTACCGGTCTCAATATTTAACTCTTTTACCACCACAATATCCGACCATCAGTTTTGGCTCAGAGCCAAATTTATTTGCATAAAGCAATAGATCAAACTGTTAAACAATGTTAGTTTTTATGTTATGCTAAAACATAGTGTATAGTTTATCAGTGATTCGGGCATACCCTGCGTGCTTGTTTAAAACTCGCTTGGTTGACCTTTAATGATTTATGGACTTAATCCTAAAACATAAAACAACAAACAATGTGCTCACGTGAATGAATCTAAACGCTAATTAACAAACTAACTACTTACAAAAGTGACGAGCCAAAAAAAATTCAGAAACACAATTGTTGTAGATAGGTTACAAATATCATTAGCTATACTCAAGTCTAGAACAAATAGAAATGTCGTTAATTCCAACACTAACTCCCGCTAATAAAACTATTAATAATTTCAAGCAAGTGCCCAGCTTTCTTAACCATAAAACTACTACTAGTGAGTTGGTGTAACAAAGACATTCAAATAGATTGTAAGGCCTATTATCACTTGGGACAGCAAGGCAAAGCAGAGCGAGATGCGCTGGGCAAACTAAGCAAACCGGATTGATTACGCAGTTGTAAATTGCAGGCAAGCATGCAAAATCACACAAAAAAAGATATAACAAAAGGCACGACTAGACCAAATGAATCAGCTCTATGATGCAATGTGCTATGGAACAAAATATTTTATTTTCTTGTCAAAAAGGATAAAAAAACTAAGAGCCCAGTTGCAGACGACAAAAATTGCCAAATGTTTAGCAGACACCTGCAAAAAGCCAAATATCCTGAAATCAAACTTAGGTATACATGTTTACTATGAAACCAATGCCTTTTCATTAACACAGTCTGAAAACTACTCAAGGGTGTCAAAATACCCCTAAAAAATTGTATGGTAAGTAAAACAAGTAATTTTGGTTTGTAAAAAATATGGTATGTCACTAAATACTGGTCTCATTTGAAAGCTCAGAAAATTTTCTTTTTAGCAATATAAAAATAATTAAAGTTTTAGGTCAACTGGTATGCGACATTTACTAATCAATGGTGGGTACCATACATCGTATCAGTTTTAGTTTCAGTCTATTAAATTGTTAGTCTGTAAAAAATGCTTACAAAAATATAATACTACATTAAATATGTAGGATACACATGCAAAAACGTTTTTAGAAAATAAAAAAATATTAGTTTGAAACTTCCCAAAGTTTTTTCGACTTACCTTCGTTAAATTAAAATTTTTAGAAAAACTACATCCTCTAAAAAAATAAAAAATTTCAAACATTTCACCACTAAAGTCGTAGTTTTGTATAAAGTTTTCAAGGAGAAAAAATTTTAAATATAAGTTTTAAAGCTAGCAGAAGCTCTGCTTCTGTAAATCAAAATTTTCTCTATTCCACTTGTTTCCCAACCAATGGAATGGGTAGTGGTAATAATCTTAATAGTGTCTTGTTAACTGATTCACAAACTTTGCACAAAAGGAAACGTCGTAATAGATAGAAAGTGTAGTGTCAGTTACTAGAGAACAATGGAATGTCATTATCTGGCTAGGGGTAATTCTTAAGTTTAGCGTCGGAAACTCAAGTAAAAAAAATTCGTTTTAGAAAAAAAAAGTTATCGGGTTAGGTTTAGGGGGTAATCCTTAAGTTTAGCGTTTTGTTTTGATTACGATAAATTTTTACTTGAGTTTCGACACTACGCTTAAGGATCACCCTTGCCAGGTATTGTGAAAATTGAAGTAGAGGGTTTGAGACATTCTATTTAAAGCTTGTTTACCACATGCTTGAAGATTTTCAGGCTGAATATTTTTTGCTTTTACAAAGTTTTGATTATAAATTTATTGATTGTGTCAAAAGAGGAACTTGCAAATTTTTATATTTGTCAAAATATGAATTAATGGTGGAAGAGAAAAAAATTATAGAAAATTGTGACAGCAAATATTCATGTGTTTTAAGTCTTGTAGAAGAATCAAAAAGCTTTAAATTGTAGCTTCATGTAAAAACTACAGCCTCTCACCTACAGGTGCTTACCATTAAAAATAGTCTAGTGTATTCTCCATTTACAACCGTATAGTCTACTAAAGTTGCAAGGTGGCTGTCTTCTTCAGCAAAATGTTTTGTAAGTAGTGTTCTCTTCAAACAACAAAAGTGCAAATTTGCAAAAACATGTCTGGTGAATTTGCAGTTAAAATTCAATGGTGTGTAAAAAATGTCTGGTAGTTTTTGGTAACTTTTTTCCGGTAGTTATAAATAGGCATAGTAGGCATAGTACAGGCATAGTAGGCATAGTACAGGCATAGTAGGCATAGTACAGGCATAGTACAGGCATAGTAGGCATAGTACAGGCATAGTACAGGCATAGTAGGCATAGTACAGGCATAGTAGACATAGTACAGGCATAGTAGGCATAGTACAGACATAGTACAGGCATAGTAGGCATAGTACAGGCATAGTAGGCATAGTACAGGCATAGTAGGCATAGTACAGGCATAGTACAGGCATAGTAGGCATAGTACAGGCATAGTAGGCATAGTACAGGCACAGTAGGCATAGTACAGGCACAGTAGGCATAGTACAGGCATAGTAGGCATAGTACAGGCATAGTAGGCATAGTACAGGCATAGTATGGGCATAGTATGGGCATAGTACAGGCATAGTAGGCATAGTACAGGCATAGTAGGAGAGGTGTGCGATCGAAAACCAGTCGCACAAATGTGACAAAGCCTTCTTTCCTTTCAAAAAAAAATTATTTTTTACTTTTATAAATATAGAAGTTGCTACTTGTTAATTAGCATTTTCAAGTCGATCTATTAAAAGGGATCCAATTAGGGCTGCCACTGTAGATGTTTTATAGCTAGATCTAGATATTTTTTGTAAGGCGTAGAGGTATAATTGGGAAACTAGATGATGGCTAGAAAGTCTAGATATTTTTTTAACGTACTAGATATTATCTAGAGGGAAATCTTTAAGTCGAGTAATGTCATAAAGAATAGTAAAGGAGGGAGATTAACTTGTTTTCCTTTACTTTTTTGTTCTAGGTTATGCAATATTGTTAGGCTAATGTTGTATTAGTGAGTTTATCTAATATTTTTCAAACATAATGTTGGGCTGAAAACACAGAACAGAGAAATTTTGGGCTGAAGTGGAGGATTTCAAAAACGCTTCTGGAGAGAATCGATTTTTAGATCTCATGAATTGTCCTAAGCAAGGATTGATACTACCTCATTCAAATGCAGATGTGGAAGTTTGGAGATGAGAGCGATGTGACATGAGTGCTCAACAGTTTTCATAGATGCATTTTCTGCCAAAAGCGAGGGAGATGACCTTTTTTTTTGGAAAACACCATGTTCACGTGCGATTGTTAAATTTTATTTTGCAACACAGTGTTGCAAAGATCCCTAAACATCTGTTTCCTAGGTCCCGCAAGCAGCCGTTTTCATTTCATTGCTTGGTGAACTACTTAAGCATGTAATGTAAAGTTCAAATTTTGTCCTTTACGTTTAGTAGTAGGCAGACTCCAACAACTAAAAATCATCGTCACATCATACTATGCCTACTATGTTTGTACTATGCCTGTACTATGCCTACTATGCCTGTACTATGCCTACTATGCCTGTACTATGCCTACTATGCCTACTATGCCTGTACTATGCCTACTATGCCTGTACTATGCATGTACTATGCCTGCTATGCCTGTACTATGTCTACTATGCCTGTACTATGCCTACTATGCCTGTACTATGCCTATACTATGCCTACTATGCCTGTACTATGCCTACTATGCCTGTACTATGCCTACTATGCCTGTACTATGCCTACTATGCCTGTACTATGCCTACTATGCCTGTACTATGCCTGTACTATGCCTACTATGCCTGTACTATGCCTGCTATGCCTGTACTATGCCTACTATGCCTGTACTATGCCTACTATGCCTGTACTATGCCTATACT
Source organism: Trididemnum clinides (assembly GCA_963675345.1). Lineage (NCBI taxonomy): Eukaryota > Metazoa > Chordata > Ascidiacea > Aplousobranchia > Didemnidae > Trididemnum > Trididemnum clinides. Next base: position 25,175,966 of record OY776294.1, read on the forward strand.
ATGCCTGTACTATGCCTACTATGCCTGTACTATGCCTACTGTGCCTGTACTATGCCTACTATGCCTGTACTATGTCTACTATGCCTGTACTATGCCTACTATGCCTTTACTATGCCTATACTATGCCTACTATGCCTGTGCTATGCCTACTATGCCTGTACTATGCTTACTATGCCTACTATGCCTGTACTATGCCTGTACTATGCCTACTATGCCTGTACTATGCCTACTATGCCTGTACTATGCCTGTACTATGCCTGTACTATGCCTACTATGCCTGTACTATGCCTACTATGCCTATTTATAACTACCCACTTTTTACTGTTTGTTAAATTTTTTGCATTTTACTCCCCAAAATCTTCAACCAACAGTTTAAGTTGTTGGAGTTGGTAACAAGAAATCCAAGTTTGGACCGAGGCTCTTTTAAGCAGTGCTATATTCCACATAACCATTGTGTGACTGTGACACAACAATGCGTGATGGTGACTTTAGTATTGCACATGTCATTACCACATTTCTTTTGTATTACAAATGATCTTTTACCCAATTAATATAAGGATCAAAAAGTTGGTTTTTTGTTACTTTTCCTAGCCAATTTTAATTGTTGCTAAAGCACAAGAATAGCAAGCAGCTCTTATACTTTAGTTTCACTCAAGACATTTTTGAGGTAAGTTTGAAACTGGAATTGGTTAAAATCTACATTTGAAGAGCTGAGTTTTAAAAGTACATAAATTGCATTTTGACCTATATGCACTTGATCCCTTTTAGTCAGTGGTTTAGTTTGTGTAAACCATCTGACAAAATATTAGCCTCAGAAAAAGTACCTAACTCTTGTGTTTTCAATGTACATATCATTCAGTAATCAGAATTAAATAAAAGCACTTAATTTTGCCATATTTGTGTCAACTGCAATAAGATAAAATGAAATTAAGGTACTTTTAGAACTCAGCTATTCATTTTTTCTTTGTGCTTCAACACTAATTTTAATCATGCTTGATGAAGTAAAAGAGCAAAAAGCTCTTGGTTTCAGTTTGGTACAAAAACACCATTTTTTGGCAAAAGGGTTAGGTTTTTTTGCAAATTACAAATAAGTACCCTTCTTACACTTGCTTGTGAAAATAAAAAATAAACAAAGTATGTCACTTTTAACCAATTCTAGCTTTAAGTCCTCTCAAAAAAACAGTTTATTTTTTGAAACAAAATGGTAAATTGTAGTTTTAATATCTTTAAAAATGTTTTATGTTAAAATGTAGCTTTTCATATATTAATTGTTAGAAACGTACTTTAATACAGTAGAAATTGCCCATCATTATAACTCTGAGAAATTGTGTAATATTGCTATTCACTGTACCATTTCAAAACTGCCTATTCATTTAACACTAAGTTCTGTTATCCAATCAAACTTACCAGTCTACAGAAAAACCACTAAATGGTCAAAACTCACAATAGATCATGCACTGCACAAAGAAAGCTTGCTATAAAGTGAAATTGTCTGCACATGGCAAATGCAGTTTTCAAATCAGCTTGTACATGTAGGCAACAAATAAAGTAGGTGGGTTCTCCCAAAAATTTTTTTGTGGAGGGCATCTACCTCGCAAATACAGCAAAATTAGTTTAGTTTTAATGAAAAGTAGACCACTATTTTTTGCACTAGGCACCTCCAAGTGAGACCCTGTAGTTTTGACATGTCGCAAAAAATATTTATATTTCAATTTTTATTCTAGACTTAAAAGCTGTGTTTACCAAACTTGCAAATATTTACATCTATGAATTTCTCTTTTTCCTTTACTTCAATCAATTTTCATATGCTTTTCACAAAGATAAAAATTAGGCAGTAGCTATTTTGCTGTTGACGGCAATTTGCCCTTGGAATCCATTTTGCCGTAATCATTCACGTGTGTTTATATAGCCATATTTGCTGCAATTACATCAGTGATACTGTGGTGTAGTGGATAGTGTGCTGGTCTTGAGATACCATGGTTGCGGCTTCAAATCTTAGCTGGCAAGGCATTAAAAGAAAGGCAGTGTACACCAAAGGGGCAGGCCTGGTATGTAAATGTACGGGGCAGTGTACACTGGAAGGGAGTGTACAAGGTGGGGGATAGAGACCTGGGGGTGCAAAATTTTTTTAAGTGGTTTTTAAAATTGACCAATCAGTAATGACCAAAAGTCACATGTTTAGTACATCATTAAGACTAACCAATCACAAATCACTCACGGCAAAATAGTCTCTGAGGGTAAATTGCCGTCGACGGCAAAATAGCCACTGCCTTTCAATTAAGACACAAAAATGCCAATTGAGCAGCACAATAACTGATTTGCTTGGTTTTTAGATTTTGTAGGTACATTGCCCACTTCTCAATTTGATTTTCATCATTCACTCTTGAAAATATTTGATCTGTGATGCTATAGTGTGCGTCAAATATAGGCCTATTTAATGATAAACAGAAATTTATTATCTTTGGCTGCGATCATTGGTTGCAAGTGTGCCATTTTGTGCATACCTTAATTTGATTTTTACCATTCACATTTAAAAATAATTATTTTATTGAAATACTGGCCAAAGGCAGAAAGGTGCCATAGTTAAATCCAAAAAGCATACTTACATGTGACGGAAAAATTCACACTACAGGAAGGAAGCTTAATATGTACAGTATATGCTACGCTAAACAACAACAATACAAGCATAAGCAGTGAGGTAGAATAACAAGCAAGAGTACAGCAAAAAATCAGCAATATGTTAATAAATAAACACTGCAATAGTCAAACTTTAAGAGCAGAAACAACAATCTTGGGTATTTTGTTCTAAACTCGTCAGGCTCTGTGCATGAAGAAAGAATTTGAGTGCTCCATACATGGTCTCTTTAATGCAGTGGTTCCCAACCTGGGGGTTGCAACCCCCAAAGGGGTCACGAAGCACTTTTCAGAAGGTCGCGATCCAACATTAATATATATCAGTGGAAAAATTAAACGAGAAAGATTAATTACCAATTTTCAAACTTTTGGTTTGGCCAGTCCTTAAAGCGAACTGTTGACGGCAGGCATTTTAATTATTTTTAACCCTTCTGTGTCGGATTTTTCTTTAAATAGAAAGTTGCCGATCGTGTCGGTAAATTTTTGTAACTGCAAAAACTTTAAACGTTCATCAAAGTTTGTTCTAAAATTCTTTTTACTTGTTTGTTTGCTGGCAAAAGCGTGTGTGTGCTTGCACAGTGCTTAGGTCATCTCGTTTGTGTAATTAAGCAGGATGAGAATTTATCTCAATTCAATCGTTAATCTGTAAGTTCATAGAATGCAGAAGACAAACTTTCTATGTACAATGAAATAAGTAACATGAAGGTACGAGTTTTGTATTTCATTAATTAGTATATGTAGTGATAGTGCACTCAAAGACAGTTATAGAAAGTGTAAGTTAATTTTTGAGTTAACAATAGGCTGGCCATCTTTTCGAAATGCAAAACGGGGACGCTTATTGCAGACTGCTATTATTACTAGGGTAACCATATTTGGAAAGGCAAAAATGGTTGGTCACTTTTCACGAAACTAAATATTTGGGGTGATGATAGCTTTTTGGTCAAAAACGGGATGCTCAAGTTCAGATCGAGACCTCGGTCACGCCTACGGTGGGGGTGATCTCCAAAATAAAAAAAAAGGTCACCACCTATTTTGCTGGCTGTTTGTTGTCATTATCGGCCGAAATCGTCATTGAGGTAGGGTTCACTGTCATAATGCCCTAGTTTGGCGTACCCCAGGTCAAACTGTGGTGGCTGACTGAACGAAAAAGTGGGACTTTTGATGATTTAACCGGGACCAGGCCTAAAAAAGCGGGACTGTCCCGCCTAAAACGGGACGTATGGCCACCCCAGTTAACAAGATAATAAAATAGAATAATTCCTAGTATTTCAATTGTTGTTTCATTGTGTTAATCTGCTGCATTTACTGCACCATCTCGTGTATCGTCCTTGGATCTTTTGTAGATTACTGGGACTTCAGTTTGCAACTACTATTTGCAATGACTTCAAGATAACCCATCGTACTATTCAAACAGCATTTAAGATAAAAACGCATTTAAGCTTAATATCCTAATTTTTTTTAAACATTCATTATTTAAACAATTTGTTAGTTTTGCCATGGAAAAAAAAAGAAAATATTTTGATGAGTATATTAAATTTTGGTTTACCTCCTTACTCAACAATGGTGTTAAAAAACCTCAATGTGTTCTCTGCAACGTTGTTCTCAGTGCAGAGTCTATGAAACCATTTCAATTAAAGCACCACTTAAAAACAATGCACCCTCAACATGTTGAGAAAGATGTAGCTTTTTTCCAACGCCATGAAGCTGGCTTGAAACGTCAGAGACTTGATTGTATTGGAAGTTTCAATCAAAGCAATGTGTCAGCAATAGAAGCATCATATGTTATCGCACTGGAAATCGCTAAACAAAAAAAGCCACATAGTATTGGAGAAACACTTGTGAAACCGTGTTTGTTGAAAACTGCCAAATTAGTTCTTGGGGATGCAAGTGTAGCGAACTTAAACAGATTTCTCTTTCAAATAATACTATCCAGAGGTGCATTTTAAACATGTCGGAAGATGTCAAGAAACAGGTGGTGAATGAAATTAAAGAGTTTCCAATGTTTTCGTTTCAAGTTGATGAATCAACTGACGTTAGCTCATGTGCTCAGCTGCTTGTATTTGTAAGGTACATTCATTCGGGTGACATCAAAGAGGAATTTCTCTTTTGTAGTGAACTCGACACGATCACAACCAGTGCAGATATTATGGGAAAAATGAAAACTTTTTTTAAAGCACATGGCCTGCAATGGGAAAATGTTTGTGGAGTTTGTACTGATGGAGCTCCTGCTATGTTGGGATCCCGGTCAGGCTTTACAAAAAGAGTAAAGGAACTTGCTCCAAAAGCAAAGGGTACGCACTGCTTTATTCATAGATACGCACTTTTCAGCAAAACTTTATCAACTGCATTAAAAAGTATATTGGAGTTGGTGGTAAAAATTGTGAACTTTATTAAAGCAGGAAGCTTACATACACGCCAGTTTAAAGAACTTTGTAAAGATATGAATGCAATGCACAAAATTTTACTTTTCCACACAGCTGTGCGTTGGCTTTCAAAAGGCAACGTTTTAAATCGCGTATTTGAAATGAAGAATGAAATAAAATTATTCTTGGAATTTAAAAATAAAGAGGAGTTTTTATCTTACTTCCATGATAACAATTGGATTACCAGTCTTGCTTACTTAGCAGATATTTTCGAAAAGTTGAACATAATAAATCTTAAACTGCAAGGAAAGAACACAAATATTATTCAACTACGTGACAACCAAAAAGTAAAAGGTAGTTGATGGAAACCTTGCAATGTTTGATAAATTGTCCAGTTATAAAATCGACAAGCAATTAAAGGCACTTTTTATAAAACACCTTCAATCCATAGAGTATGAGTTCCAACATTACTTCCTTGAACTCAAAGAAGAAGAAGCTATTCTTGCACGAAACCCGTTCTCCACTTCTTTGAATGTAAGCGACATTCCCTACGAAATGCAAGAACAATTTATTGACTTTAAAAATGATTCAACAGCATGTGAAGTTTACCATGAAAAGTCACTATCGCAGTTTTGGTGTGAAATGTCTGAATCATATCCACAAATATCGAAACTGGCATTTTGAACATTGCTGCCCTTTGCTACAACATACCTGTGTGAGAGCGGATTTTCGACTCTTTTACATATTAAAACTAGGGAAAGAAACAAAATGAAAGTAGAACATGACATGAGACTGGCTTTGTCTAACACGCAACCAGAAATTTCATGGTTGGCTGCACAGACACAAGCCCAACCATCACATTGAATATAAACAGTTGATTGTGAATAAATATATATGCTAAGCTATAGATTTTGTGCTTTTTTAATATAAATTCAGTAAATATCATGTTAGGGGGGTCGCGGTATGTTAGAAAATAGTGAAAGGGGGTCATGAAGCAAAAAAGGTTGGGAACCACTGCTTTACTGGCTTAATTGTAAGGCAGTGGCTATTTTGCCATCAACGACATTTTACCCTTGGCAGCTATTTTGTCGTGAGTTATTGGTGATTGGTCAATCTTAATGGCGTATTAAACATGTGACTATTGGTCGTTTCTAATGGTCAATTTTAATAATCAATTAAAAAAATTTGCACTCCCAGTGTACACTCCTCCACACTGTATACTGCATGGTACATCAACATATCGGGCCTCTCCCTCCAGTGTACACTACCTTTTTCTAAATGTCCTGCCAATCAAAATTCCAACCTGCAACCATAGAATTTCAAAGCAGGTACACTATCCACGCACCACTACATCACTTGTAGAATAGTAGCAATTTTGGCAATATAAATACACAATTGATTGTGGCAAAATAGTCTCCAAGAGTAAAATGCTGTCAACGTCAAAATAGCCACTTCCTAATTGTAAAACCATCTATATGCAAATTATGTCCAAATTTCTAAAATTTAATTCAACATACCCATAAAACACCTTGTACATAAACATTATATCAAATTCAGCTTTCTTATACTCCAAAAATTTTAGGTTTAGCATGTGCAGACAATAAAAGTATTATGTGTTAGAACTATTACAATGATAACAAATTTTCTTGGTAAAGCGTTTCTAAACAAATTCTATCATAGAAAGGTGGTGGCTAGAGTGCCAGCACTGGCTTGATAGCTTTCAACACTAAAATGCAGGTAAACTGCATTTCCTTTAACTAATCACATTAGACACAATTTCAGCATCGATACTGTGTTGTAGTGGTTAGCGTCGTAAGCTCAGAATAGCAAGGCCAGAGGCTCAATACTTGGTTGGGCTGCTTGATTTTTTTGGTGGAGTTTGGATTGAATTACTTGGAGGAAGTGTTGCAGTAATTGTAATTACCTGACAATAGTGAACATTATTGAAAGGGCCTCGGTATTATTACACACAAGGTAATGATGCTGAAGTTGATACAGTGATGCTTGTATCGTATGGAAAATGCAACCAATCAGATTTGTTTACCAGCATTACATGTTAAATGCAACTAATCAGATTTTTTTACCAGCATTTTAGTGTCTGAAACTAAGGTACTGGTGTCGGCACTGTAGCCACTGCCTTTTAGAAAGTTACCCAAGTCTATGATCCTAATCTTGTTGGGCTGATAACACTAAATATAAATGCATTGCAATATTAATAAATGGTGACCAAAGTGGTAAACAGGTTATGATGATAAAAGTAACATAGAGGTGGCTATTTTGAAGTTGATAATAAAATACACCCATAGGCCATACATTTTGATTAGTGTGTCTTTAAGTAAGCACGTTCGCAGTATTGCACTTTGTGTTTTAGTGCTGTAATCGTTAGCATTGCCACATTTGCATGCCACGATTTGGAGCTTGATCTTTAGCATTGCTTTTCTTTGAGAAAATAAAGTTGGATTCTCTGAAAGATATATATAGCAATAAAGATTTTTTTCTTAAATTGCATAACAGCAGTATAAACTAAGAGAAAGGGCCACACTTATAAAATGTGAGAAAGGTGTACACTGATTATTAATTTTTTGTCAACTCTATATTAAGTCTTAGAAACTAATTAATCACAGACAACCTAAAGTCATGTTTTAAAAAATTTTTTAAAACATCAACTACTTCTCTAATCAGGAACGTTTAACAGTAAAATAGTTTCTAAGGGTAAAATGCAATCAACAACAAAATAGCCACTACCTAAAGTAGACAAATCACCCTTGAAAATTAAGACAATAGCTAAATTTTGTGATAAGAGTTGGCCCCTGTAGTTTTTGTCTGCCACGCAGTGCATGAGATATGTCTGTGTGGTTTCTCTTTCTCTAACTGTGTTCATATGTAAGCTGCCATTTTCAGTTTTTTGTGCTCTTTAAAATAGATGTTGCAATTATCATTTCAACATTTGCCTAGAATTTGCACTTCACAGATCCCCTACTTGATGCTCAGGAATAGGGCAATGTGAAGCAGTTGCTGAGGAATACAACTTAGTAGCAAATTTACATATGATAACTTATGGTTTAATTTCGTGGTCCTTCCTGAGCTAGTATTTTTTGGGTTTACTAAAGTATTGACCTTACTGCTTGAATTAACTTTATTGCTTATTCTAACTTTTAACTAATCATATATAAATCTACAGAAATGCTAATTCTAACAAATGATTATGAAACTAGTATCAGTGTTTTTATGTTTTGGTGTTTCACTAGTTGCTGATTGTGGCATCAAATAATGTGCATTCAAACCTGACGATAGGTATGTTGTTGTGCCTTTATAAAATGCACTTTGCAGTCATTTTTGCTGCCTGGTTACACTGTTAGTTGTAAAAATGGTATTTGCTAGGATGTTGGTAACTCTATAAAGCAGGTCTAGAACACTCTAAGGTAACCAAAAAAAAGTTTCTTAGTGACCAAAACATTACATATTTTGAAACTGTTTTGCAGTTACTGTAGTTTTTTTATTTGTTTTTTAGCTTAACTTTAACTTAACATCTGAGAAACATGCTGCACTTAAGAATATACTTGTTGCTGTTTAGTGGTAAGTGTCAAAATACAATGTACTAGTTTGTGAACTATTTTGCACCACAACGTTTACGCTGAATGTTGTGCTTCCTAGCCTAATTGTTTCATGTCATTTATAAGTGAAAATTAAAGCTTTGGTTTGCTCTATGTCTGAGATCTGCAACCCAAGCCCCTTCAAATAATTAGTGATGAAAACTTTGTCAGGTCATTTATTACACGATGAGCAAAGAGTATAGGAGTTTGTGTGATGAACTACAGGTTTCAAGACAGCAATCACTCGTATATATTGTTGCAGTCCGTATGAACCACAGTTGAAACTCAAAAAATGAGTTTAATCTCTGTCCACTGGATTTCATAGCCAGGCCACGTTTTTCAAAAAATTTTTTAAATGTCCATAATATTCTCTTTAGCCAAGTATGCAACATCAAGACATTTTTTTATTTAATCAGTGGTTCTTTCCCAAGCCTTTTGCCGACAATATTGTTTGCAACAAAATTTGACGTTAGAATGCAGATTTTGCTTAATAAGATATGGTAATCCCAACTTAGACCAGTTGAAACCCCTCAAAATAGCCCTTTTATGGCTCGTCAAGACTTAACATTAGTGAAATGTGATCCAAACCATTAAACTTTGAGTACCCCTGATCTATACCATAAAATAAAGATTTTTTTGTTTTTGCTTACTAATCTCAAACTACTGTGTAAGCAAACATCAAACTGGCATGATTAATACCACCTCCGTTCAATCGCAAGCAATAATTAAAAACAAAACTGTTGGAATTTTTTTCCTTTCAACTCATGGTCAAAAGTAAAAGGCAGATCAAAAGAAATCATTAAAAGGCAGCAACCGATTTTATCAAAATCATAAAAAGAAGAATAATAATTTGATATAAAAACAATCTAGTTTTAATCGCAATATGTTAGAAAGCAAAAATGGAGCGCGAGCGACTAGCTCGAAAAAATGCAAAAAGTGTGACAGGTACCGACCAACCAACATTGTTTCTTTGTTTCTTGCGGCAACGCAAATGCTCTGACGAGGATGTTGGACTAAATAGGCCTACTGCACCTGAGGATAAATCATTTCCGAATAGAACGAGTGCTGAAGATGAAAGCACAAACGGCGAAAGCGATATTGTGATTATAGAAGATCCACGAACTAGCAATGCCGCTGAAGAAAATATACGATCAACAACTAATACGTAAATAGGCCTACCTTTTTTCCAATAAATAGCGGGAAAAAATTTTTTTTGTTCGTACAATTGAGCACTTTTTTATAATAAGTTAAACGTCAACTGAATGAAAAAATTAAAGTTTAATTATTTGATATCGATGGGCTATTTATTTTTACGATAAAGTATTTTCCCAAGATATAAAAAAAATTGGGTTCAATAAAATTTTACGCGTCAGACAAAACGTTGTTAGCCTAAAATTTCATTTCATTAAACATTTTGTTTTAATGAAAAAATGTATTTGTTTATTTTTAGTTGTTCTGGCATTGTGGTAAAGTCCCAATCGTAACTTTATTATTAATTATAGAAGAATTTAAAAGACATTTTAAGAATAACAAACAAAAAGTAATTCGTATGCAAAATCGTGGAGATTGATGAAAAGCTTTAGTAGTATTTTGGTCACATTTGCGATTGTAGCATGAGCTGTTGACCTGCTTAATGGAAAAACAACTTTATGACGTGCTAAAATTTAAGAAATCTACTTAGCCTATATAACACATGTTCAAGCTGGGTTGTGGTACATATGTCAAACTTCGCAAATAGAAAAACGAAAATCGTATTCAAGTTATAATACTAATTGTAAAAAAATGGCTGTTTAGTTTTAAAGAGAAGAACAGCCACTCATAGAAATGATCAACTGTAAATCTGTTATTCTAATATAAATTCAAAACTGCGTCGACTATTTTTGAATTTTTATCAAGAGTTACAGATTATCCCTATATGTAACCTCTACTGCTAAAACTTATATATAAAAATATAAAAAAGACTGGCTATACGCATAGGCCTATATATGTATAAATACATAACTGATCTAAATGTATATTTATGTATAACGCAATAATCGCTGTTAGATTGATAAATTTGTTGTCAATAAGTTGGGTCGCGTAAAATGCGTTTAATTAAAAATAGTTTGAAGGTTCTGTGCTTAGACAAAACATATGCTATAGCAAGTTAAATTATTCACGGCTATAGAGCAGAGTTGATCTCGGTCAACGACCAAGCTCTGTAATACTTTGCTACAAATAAGCTGCACTGGACTGTAATTTCTTGCTTTTCCCGTAAACTCATCGCTTTTGTAGAGGACTGCTTCGAAAATAAATTTAGCTGTTTCCCGATCTTGTCTTAGTTAAACTTAACACTAAAGTAAATTCTATGGGAGAATAGCACTTCTTTTACATGACAACCAATGCTAATTATTTGCTAAAACATAAGTAATTGTTTTTAACTTTTTTAGGCCAGTAAATAAACGTTCCTTCAGACATTCGTGGCAAAAATGTTTTTCATGGTCTCGATATAAAGACTCATCAACCACTGTTTTCTGCCACTTTTGTAGAGAGGCAAAATTAAAAAACAAATTTGCCCCTGGTAAGAGCGGGCCAGCAAATGGATGGCGTTTATTTGGAAGAACACCAGAGTTCTAAGCAGCATCAATTTTCTGTATGTGCAACGCGAGAGCATTGTAATTGCAAAGTAGCTTTGAATGCAACAGTGACAAGAGCAGCTCGTCAAACCAATAGTTTTTTGTTAGTTAGACATCACTTTATTTTAGTATAAAATGTTCTTGCCAGGTTTATTGATGAATGTATTGTTTTGTGTTGAAAAAGAAAGATCACTGCACTTTGCTTCAGCAATACACGACTTAACTGATACCCAACTGCGGCAAGCTACAGAAAATTCTGCAAGCTTAGCAGGCGACCATCGATCAAATTATTCAACTTATGCAATGTTTGAAGCAATAAACTCTTGCCAAACAGAAATGGATACTGAAGAGATGAGTTTAGCTCCATATTTTTCAATACAAGTTGATGAAACAACCCATATAACTCTGCAAAAAACTGCTTTAGTATTTGTAAATATTTTAGACAGTCGCTATGATCTTCGTACACTGCACTTGGAGGTACTACCATTGAAGTCGGGAACTGCTGCGTCGATAACAAACGTAATTGTTAAATTCTTTACCAAGCGACAAATTCCTTTAGACAAGTGTGTTCTATTGGTTTCTGATGGTGCAAGCACAATGCTTGGTTGTAGAAACGGAGTGGTCAAGCAGCTAAAGCAGCATTGTCCTTTATTGCTTGAGTTGCATTGTGCTCCACACAGAGAAGCTCTTTGTGTAAAAGATGCATACACTGCAAACGAACTGATAAAAACTGTAGATGTTCAACTTTGGTCACTTATCGTCTTTTTAAGAAGTAGCAAAAACTTGGCTTTACTCCGTGATTTGGCTGGTATGTTAAATGAGGTAATTTATTATACTTTTTATATATAAATGGATAGATATATTTAATTGTTTGTTTATTCGTGGGACAACGACTATTAACTCGAGTAATTGCACTCCACCTAAGTTTTTTTTCAGAAATGCCAAAAATCAGCTCTTGGGTTGATGATTTACTTCGATAGAATATTTTTCATTTATCACTTTAATTTGCTACTTACAAGAAACCACCAAGCAAATTCAAATGCCAAACAGCGTAACTGACACGTTTAAAAGTTGAACAGGGAGAGCGCGATCATAATCGTCGGTTAAACGATTAGCAGCTCAGCCACTTTACAGACAACAATCAGCTCACCTTCACATTAAGCAGCATACCATTTTTGCTTCCTCTAAATTTAGAAAAAAACTATCACTTTTGTATGTTTTAGGTGTTTGCCTCCCCTGATTGTATGTTTGACATTCATTGGCTTTCTCGCCAAAACGCAGTCAATAAAGTGTGGCGAAGTCTCCCTGTCATTGTACAACTGCTGCAAAACTTGAGTCAAGACAGGGCTACTGGAGCGATCGCAGAAGGTTACGCAAGAAATGTTCTTACGTCGGCATTTCTCATGACTTTGGCAGTGATACGCGATGTGCTGGCTATAACAGGTCGGCTGAACAAGTCTCTCCAAAGGTGAGAGTCTTATTATTTTGGACTTTTGTTACCATTGTATAAATACGACTTGGAGTGCCCTTGGGAAAGGCACTTAATGAGATTTATCCATTTAGCGAGTTGTAACAGATAGTGAATGTCTGTTCGGTGGTGCTGGTGGGCAGCTCCAAATTAGTCATAATCTATCACGATAATCAGACTGGCGATACTTTGGAACTCCGGAAGTAGATCGGGTTAACTCGATTGCAATTGCCTTATGTATAGCGCCTTCGACGTTTTCCCGCGAGTCAGGGAATAAATATAGTAACAAAAACAAAAACTCTCAACTACAAAATTATTGCATGCTTTTATTAAAAGTTTTTTTTTGCAAACGAGCTAGTCTGGTTAATTGAAAGTTGTTTAAGTACAAAAGCGCTATATGATTCATATTATCAAAGTAATAAAGTGCGTAACTCTTTATTTTTGTTGTTATAGTCACGGTCTTCACCCCCTTGATATTCATAAGAAAGTTAAAGCAACTCGTGATGAGCTTCAAGCTACAATGTTGGGTCTAGATGGAGAACTAAGAAAATCGCCCACTTTAAAGAAATTGAATAAACTGATTGAAAGGAAAAAAATCAACGTCGAAGCTTATTGGACCAGGACTAACAATCGCTTAGATTTAACCACAATAAAACTCCTTTTGAAAAAATTTGTGAAAGGGATAGTAAACAATTTAAGCAAACGCTTTCCTGATTACAGCAATGAGTCTGTGTTTGGACAAGTTTGGTTGATTTTGATCAGAGATATTCCGCCTATCCAACTCCGACGTATCCGAGCGATTCCATTTCTGTTGCTAAGAACTCAACAGATGTGACTGGAAAAACTAAATCAGCTCGAAACTTTATTCATACATTAATACGTTAAGACAAATGCATTTCGCTATAAAGCATCATCAGTGCTGTAAAAGAACAATAAAAGCAACTAAATCTAAGGTTCCAAGCAATAACTCTACTGACAAATCTACACTCATCACATAAGTAATTATATATCCAGCGTATCAATATATCTTCCGTGTTTGGACTAGTGCAGGTTTTTATACCTGAAAATTTTCCAACTGTTAATGCAGAAGTTGTCGATTATGGAAATGAAAACGTGAGCAAATTGGCTGACTTTACAACGTGGATAGGGAGAGTGCTTGTGACGAATGGCGAAATTTCATGTACGAAGTAATGCTCAATCGCCATTCGGATGACAGCTGGCGCAAAATATTAACTATCGCGGCGAAGCGTAACAGAGACTGGCCGACGCTATTCCAACTTGCAAACGTGCTGCTCACGTTCAATGCGGAAAATGCAACAGTCGAGCGCGGCTTCAGTCTGCTGTCCAGACTCCGAACTTCTACAAGAAATCGTTTGCTTTCATCCACTGCCGACAAGCTGATGCGCTTAAAACTTAATGCTGTATCATACAAAACATTTAATTATAACAGAGCATACGCCTTATGGTTACAAAGTTCTACCCGCTATCGCTATAATGTTAGTGGCACTGTCAACACAGAGACTGAAGTCAACGAAATAAATATTATATAATCGATAGAGCCTGACGTTTTCTAGCGAAGCAAAAAAGTGCTTCAAATATGGTATTGTCAAGTCGGGCATTTAATTTTAATTACCAGTGCTGTTGTTTGATTGGTTTTCATCAAACAGTATTTTGCGATTTATTTCTTGATAAGTACAATAAGCTTGCAACTTGAAAGAAATCGTCAGTTGGCGATTGTATTGTTAAAGTAAACTGCCGTAAGCTTTTCAACGTTAGACATGTTAAGTCACTTTAGCTTACATTTAGTTTAGTTTATTAGTCGCGCAGCTAGGAAGTACTATTTGTAAAGATGACCGAAATTTATTTAAAATGTTCAAAATTTTTTGAGGCTTTTCGCACAAATGTCCAAAACATTTTAACGAAAAAAAAAAACGCTGGCAAACAAGCTAGCTTTCCTACCTGTTTCAATTACTATTCAAGGCTGATCTTCATTTTCTGTTCAATCAGGACTTAAGGTGGCAAGGAAATTTAAAAGAAGCTCCGAAATTAACCTACAAGGCTCTGCATTCTGGTAACAATAAACAAAATGTTAATTAAGCGCTTGCAATATTTCGTGAAACTACAATAGCTGCATGCAAAAGCTATTTGCCTGAAAAACAAGATATGTCAAGTTTTCTCACTCTTGTAAACGAGTGGTGGACAATTGCAAATGCCAAGAAGCGCTTTGTACCAAATGCCTTAGGAAATGCAATTACGACTGGAAACGGCAAAATAGATTTTTTTCAAGGTTTTTCCAGATGGCTGGAAAAATGGTCTCTAAACAACTCTGCAGCATTTGAATCGACTAAGCAAACATGTAGAGCACTGGTACAAGCACTTCATGCTCAATGTTCATTGGTAAAATAACTTTTTGTTAATGGATTTAATTACCTGAGACTTGGAAAGCTGCAGAGTGCCCCCGGGAAAAAAAGATTTTCTGAGTATAGACGAATGAACGGTGAAAGATTCTTATTTGGTTTAAGAGAGGTGATAGTATCTGAAAGAATATTAGCTTGCAAATCTTTACTGAAGCGCAGTATTTTATTTTGGAACGAGGATATTGCAAAAGACTCAATTGAATGCAAACCCACTTTGAGGCGTTTGAAAATGAAATTGATTTGTTTGTAACTGAAATTCAAGCGGCAACTCTTGACCCTGAAAGCGAAGAAGTCTGTGCAAATATTGCTGATTGCATAGCAAAAAACTTGCTATACGGTCCAAATGTTCTGCTTGCAAGATGTTCCTTACCACGAATTCTGAAATAGAATGCCAATATTTTTAATTGTTGTCTAGGGGTGGCTTAACTGTTCCCTCAGAGACGCTTGCACAATTTGTTTGCAGTGATTTTGCTGCATAAGGTGTAATAAAAGACATCATTCACAAAAGCACCTTATCTTGCCAAAAAGCTGCAGAAATAGTTTTGCAGAGGTACTTAAGTTTATGTGTTGACTTTGTATGTGCACATTCAAATTGGAGAGGTAGTTCAATTAGTTACTAAGATTATTGTAAATGTTCACTATAACAATGGTCAAAAGATTGTGAATACTGTTGGAAAGGTTGACCTATTGTCTTTTAAAAATGGCCTAGGCAAAAGTAAATTGACTTTTCATAACGAATTTATGCATGCTTAAAGCAATTAAACAAAAGTTTGCAATGCGTTGTTTGTATGTTGCCATTAACTGCTTATAATTCATTGTCCAGTTAGCAAAAGGCTTGAAAATGTGACATGACTAACTGTATCTTATAAATGGCCATGGTCTAACAACTGCCAGAACTTGTGCTGTCACAGGCCAGTGGTCACAAGCTCTTAAAGTAATACAAGAGGCCAGTGAACTGCAAACCATGGCACTGTTTCAACTTATCAGGTCTCTTTAGAGCCATTGGTGACGTACTAGTAGCTAGCGTTTCAAATCATGTATAACTTTGACTGTTACACTAGTGAGATATAAAGTTGGTCCACTGTAGCGGATGGTTTGTCAGTATGAGGGTAGGCTGAAAAGTTAAGAGCCTGACTAACATGCGATACTTGGATTTGACGAAATGTTTGTTTTTAACGTAATCTCCTCAATGGTCCATGCACTTCCATCTCTTCTGCATTGCTTCGATTTCAGTGTTTTTAGAAACTCTCCTCAAAAACCTAAAGAAAGTCATCTACAACGAAAATCACAACATACTCAGTGTGATACCAATTTTCTGCCAAACGTTTTTTTTATGCAAGAGAGCAGAAATTAATTAGATGATGCCAAATCAGGAGAATATGAAGGGCGATCAATTAGTTCAAATTCACAGTAGACATTGCAACCACAGACTTGTGAGTAGAAGCATTTTGTTAGACTTGCTGGCTGCTTTTACTTACTTGCTTTTCATAGCTGCTTAGCAAGTTGGCATAGTATTCTCCATAAATAGTTTTACCTTCCTGAAGGTAGTCAATTAACGCAATGCCTTTTTCATTACAAATGATGAAGGCAACCACCTTGGCCTTCTTTGGAGCAGAAGTTTAGTGCTTCCACTGCATGGATTGTTGTTTAGTCCCTGGTTTGAAGTAATGGACCCAACACTCATCCTGGATGAGAAAACGCTCAAGAAAATCATTTCCAAGTTTGCCACTGGCTGACAAGTCTGCTGAGATTTTGGTTAGATGTCCAGTGAAGCTGTTTACCCAGCACAACATAAGAGGTGACTATTAGATTCCTATCAATTGCAGTCTGATTGTTAATGGTGTGGTTACCAGCTTAATTGCTTGGTTGGACCACTTATGTCCGAAAACCGAGGTTGGGCCTAGCAAGGGCATGCTACCAGTAAAAAATTTGCTCCAACAAGTCCTCATGATGAGAAAAAAATAAACAAATGGCCCTCAGTCTCAGGAAGCTTTTAAATGGGCTGAAAGTACAAAAAATCTTCAGGTTTAAACCTGAATGTCATGGAATTTTGTGGGTACTTTTAATGTGTGAAGTCTCTGTGGAAGAAAAATAGAAATGTAGGAAGTCAGATGGAAAGGCCAAGATGCTCGTCTTGTGGGTAGTTCAGGACAGTGGTATAGTCAGGGGGGCTACTGGCCTTTCCTTTTTTGAAGTAGGAAGCAACAGCTTACATCTGTTTTGCATGAAACTTATGAGTTTTATTGTTTGCTCCCCCCTGAATTTTCTCCTGGCTATGCCCCTGCTTTGGGACGAAGGTATAAGCTGTGGTGGTCAGGAAAGAATGCAGGATCTAAAAGGGTTGGAATCTTGGCGAAAGAGAAATTATCTGGAAACATTGTGGAAGTTGGAAGAAAAAGCATCAGAGTGATGCAACAGTGCGTACTTTAGGTAAAGAAGTGATACAACTAATATGCACAAAAGGGCTGCAAAGCGGAAGATCAGACACAGAAAAAGTTGGATTTTAGGCTGAGGCGACAAGTGAGTGCTGAGGGTTTTGAAGGTGTGCATGGAAGAAACGGTATTGTGAAAAGAAATGCATTAGAAAGAAGATTGCTGCAGTTCTGTGATGAAAAAAAAACTGTGCATGGGAAACCCATGATTTTATAAGGAGAAGGAAAGGAAAATCACTTATAGTGTGGATGGATGTTAAACAGAAATTGATTTTGTGCTTGTGGGGAGAAAACAGAAAAATATGTAAGGGGTGTGAAAGCGATTCCATGGTAGCTTGGTAATTCCATGGTATTCCGTGGTAACTGGCTGGTGGTGGAAGATCTGGATAAAATGGTTCTAAAAATAATTGTGAGAAAGGAACGGATCATAAAAAGAAGAATGTGTAAGTTGAATAAAAACCGAACGAGAAAGAGTAGTGGCTGGTGGTTGTAGATCTGGATAAAATGGTTCTAAAAAAGGTTGTGAGAAAGGAACGGATTGTAAGAAGAAGAATGTGGAAGTTGAATAAATACCGAACAAGAAAGAGTAAGATTCAAAAAAAGTGAAAGAACTAGTAAGTATAGATATATCTGATTTATGAAAAACTTTCAAGAATGGTGTATTGAAAGCTTGTGATAAAGTGGGTAAAAAGAAGATGTCTAGGAGAGAAAAAAACGTAGCAAGAAAGAAGGCAGCATTTAAAGTCCCATCAGAAAAAATAAGATCCACTACGAATCTTAAGAAATCAAACGAGGAAAGTTGTTGCTAGAGCTATGAAAAAGGAAGCCAAACAAGACTTGAATAATTTATGTCAAAATTTCAACAGTGTTTTTTGCTTCCTTGAAGAATGAAAAGGGAAGATAAAAGTTTTAGAGGAGGAAGATGCTCAAAGGAAGACATGGACAGTTGGGTTTTATTGAAAAATACTGGGCAAAAATTTGGAAGGAACACATGGAAAAGATCATGAATGAAGAGAATGAATGGGACCAGATGGTGGAAACTGATGTAGTGAAAGGATCAGTGGAAAAAGTTACCTCCATAAAAACTTTGGAAGCAATTCAAAAGATGAAGTCAGGAGAAGACTATCTGAAGTAATTGAGGAGGGTAATAGTTGCAAGTGGTTAAATTGGGGTTGAAGTGGCGATGGACCTGTGTCAGCAATTATTAGATGGTAGGGGAATGCCTGATGACTGCAAAACTAGTGTGATTTTACCAATCTTTAAAGAAAAGGATGATGGAATGAGCTGTTATAATAAGATCATTCAGAGGAGCAAAATTGCTAGCATATGCCTTGAAAATTGTTGAAAGGGTACTAGAGAGGCAAATACAAACACTGATCAGTTTGAATGAAATGCAGTTTTGATTTATGCCACCAAAAGGAACAGTGGATTTAATATTCATTGTGAGAAGAGTGCAACAGGATCTATCAAAGAATAGGGAATAGATCGAATAGATCTATCAAATGAATATCAAAAGAGGGACAAGAAGTTGTATATGTGTTTTGTTGACATGGAAAAGGCTTTTGACAGAGTTCCAGGAAAAGTAATAGGGTGGGCCATAAAAAAGAAAAATTTCTCAGAAGCAATGTTTGGAGTAGTTACAAGCTTGTATAATGGCATCAAAGACAAGAGTGAAGATGGGATCTGCATATTTAAAGAAATTCAAAGTAAAGGTTGGTGTACATCAGGGATCTGTGCTGTTGCCAATATTGTTTGCAATAGTTGTGCACATTATTAGAGAAGAAGTAAGAAGGAGTGTGGTTAATAAATTTCTGTTTGTAGATGACCTTGTTCCCACGAGTGAAACCATGGAAGACTTAAAGGAAAGATTTTGGAATTGAAGATGCACTGAGAAGGAAGTGTTTAAAGGTCAACATCAGAAAAACAACAGTGATGGTAAGCAGGTCAGAAGAAGAACTGTTTAAAAGCAAGATAGATAGATCCATGTGAAGTTTGAGTAAAGAGAGTAATGGCCAATTCAGTATTATGCACGAAATGTGAAAACTGAGTTCATTGTAGATATGAACAAATATAGGGAGTTACTGCTAGGTTGGCAACATTTATTTGCTTGAGATGAAGAGGAATGATGGAAGGAATGGTAGTTTTGATTGAGAAGTTGTACAATGAAGTGGAGACAGTGAATGGATTTTGTTATTTGGAAGACAGACTAAATTCTAGTGGTGGTTGTGAAGTGGCAGTCACAGCATGAGTAAGAATTGATTGGGTAAAATTCAAAAAGTGTGAAAAGTTGTAACTTGGAAATAGGTTTCCATTGAAGATGAAAGGTAAAATTTATTGTTGTGTAAGATCAGCAACCCTGTAAGGAAGCAAGACATGGTGTTTAAAAGAAAGTGACTAAGCAATTTTAAGGTTAATGGATAGAGCTATGATAAGAGACATGTGTGGTTGGAAAGTTGTAGACAGAAAGACGACTAAAGAACAGATAAATATGATGGGTTTGAAGGAAACTATAGATGGGTTAACAACAGCAAATGGAGTTAGATGATATGGAGATGTATTGAGGAGGGATGATGATAGTGTTTTGAGAGTTGCTCTAAATCTTGAAGTGAGTGGCAAGAGAAAGTGAGGACGCCCAAAGAAGACCTGAAGGAAGCAAGTGGAAGAGGAGACAGAAAAGATGATTTAAAGATGGAAGATGCCCTGAATTGAGCAAAGTGGAGAGATGGAGTGTGAGCAACTGCAGAAGGAATGGGGTGAGTCCAGCCATTTCCAGTAAGGGCACAATACCCAAGGCATAGTGCAGATAGGGATTAATGCTGAAACTGTTTTATTAATTTTTCTTTTTTGTGCAAGGTTATGTGGATTTATAGTTGTTGGTTTGACAGTAGAACTACATGGATTGTTCAAGTTAAAAAGTGCTTTTCCAATTATAAGGTTTTGATTGTGGTGTTGCTTGAGTCAAGAGATTATCAAGATCCTTTTCATTAACTTCATTTCTCTAACTTAACATGGGAAATTCAAGCTGTTTTTGAAAATGGTCATGTTAAGTTTTCTATTCAGTTTTTCTTGTAGTCTGTTCTTAAGCTTTTCTTGCCCTTTTTTGGCTTTTTTTGGCCTGCTCTCGAGCGCCTGATCTCGTTTGATATACATGTACTTCACTCTATCTTGTTCTGTGGCAGTAGAAGTCACTTTCCTTTTTACTTGACTTTCTAATTTCTCCCTACAGGTAGAGCTACTAGAAGAGCATCATGAGGATAAATGATGCACAGCACTAGCAATCATTGAGCTGGCCTCTATATTGCTCAGATCACTAAAGGGATATTTACCTTCACATATCCAGCATGACACTTGCACATCAACGCCAACTTTTCCTTGATTAAATCTGCTTTGGATAGATACGATCCTTATACTAAATCATCATTGGCAATTTTAACACACATTTTAATGAGCTTATTATAAGAACCGTTAACTACTACATTAATCTAACATACGATTTTCTACAATTACTGTGCCAGCACTAAAGTCCTACCTTGTGAGATACAAAATAGAGCAGAAAAATACAGGTTTGCTGAGAAAAATATTTAAAAGAAAAACTTGTATACGTTGCAGCTTAGAATCAAGCTAATATAGTATACAATTGTGTTTAGTTGTTTATGTATTGTTTACAATCTAATATAAAATCAGATATATAGTTGTTATTGAGTTACTAAAAGTGATCAATTTGTTTAGGTTTTTTTGTATTAAAAGCCAATGCTGTGCCAGCAGATTTTCATCCTACAATTGGTAATTGTAATGTCAGTCTAACAAGTTTAGTCAGACCGACAGCATCTTATTTTGTTGGTGTTTGGCAAGTTCTGGAGGAGGAAGAAGTGGTTAGTAACTTTTCATTTATGCTGTATTTAATGTATAATATATAGTGTATGGCTTAATTGTGCTAGGTGTTTCATTGCTTTTGTTACTTGATGACAACATACCTTGTATAACTTAATGCTGTGTGATTTTCAGTTGTTTTGAGCACGAGCCAAACTACAAACCTAAATTTGCTAGGAAACCGTGTAAAAACAGCAAAGACAGTTTAAAAATTTTTAAAGAATAGCAACATCATTCCACAAATACATATAAACAACATAAAAATCAATTTAATGTAGCTTATCAAGACTGGCCATAATCACAGAGAATGCAGTATGCAGAAGCTGCTTGGTATTTTGCTGATGTAATTGTTTTTGATTTTAACTGCTTTGCTGAAAAGTGGTTCACATACATCAGTTGAACCAAATACAGAGGCATCTTTTATTGCATTGGCTATCAAATTGGGATATCGTATATACTGGCTAATAAGCTGATTTTCTGGACCTAATTTTTTAACCTAATTTTCTGGGGTCGGCTTATTGGGCGAATATAGCTTTGAACCAAAAATACCGAAGATCAAAATTGGTCGCAAAATGACACCTACAATCTTACAATAGCACGATCTCACCGCGTGTCACCTACGATCTTACAATAGCACGATCTCACAGAACAAAAATTAATAAACTTATCGTACCAAATTATTTAGCAACTGATTAAAACAAAGCACTTCGTCTGTTGAATATGGTATGTACTATAAACTGTGTGAAAAAGAAAAAGACACGAATAGAATGATGTCATTTTAAAGCATGTGTATGGTAGTTGAACGTAATTTTTCTGCTTCGGCTTATTGGACGGTAATATGTAAAAACCCTCATTTTCTGAGCTAAAAATCGACCTTAGCTTATTTGCCGAGTCGGCTTATTGGGCGGTATATATGGTACTTTTTGTTCAGAACTCTACTTGTAAAGTCAAGTGGACCTTCACTTCAAGTTGCATTTTTCAGCTCGACAACTGATTGCATGGCTAGATGCTTTAATTGAAAATTATAATTATCAGGAGTGGTTACCACGTTTGTCATGACCCTCCTGATAAACACAGCTAAATGCTCACCATCAGTAAAGTCTTATGAGATGTCAAGTGCAAATTAGTAGTAAATAAAATTTTTTGACTGCTGAAAAATTTCTTCATGTTGGCAAGACCTTCACTTTAAGTTCCTTGTTTGAGCTCAACTTTTGACTGCATGTCTGGATGCTTCAATTGAAAATTATCTGAAGCAGTGACCATGTCTCAGTCCTTCCCGATAAATACAGCTAAATGCTTTGTATTGGTAAAGTCTTTTGAGATGTCAAGTGTGACAGCTTTGTCACAAAATTTCTTGACTGTTAAAAACGCTCTTTATGTTGGCCGTTAGATATGCATTTGACACATTGAGTTACTGTGTCATTACTAAGCTGTATTTGCTTAGCTTTAAGTTGAATGTTAGTAAAACAATTCTTAGTAAATATAATAATAACCTGCATCATAATTTCACCATCCAAAAACGGTTTCACATTGCTGCCAGTAGATGGTTAGCCATGTATCATGTCAGTGGTATTTTTTGAGATTGTTTATGACATTTAAACATATGTACTAGGTTGTTACGTGCTAGCTTAAGAAGTTCCAACTTCCTTACTTTGACTCTTATTTGTAGCAATCACATTTTGCAGAGTGAATTTTGTAGTTTTTTGCAAAGAGTTTTCACTTCTTATCAGCTCAGGACACAAGAGGCAATATGATCTTTTACAATTACAAAATGTTTCTTTTTGCAATCACTTTAAAGCACAATTTTCTTGCTGAAGGTGTGAAGGTGCAAGCTTTCTTTGAAGGTGAATGTGACATAGTAATAGGCCAATAAAGAGCTAGATGTTTAAAGTTGAAGCGTAAAAATAATTGAAAGTATAATTGAATAATAAATCTACAAAGTATTTTTTATAAAATAGTAAAATGATTTTGGCACAATTTGTAACATTTTCTTGTTTACCAGGCATTGCAGAAATTGCAAGAAAATGCTGTTCTTTGACGATGAAGTAGAAAATACAGCAAGCAATATGAAAATGGTCTTCTATTGATGTTTTTCTTGGCCAATATGCCAAGGTTCATCAAAAAAGCAGTGCTCAGGGTGGGGAACCAACCATACATACTAGCAGCAAAACCCACGCTATCAGCACTGAGTATTTCAACTGACTTATAAACAAGGTCCAAAAGTTACCATTTTTAAATGATTTGCATATCATAAACAATAAATTACATGTTATAGGTATTGAAAAAGTTAAGAACGACGTCAGTATTACGGCTGCAACTACACGATGATAAATTTAAAATGTTAAAACTTGATAAGCATGGCGAAAAGTGTTGTGTTTTTGCCCTAGTCTTAGCCGTTAACTATTCATGCTAAGATGCTATGGCAGGGCTTGATTGATGTTTTGCTGTTTTTTGTATGCTTTTTAAAGTAAGATGATGGGTATGCATTGATAATAGATTTACATAGTGAGCACAATGCAAATGATTTAAAAAATTTAAGATTACCTTATATACCAGTTGACTACTTTTACTAATTATACCATCTTTACCATAGACATACTTTTGAACAACTACAGCTCAGTTGAAATAGCACTTGTATTGCAATTAAAGATTGGCTTCCATTAGGCTTAAGTTTCTCAGCATGAGATCTGACGTGGGTGTGAATTCTATGTGGGTCATTTTTGTTGTTATCTGCTGTTTTCTTGGGAGTAAATTTATTTGTTAAAACGATTGCCAATAAATGCAGTGCTGGATGACGGGTTGAAAAGTATTCTCCTTTTTTTATGTAAAAAAAAAAACAGATTGTTGCTGGCAATACCAAATAACGTATTAATAGAAGGCCTAAACCAATTATGGCAGTTGATCTACCGGTAGTCATCTAAATAATTAACATCAAACATTCTTTTTTGCAGTACTTATAAAAGTACCAAAATTATTTTCTTTATGCATGGGAAGAGGATCAAGGACTAATGGCGTTTTTGTCTCAAAACAAAATCAAAAAACTTATTGTTGACAAAGTTTTTTTGACTCACGTTTTTGACCTTTTTAATTTCAAACACATGCTTGATATGAGCCCTATTTCTGTTGAAACATGCTTTCTTATAAACACAGAACTTCTGGGTGACTTTTTTCCGTGTCTTAGCAGTAACTTCATCTGCATAAGCTGCCACATGCTGCTTTTGAGCAGTCAGTGTTGGAGGTCTGTTGGCAAAGACCTTCACCTTTCCTGTTCCCCAGAACCAGAAATCAAATGGATTTAAGTCAGTACAGTAGGGGCCCACTCATGATCTGTGTTGATGCTGATGAGATGATTCCAAAAGAGACCCATGAGATGATCCAATGATGCATGGGCTATCTGAAGTCTTGCGCCATTCTGCATGAACCAAACAAGCCTCAACCGTCCTTGGGTTAGCTTCTAATTCAGGTCACCATGAAAATGGTCAAGAATGATGATATAATGCTCACCGTTGTTAGCAACGATATGCCCATTTTCCTTGAACCAGTAAGGTTTCAGCAGACCAAGCTTTGCATTGAATACCACAAATGCAATAATCTTTGAAGCGCTTCCACACTGATTATTTTTGGCTTCAACTTTCCCTAAAACACCTTGTTGTGGTTATTAACAGCCTCATTGAGATGAAAGTGTGCTTTGTCACTAAACCAAATGTGATTCAGCTGGCTTGGAATTAGCTCAAACTTTTCGTTTAGTTAATTGACATCTCGATTTTCTTTTTTTTGTCCTGTTTTGGTAGCATATGATGATTTGAAATTCTAAATAAAACAGCTTCACATCCTCCTTCACGACTTTCAAAAGTGTAGTTGGAGACAAAGCCATCTCTTGAGCGTGGATTTGGTAAGATTTCTTTGGACTGTTAACCACTGACTCGTGGATTTGACTTCTGGACTTACTTCTCAGGACTGGTGATTGATTGCTGGTCACTTCTTTCTATGTGGACGTGATGCAGGGAAATTCTCCGTTTCTACATGCTTCACGATCTTCTATATTTTTAAATTTGTAAGTGCTGCACACCTGAACTTACATTTGTAACCCTAATGTGTGTTGAATTGACAGCGGATTTCTGATGGTGACTTAGTTACATCCCAGAGTTTTCAACTTTTGCTCTGGCATATACATTTTGCATGCAATATCTAATATACAGGATGTCCCAAAAAATGTACACATTCTTTGAATCGTTATAACTTAATCAAGTTATTGATTTTGAGTTGTAAATATAATTGATGCAATCTCATCCCATCAGTCTCCTCAGCTCTTAGCAGTGGCAGGGGGAGCTTTTAAGTTCTCTGCAGCTTTTCTCAAGGCTTGCATATCTCAAAGAGTTGCCCCTAAGTACATTATGGCTCGTATTGAATCACCAGCCTGGCACAACCATGAGATAGAACGGGTTTTTTAACAGATGATGTTCAAATGTTAACAGAGCAATCAAGAAACTACAAACAGTTTACCAATCACATTGTCAGGCGTCCTGTAAATTTCTAACATTCTTCAATATTATCAGATTCTGCAGATAGTTGGAATTACTTGATGAAAGAACGGAATCAAAATCCAAGATAAAAACGAGCGATTGCTTGTTTCAATCCGATGTGATCGTTTCAGCAATGCTCTCAGTGATACTAAAGGTATATTCTGAATTTTTGGATTATGACTTATCTGACATTGAAAGTTTCATGCTGTCGCATTGTCTCAACTTTAGATTGCCATCCAGGTATTTGTGCGAAGAAAAAATCTTTGCCGAATTTGAGTCACTGTGGGCACAACTTTTATATCACAGTGCCATTTCTGCTGAACAACACACTGCTTTAAAGCTGCTTAAAAGCCCAACTCGCCGACCTAGAACATTTGTACTATGACAGCATGATAGATTCACGTGACTTCACAATGCACAAATAGTGCTTTCATGCAATCAACAGCTTTTGAAAAGAATGATAATATGATTATCACTAAACCTGACAAAGGCTCCGGTTTTGTTCTTTTAAACAAAAGTCATTATGTCGATAAAGTGAACTAGATACTTGATGATCGATTAAATTTGAAAGATTTTGGCCAGTCTCCAGCAATGACAACACAACCAGCATTGAATTGCACCTTCAGAAGTGTTTGCTTGACTTAGTCAAATCCGATCTTATGCCAAAGTGGATATATAACACAACACGACCAACTGGATTGCAAAGCCCTAGAATGTATGGTTTGCCAAAACACACAAAGAAAGCACTCCACTTCGTCCTATAATGTCTATGACAGGTTTATCCCATCATGAACTTGATAAGTGGTTGGCTGGCCTATTACAACCTGTGTTGGAGCGATTTTTGTCACATTGCGTATCAGATTTATTTACTTTTGCTAACACCATGCAAAATTTTGACATTGGCCTTAATGTCTTCAGGTGTTCTTTTGATGTGTCCAGCTATTCACCAAGGTTCCCCTTGATGAAACCATCAAAATCTGTTCAGAAGCTCTTTATATTGATTCACAACCAGTGTTAAATTGAGGAAAAGCACCACATCCTCAGTTGAGTTTAGCTTCAATAACACTATTCTGATTCACAGCCAGTGTTGAATTGATGAAGAGCACTGCATCCTCAGTTGAGTTTAGCTTCAATAACACTATCACAAGCAAACAGATGGAGTAGCTATGGAATGATGACTTGGTCCGGCTTTGACGAACATTTTTGTTGGATATTTTGAAGAAAAGTTATTTTCTTAAACGCAGAAGCTTCCAACATACTTTAGATATGTTGATGACACATTTGCCATCTTTAATCACGAAGCTGAAGGAGATGACTCAAATAATCTTTGAAAAAGATAAGGAAAATGTATACCGTTTCTTGATGTCTAAGTCAAAAGAACAGATGTTGGCTTTGAAACTAGTGTATACCAAAAACTCACTTTCACCGGCCAATATTTATGTTGGGAGTCCTGTAGTCCTCTGAAATTTAAAATAAGTCTAATATCTACATTGGTGCATTGAGGCTTAATGATTTGCACCAAGCGTGGACTCGATGGAGAAATAGAATGGATCAAGAAAATACTACTCGACCATGGCTATCCTAAAAGCATCATCAACGCTCAGATCACCAAGAAAATTGCTCAGTTCTCCACCCTTAAGCAATTCGGCCCAGTAAAGTACCTTGAATATTTGAGGGTCCTTTGGATAGGTTAGCCCTCCACAAACTTGGAAAAAGAAGTCAAAACTGCCATGGAAAGCTGCTATGATCGAATCAGCACCCGCTTGGTCTTTATGTCAAAGTGCATACTGCAAGTAGCCCATAAGGATTTTTTACCTACCACTCAAAAAAGTATGAATATAAGTGCCATTGTGATAGTCAATAAGTAGGGCAAACAGCTCAACTGTACCCACCAGTGGCAGTTCGCCTTGTTGGTGCTAGGGCTACCAGTCACTCAAGACTGATTCGAAATGGGCTGCCATCTTTCCCCTAGCCTAATTTCAATTAGGTTGACGGCATGAATCCGAATTGCCGTTCATGCCGTACCTCCATCCCAAGGAAGAGGAGGGGTAACCACAAACAAACAACAGCTCAATTAGTACAGAATTGCACCACTCAACATGTTCTGCATGTTCATGACAACAATTGACCTGTCCATGTCGATCTCAACCACACAGATAGTACAAATCAAGCGATACCAAACCAAACTATTACTTTGCCATTGGTCAGCATCTTTTAGAAAATGATCAGTATGCATTAAAATATGATAACAAGTAGTTTTCAATCTTTGCCACAGCATGTAACTCTTTCTGCCTTAATCTCTAAAGGGGCTACTTATATCAAGACTCAGTGCTCAGTGTTATGCAGAGAGAAAGAGTTTGTTCACACTCTCAAACTCTTTCGATAACTGCAGAATTCAAATTTGGCCTCTTGCTGTGCTTTCTTTAGCATTTCGCTATTGCAAAATCTTTCTTTGGCACACTTTACAATACTAGCGCTATCAATGGCTTGTCTTGATTGCCTAATGTCCAAATTAGTCACATAAAACACTTATTCACTCTAGCCTTTTCTTTTGATGCAATACTGCCACTGATGAGAGCATCATGAAAAGCTTATTGCTCAAAACAGCTTTTTTGAGAGCTATATTAAAATTTTGTACCAGCAACAAGATTTTTGAATACACATTTAAAGAATTTGAAAGTAAAATGTACAAAAACATATCAAATTAACTCTTAATAAGATTAAAAGACGCTTCGGGCAATTACAGAATGTTTACATAATGCAAGTTTGCATAAGTACTCAAACTGGTTGCCGTTCTGTTCGATACATCATGAAGAAATAGACCTAGAACGTCCAGCAACGTTTACTTCGGCATTTGAGCATATTCTTTTTCAATTGCTACTTTCATTTTAGCAATTGTTTCAGGTTTGTTTCTGTAAACTTTGTCTTTTACATACCCTCGCACAAAGAAATTTGCAGGTATCAAATCTGGTAAACTAGGTGGATATTCAACTGTACCTCTTCTAAACCATCGGTTTAGCATACATTTTATCCAGATAAGTTCTCACATCACGGTGAAAGGGGGAGGTGCCATCTTTCTAAAAGTAGAAATCGGCATTTTGAAATTGTTCTTGCTGGGGTGTTATAACAAATTTTCATAAAAGGTGGATATAGTGTGTATACATTTTTTTGGGACACCCTATATAAAGCACAATTTTGTGTGTCTGTCTAAACGCCTCCGAAACTGCCTGGCTTACAAACATCAAACTTGGCACAAATGATCACCTCTTTAGGATGAGTGCCATAACAGGGTTTGTGACATCACGATGACATCATAATTGCAAATAATTTTTAATTTGCTTTTTTTGACCAAGGAAGGTGGTGTTTGGCTTATATGAAATCCAGTATCCAAGTTACCAACTTCAACAATTTTCACCTTTTTAGCATCTCATGTGACGTCATAATGAACAATTGTAAAATTTGTTTTTTTTTATTTTACTCAAACAATATTTATTGAAGATACGTGAATAAACGGCTTTCTGGAAGATGATAATAAAGTGCTTTTGATAAAAAAAAAACTTTACAACAATTTAAGCCCAATTGACAGTGCAATTCCCTTGGAAGTATGCCACATAAGAAGCAATACATAAATTAAAACTAAAGACATCATCTATGCTATTGATTTCTGTGTTTCTTAACTATTTATTACTTTTACAAAGGGGGTTTCACTAAGTCGTAAAATATGCTTACCACTAGATAACTGATTTGTGTTATTGTAAAACAAATGCTATTATGGCACCCATTCCCAACTTTGTGTTTGTTCTGTACTTATTTGAAGGAACAGAGAGATTTTGTGAAATGATAAAGTTTTTTAAGACCTCTCTTAATTGCAAGCAATTATACTACGATCAGGATTAAAGGTATAAGAATGATGTCAGCTTTAGCATCAATTTATTGCTTATGTTGTTAAAACAAATTTGGTTGAAGCTTGCAAAACCAATGTTACTAAGTGGAAATAACTCACTGGTAGCCATGCGAGGTGATGCCGTTGCAAACAGCTAGATCTAGAATGAAGACTGAAAGAAAAACAATGAAGGCAGATTGTATTTGCTTGAAAACAAAAAGAAATACCCCATATACACAACAGCATTTTAGTTTGATAACACAAAACGTGTAACAATGAAAAACATTTCTTTCTTCAGGATACTTGCAACTTAGACCTGACCTCAGTTTTGTTACAGTTAATGTTGTACTTGAAAAACATTTCCCAAAAGATGCCGATGTTGCTAGCACACTTGATAATTGGCAAGTAAATGCAAAAAGGATTGGAAACTCTCTTTCATGCTTTTTCCACCATTTCCACATATTTATTTCTTTTGCCAAGATTTTGGTGAAGAGATATTTAGTCAGTTCCTGTGGGATACTGTACTCATGCACAATGATTTCATCTTCACTGGATGATTCTGTGGCTGAAGCCATTGTCGCGTTTTTAAGTAGAGTTTTTGATTCTATTTCAATTTTATTTTACTTCTTAAATTGAAGCGACTTGCAGTATCACTCGAAAAATAAGTTTGGTTGCCAACTAATAGCTAGGAAAAGATTTGCTTCCACTAAGATACTTTAACCTGCGCACTTCTCGATCAAGAACAAAACAATATTTTCACAAATCACTTTACAACTTCAAATTCCTTTGCCTGCCAAAACACATAACTGAAGCACTTTAGTAATTAAATATCAGAGACTAACTATAACTAAGCCACCAAAATTATCGCTTCATTCCTACCACAACAATCATGACACAACAACGCCTTTTTCAACTCTAATTTCTACTCTACTCTGATCTACTACTAAATCTCTGAATCTATGAATGAATGAAAAAAATCTTGCTGCCTTAAATATACGGCTGGAAAATAATCAAGAAATTGCTAGAATATCACGCGATACAGGAAAAACATCATTAATAAATTACGTATATGGTAAAAATAATAATAAAAAGGAAAATCTTTAAGAAGAAGCAAGAATCACTAGAATATTCTGGAAAGTCATGTAAACACCCATTGTGATGTCCGAAAGGCATGTGAGTTACAAATCTATTTATAAATTTGAGAGAAAAAACGTCTTTTTTTTGAAAACAGTTTAGCAAATTAGGGCTACAAACAATTCAGATTTACAATTAAAAGTGATCACTGCAAAATAAAACAACAGATTATATCAACTATACATATATAAAACTATTCTTCTAGTGCAAATTTATGTATTCATGACAGCTATCTATAAACTGGCATCTTTTGTTTCTGCTTTAGAATTGTCAACTGTCAAACTTTGTGGTTCAGTGAGTGTATGCATCATTCCGTCAGCTTTTATAGCATTTTTAACCTGTAAAGATCAAAACTCATGGTCAGATTTTTAAAGAATTTGTTAAAAAAATTAAATAATAAATCGAAAAAATTTTATTTGCACATAGAAGTTTTAAGTTAGTTAGCATCATAGAAGATGTGACTCAGCACTTGGTGATATATGGCTCATTAACAAAAAATGTCAACTTTAAGATTAGATCTTTTCAAGTCAATTTGTCGTTCTTTCCTAACTGGTTCACCATGCAGTTTGATAAATCAAGATAATCATTCAGCAACACTATAAGTATTTCTATCCATTATATCTTTATTGAGTATTGCCATAAAACTTACCTAAATTTATTGAGAACATGTGAAATATTTTTGTTTGAAGCTTGGTGGAGCCAAGTTGCCTTATGGTGAACAGTTGTTTTGTTTTTAGCAAAAACCTGCAAGAATCTTTGTTTGACGAATTGGACAAGGTTTTGTTTAAAACCATCAATTGTTCTTGAGTCTTTGTCGTTTCCTTTCAGTTTTTCAGCAAGTCCATTTATTAAGGGTATCACTTTAGCAATGAATGCATATTTTCCCCTTCAGCATAATCTAAAGCCAGCTAAACCAACAAAACAATGTTGCATAAAGCCCTTACTTTCTTATTCTACAAACTTAAAACATTGTTATATTCTTAATAAAAATCCAAAATATGGGACAATTTTTGATATCTGCACAATGTTTTTATAACAAGCTTTTTATTGCAATAGTATTTAACAGGAGACCAGAAAGCACTTCAATGACAAAAGTCAGATCAGAGCAGTGCAATAGGAGTAAAACACTCCAAAAATTATTTGCTGAAAATTTTATTAATATATGTTTATAAGACTATAAATTTGAACTTTTATTATCTTACTTGGGTTTAGCACTTCCACTAAGTTTTGTACCAACAACCAATGATTATTTTTTAATTCTAAGTGAGAAGCAGAACTTCTTGATGCAACTTTGGTGTCACAAAAAACTTGTCACACAAACTTGATTAAAACGCTGCTAATGGGGGCTTGCCACTAGCTATTCAACAAGTATGAAATAACAAAACAATGTTTCTTTTGTATACAAAAAATACAGTAGACAAATATGCAATAGCATAGTAAGCAGATAAAAAGGAAAAGCATAAAACAATCAGGGCTGTTCTAACTACAATAAGCATTTCATCTACAAACCAACTGCCTTGTTATACAAACTTGCAGATTAATAAATAGTACTTAAGTAGTTGCATGCCTTTTACAAGTCTCTGACTGAGTTGTTATTGTAAGAAATGGATGTTGGTTCTACAAATGCTTTAAAAGACTGGCAGTATTGTTGCCGTATTTCAAATTTTGTTTGCATCACTTTTAAATAACGATGTTGTTCTAATTGGGCTGAGTGAAATGCTTCCAGACATTTGAGCTCTTGTTTTTTCCATGATTACTCATTCTTCAAATTTGTTGGCTACACCTTCCCAAACTTAGTTTTTAAAGTCAAATCAAACAAATTTAATTCTTAAAATTGAGTGCTTTCAAGCTGCTATGTTCTAGACTTTGGACTCTCCTGCAAATCATGTTTTACTGCCATGGATCTTATCTTTTCTTTCTTTCTCAAGAGCGAAAGATATTAAAGAAACAACTTTATTGTGCATTTGTATGAATGCAGCATTTGCAGGTTTGTGTATGTCAGAAAAGAAAAAAGATTCCAGTTTGCGTACTTGCTCCAATGGCATAACTTTTGCTTGAAAAAAGCATCCTATTTGCAAAGGGGAAAAAGGAACAACAGAATTTTTCTTACAGTGCATGAGCATGGCAGATTGGTAATGGGAGTTTTGTGCAGGGATGAACGCATCAAGGGCATTGCTTTTAAAAACTAATGAAGAAGATGTGGTGCAGTAACAAGTGCTGATTGAAAGTGATTTTTAACCAAACATTTTTGAATTCAATTACCTGATAAAGAAGGCAAATTTGGATTTGAATTCAAAGAGATTTCAATCTCAAGGATTTGAAATTTTATAAAGTGCAGCTATTGTCTTGTCAAAATTTATGTGGTATGCAAATGCACTTTAATATTATTAATTTTTTGTGGATATACTATTTTTTGAGAAATGACAAAAAAGTTTTTATGCTTGTTTTGTATTTTAGTCAGTTTTTGTGAAAATACAGTGTAACATTTGCCATACGATTGTAGTCGTTGTCAGTTTGTAACTTAAATTTTCATTTCATTCTAAACACGGAAGTAAAGCAAAAATTACTCTTTTAAAAAGAACAGTTAGTTCTACTCATGATATAAACATTTTGTGAGATACCATTGTACGTTTTTATTTTAGACTCACCTAGCATCATTTTTTTTGAATTCAATTGGATACCTTCGGCTGACTATTGAGAACACTCCATATGATGGAAATTTTACATTCAAGTAGGCTGTAATTTGGTGTTTTCATGCTTTCATGGCATGTTGTGCCATACCTGTTATTTTATTGTACTGTTTTTAATGATTTTAAATTTCAAGATTGAGGTTGAGGAAAAGTCGTGTTATAATCTTACACTCATAACACATTTCTTCAACTGACACTTTGCAACTTTTTTGCTGTGTAAAAATTGTTATTAGCTCAACCAACTACAGATGTCTTAGTAATGTAAATTCATGGTAGTTTTTGAGAAACTAGATTATGCCAAACATAATTGTAATGTGAAAAGCAAGGTGTGGTTTTCTATAAAGACAAGAACACAAATAGATAAGTAAGTTGAAGATAGTACCATCCAAAACATTATTAATTTTAAAAGATTTAGGTCAGGCGTGCACAACATACTGCCCACAAACCACATGCAGCTTGCAGAAAACTTTGGAGCAGCCTGCCACAATATTTGATAAATGTAAGAGTTTAAACAAAATCATTTTTAGATCTGTTGCTGACAAGAGAGTAATTGGTTCAACCTACGTTTGTTAAAATACCAAAACTACCTTTTTGAAAAGAAAAAAAGATTTCATATTTGTTTTGACGCAAAAGTGATGCAACAATGCTGAAAAACTTGTATGTTACTGCCATAAACTTGTCAAGACATTTTGTTTTTCAGAAACGGTAACCCTAATCTGTGAGTCACAGTGATAGCATGCAGCCAGCAAAAAAAAAATCATTTAGTTGTAGATCTTTTACTGTTATGAGTTGTGCATGCATGATTTAGATCAATTAAATGTCAATAGCAACAATACAAAAAGTCTTTAGTGTGATGGTGTAATGGCAAAGGTGCCTGGTTTACAGTTAATACTCTGGGTTCGACTTTCTTGGTGAGTCATAATGATGACTGGTAAATGATATTTTCAGCTTTGTTCTTATTGTTCAACACAAAAAAATAATGTTAATGAAGGCCAGAATTTCACATATTGTGTACCTTTGGTGAGGGCACTTTTATGTGATAAACAGGTGTTGGTGTGAAACAGTCTACTTGTTGAGGTGGCCTAGTCTAATGAGACCTGTATTGAGGCAAAAGCTATCTCTCTTTAACGAGAAATGTAAATCAAAATTACTGTAGTGTTTTTTATGTAAAAATGACAGAGAATGAAGGCATTTTAGATACCCCTCTCAAATCATTTTGTATGGTTTGGCCTAACTCAGTAGGAATTTGATTTAGAGTGCAACCAATTATTGCACAGGATTGTAAGAGTAGGCAACTTACAATCAAGTTATGAGCAGAGGGCATACACATGGGCCTGAAGGTCAGAGCCACTCAAAAATGTTATGTGATGTAAAATTGACCGTTATTCTGCATTCCACAAACTTTCACTAGTCTATTTTTGTAAACTGAAAAACGACATTTTTTTTGGCTGGTCTTTAATGCAGGCTACCTAAATTTTTGGGGTCTGGCTATGAAAAGTAGACTAGATGATGGATCCATCTCTCAACCCTTCAGGCTGCCTGCACTAATGAATATATCTTTTGTCAAAAAATATTTTTGAACCTTAGTAGTCTATCCTGCAATGAAACTATAAATGTACATCCCACTATGCAAACCCCTAAATTTTCCCAACAAGTAAAGATGGTTTTGTCGATCAACTATCCACACAGGATTTCTTGAACTTGGGACCACCACTAAGTGCATCCTTTTAGCAGGTTTATGTTAAATCACCCAAGCTTGCCAAGCCAGAATTTCTAAAACTGTCTTAGGTTTGCTATAGGTCAATAAGGTAATACAGTCATCAGTAACAAGGTAATATAGTTATTGGCAATTTGCCATTACTAGTCATAGTAAACTACTAAATAGGCCAATGAAATTTGAACTTCCTGATAACCTGCTATGATTAAGACAAATACACTCCATAAAAATCCTTAGCTACTTATCAAAACAGCACTACATTGTTTCTTTTTTTCAGTTCAGGTTGTTTGGTCTACATAATTACCGTGTTTTAGGATTCATCATAACTCCATTTTCAAATTTGTAAATGTATAAATTTATACCCTTAACTTACACACAGATGGGTGTGTTTTAATCTGTCAGAAATTAGTGAAGTGCGCTTAATGAAGTGCTTTTTGCTTCGTCTGCTATCAAAACTATTCAGCTATTTCTGAGAAAAATCATCCATCTAATTAGCTTGTAATACCCCAAAATAGGGTTAAAATTTTACACAGCTGAAATATACAGTACATTATTACTAGGTATTCTCACTTCATGAAGTATTGCCTTTGGTAAGTGCATAAGATTTTAGTAAAGCATTTATGAGGTTTTGTACCATCACCAAAAATAAGTTTTGTATTTTTCAAACACTGCATGTGTTTGTTTAGAGCTCAGATGGTATTGTCTATTGTAAACTGTCTAGCCTACAACTCGCTTATTATGTCATGATTTTTTTGTAGTAATAGCCAGAAATATTTTCCTACTGGAAACGAGCTGTACAATGCTTCAGTCACGTACCCATATAACAGTGTTACTTGTAATTACACCATAAGATTTCAAGAAGGTGGCAGTTTTGTTGCATACAATGGAACTTGTGCACAACCATGTAAGTTGTTTAAATACAACAATGTTGTACTAATATATGTTTTTTTGTTGTTAATTTTTAGCTTTGACTTTAATCAAAAAATTTTTATTGAAAAGCGGATTGAAAGAGAAATCAAATCATTGGTTTTAAGAACTTGATCAACTCACCAAACTCAAGATAGCTTGCACCAATTCACAGCCACATCAACATGGTGGTGCAGTTTACAGCTTTTAAGGTAGTTGTCGATGTTGCTTAGGATCTGTGGTACCCTGGGAACAAGGATGACTCACCAAACAGCAAAAAATGGAAGGAATGGAAGGAGAGCAACTAAATCAGATAACTTACCAATTGGTTCTATTTGAAGAGAATATTAGCCCTGAGAAGTTTCAGCTTGAAATTCAGACTGCAAGTAGGTGCTCAAAGACGTTGCATTTTTACAAGGTACCACAACTCACGAAATGAAAAAACTAAGCCAAATACACAGTTAAATGAGAACTCTTATGCCCACTGTCCACCATATTGTTTAACCAGGAATAGTCGGTGCCTTCACTGCAGATGTTTTTGTTGTTTGTGTTGGCGCAGCCTTTCTACTAGCTTCAACAATTTGCAAAATTAGCTGGGTTTCTTTTTCATCACAAGAAAGAGCTAAATTGTAATTCTAAAACAGTTTCACACCTCATTCTGCAGTGTCATTTACTACACGTAGCTTCATGAGTCATTCCTTGCCTCTAATGTAGTTTTCGTTGTCAGCCCATAATTCCAAAAACAATTGGAGGAAAGAAGAGTCAATGTCGAAGTGGTGTAGCAACTGTTTTGTTCTTTCTCAAGCAAAGTCCCCGAGTGTAGGGTCGTTTTCCAGGATAGAGGTATTTCCTCACGATTTTCTTTCAGCTACACCTCAAAGTGATCCTTGAACCACTGCTAATTTTTCTTCAGCAGAAACGTTATTTGAGAATAATGCCAATCCCACAAGCTCATCAGACAAATACCGTAGATGGTTTTTTACAACTTTTCTCGCAGCAGTTCCAATTTATGGGTCAATTTGCTCATATGTTTTGAGGTCGTACTAGAGCCGCAAGTCTTGTTCAGGGGCTTCAGTTGCTTGTAGAGCAGAAATTCATGACTTGGTATACAATAATGCCCCAAAATGAACCAAGTTCTCTAGTTGTAGTTTTTCTTTCTTTGTCAACTTGACCACATATTGTGTATGGAACAGATATATCTTTATTGCATAAATCAGTTTTACCATCCATCTGGCATGATGAGCACTGCCTGGTGCTCTCCAGTGAATAAAGGTGGGTGGCATGCCAAGGACTGTTAATATGAGTTTAATAAGCTCCTTGTAGTCATCTCTAACGTGCTCTTGGAGAATATCATTTTCTTGTAAAAAAGCAATTATGGACTGTTTGAAATCATTAGCTTGTTGTTTTACAGTTAGGTATGAGAGGTACTGTTTGTCAACTTCATTCCAGTTGGCTTTGAATCTCTTGAATAAAAGAATTTCAGGCGAATTACTAGGTCCAAAGCAGAGAAAAGGTTTTTGCCAAAATAAGCTCTAAAATATGGTGACGACTAGCAAGCCATAGGAGTTCACGACCAAGTTTATCTTCCAGGTGTTTGTAAACTTCAGTATGCCTGCCAGTGTTGACAGATATTGTGTCAAAGCTCATTGCCTAAACTTTCTCTGTCAACTTCCATGCTTGTAACAAACAGTAAACTGCATTTTTCTCATTTTCTCCTGTTCCAGCATTTATTTTTGGAAGTCTTAACAGCTTTTCATTCCCATCTCCTGATACAAGAACAGGTAGCCTTTCGACGTCTCTTCCTCCTAGCATTTTGGGAAGAGCTTTTTCATCCCAGTGGGCAATGTGTGGATAGGATGGTTTAAAATCACTTCTAACTGAGTCAGTTACATCCCTCGTGGTTCTCTTTCAGGGCCTCTGAATAGTTCTTCAGCAAAGAGGAAGCTTTGTGGGGTCATCACCAAGTGCTGCCGCCATTGGAATTATAAGCCTTACTGCTTCACGAAACTTTTGCTATCTTCTTGTAACATTATCCTAAATAGCAGCGGGTTTTGTATTTAAAGTAAGAAAAAGTTATAAATATAATAAACTACAACAATTTAACATATAACAAAGTTTGATTGAAAATATTCCAGGCTGTAATTATTCGCTGTATATTTAATGCTTATATAAAAAATGTTACAGTATTATTTGAAAGCTATCCGCTAATCAAGGTTATATTCGTCCGTTACTTCAATTATCCGATTCCACTAGTGGTAAACGGTCGAGCTGAAATGGCCGAAGTGGTTAAGGTTCTGACTCCGGCTAAATCTTGCTATGCAGTAATCAAATATTAATTTTCAGGTGTAGGCTCGAATCCCATTCCGAGCATTGTTTTAACATGCAGAGAAGTTAAGATCTAGCAGTAGATTCAATCATTAATTTTTTTGATAAGGTAATACATGATACTGATCGATTGCAATTATTTCCATGTAAGTTGGCGCACATTTTTACTGCAACATTGAACAGAGAAAGACGGGGCCAGGTTGGGATGAACGTTGCCGCTCGTGCTGAATCGGTATCTGCTCGTAGCCTACGCTTTAGGATACTACTTCATTGACATAAAAAATGAAAATCGTTGGATAATAGATAAAAATTAATGCAAAAGTCTGAAGTTGGTGCATGAATAAGACAAAACAATTAAGTGATACTGCATAGCAACACTAAACTTCTTTTCTAGTTGTTCCTTTTTGCGCTTTGTTTTTTCTTGTGTCTCTTCAGTCATTTATTTCTTCTTGGACTCTGTGGCATATTTAGCAGGAACTTTACATCTTTTCAACGTTTACCCTGTGGCTGTAGTAGGCTCCAAGTCATTCCTCTTGATGCGAGAAACGAGTTCGCCAAATGGAGTATGCTGTTTTAGCAATGCACTTTTTCAAGCAGCTTCTGTTTTTCGTATTGGTTCTTCTCATTATGAGTGTGTACCAACACCTCTAAATTTTTCTAAATTTTTTCGGTTTTTGTCTTCCCTTGCTATCACTGCAATAGACCAAGCCTTTCTGTGCATGTATCTTTGCAATTGAGAATCTTTCGAGCAACGCTTGCAGTGACCAGAGCTATTCAAAATTTAGCAATGTAGTTGCTACCCAATGTGTCATCATCATTTTGCTTCAGAGTGAAGATCAATCTTCTTCCTCGTCCTAGAGCCTCCAGATCTTCTCCTCAAGCAGGAGTCAGTCGGTTTTTGCAGCCGAGTCTCCATTGTGTGCGATCTTGTGCATCCATCCTCTGCAGTCCTCTGGCAGTCATATCTCGCTTTACGACGTTTTTCCATCTCTTCTACGGTCGACTTTTTTGTACTATCCAGGTTGAAATGCAGTCCCTTTACCTTTTCCCGTTTGTTGTCCATTTTCTTTACATGTCCCAGCCATTGCAGTCTTTGTTCTCATAATTCACACATCGGTAACAGCATTGCGTCAAATGGAAACCCTAGTGGATTCCAGTGGGGTATAGTTTTACCAATTTTGGCTAGTCTTTTAATATAAGTTTTTTACTTCATTTTGAGAACTCACACTTGCTTTGGGTTTCCGCTGATCGAAACAGGGACAGTATGCTGATCGCTACTCGAAACATATACCAGTACCCCGCTTATAAAGCCCAACTTGAGACCGGACAACATACCAGTGTATATAGCATTTGTATAGCATATATATATATTATCAATAGCATTTTATGATTTAGCTATTGCAAATCGAAACAGGGACGATGTTAATGCAGTACATCACCTAAAATTCTGTGTATAATCGCCATTTGGTTTATTAAACGTTAGATGTTACGCAGGATGTTGAAATTGACAAAGTAGTCCGTTAAACACAAATAGTGGTAAATATTGGTAGTTCTCGTAACCAACTGTAAAAAAGATGCGTTTACCACGTTTGGGAAAATAGTTTATGGAAAACATTTGACTTAACTGATATGCTTTGTAGGCAAACAATTACAAAAGAAAGTTGGTGATAAACATCACCAATATCTTTCTAAATCATATAAAAGAAGACGGTAAAATGTGCTATAACATGCGATAACTCCTATAACATTTGCAGATTGCAGACATGAGAATGTAACTTGCTATCCACCTTGCGGTTGTGGAGCTGTTGGAAGATGCAAATTTGACCGGAGAGTTAAAGCAACATGTCAGGCTGATCGAACTTTCACTTTCTCAAGCAAATGCATTGAGCCGACAAGTAGGTTATTTACTTACAACTGCTTCACCTGACCCTTTATTTATTACACCGCAATCTGGTGGATAACCACAACAAAATTAAGATCTTTTGTTCTTACAGAGAAACGATTTTGTCACAGCAAAAACAGAGATCTTTTATTGTTACTAAACAATATTACTCTGACAAATCATAATTCTAGACAAGTTAAGATTTGCTTGTGATACACTCCTTAATTTACTGTACTTTCATCAATATGTTTGTTGTGGTTTAAACAATATAACTAAATTTATCACAATTTACGTTCACCCTATAAATGTTTTTGCTCTTTCTGTTCTTTATTTGTGCATAAAAGTATTATTGAGACGTACAACGAAAGCCCTTAAAACTTGTCAATCCGTGATGTCATCGTTATCTTAAATACCAACCAATGCTGCGATTATTTAAAGTAAAATGTGATCTCGTGAAATGAGGGCGGTTGAGTCTATCTCAAATTGATAGTTTCCAAACGTTTTTAGTTTTTGACTCAATCATTTTTATGTAGGTCGTGATCCCACCACGTTTTCCCAATACGACAGCGGTAACGTGTATTTCGTACCAGTAACAATGTAATCACGGTAAAGACTGCATGTCTAACTATGGGATAACATATGCACTTAAGTTACAGTATAACATCGGTGATGTGCTCTCTGTTAACTGGAATCAGAAAATCTTGCTTTTATTACTATCATCATTATAATTAATTATTGCTAACTTGAAATAGGATATCACTGCTAGAATATGATGTGTCAAATATTTCATAATAGTTTATGACGGATTTTTTCAGATTCTCATATTGTTCTGGTTTCTGTAGGCAGTGCTTTCGCATCTATTGCCATAATTTTGCTCATTTATAATGGATGTGGACAGAAGTCAGGTAAATCGTTTTGCCATTGAAATGTACTTTGTGTTTTGGTCATAGCAAACTGTAATTGTAATACATCGAATCACTTGCGTTCAAACATGTTTTACAGTTGCTTGTATAGCATATTTTTATATCTAGCAGTGGAACATTACGTAAGTGAAGTCATTGTTCCTTACAAAACAACGTGTAGCAAAAATTTAGCTCGTAATTGAGAGGCGGTGCATAGTCAGACTAGATTTTGCTGAATACTTATAATTATAATTGTTATTGGCCAATTCATTTTTAAGCATTTGCCTGGGCAGAACCGAAAAATTGTGACTAATGGTGGATACTGTCCTAGCGACTCATACGGCGATCATCATAGCCCCTATGTTTTGGAAAGCCATAACGCAAAAAATGTGGAGGTATGAATAGAAGCGCATAGAAGATACCTGGAACGTTACAAGCGACTCGTTAAAACGGTACTAGCTTTGACTTTTTTTCTGCAAGTCAGCATTGCCTTTTTTTAAGATAAAGTGCAAATGTTTAAACAAAAAAGAATGCTCCACCAATTATTGTCGGAGGCGCAGTCAAATGCTCTCAAGTAGAAAGTTTAGTGGCTGATGGTGCGATGTGTAACAGTGTATGCACCTGGTGTTTGTTCGATTTCCCTCAAACCATTGATTTTATTGACCATGGCTAAAATCGCGACCTTAAAAACATTTTTGCTTGAAAAATGTTTAAACGAAAAAGAACAAGCGTTTTTCAAATAAAAAAATAAATGTAGATTAAATTTTGTACTGTGATGAAAGCGACACCATAGAGGCCTCAGCCCTTGACGAGGGAGACATACGATCTTTGGAGCAAGACATGGGTTGCCTTGGAGTACAATTTTGGAACAAGACTTGGATGGATTGCCCTGAAATAAATGGTGACATTGATGGCAGCATCAAAGTTGTAATAGAACCTCCACAATCACCAGCACAATATGATGCAAGCCAAATTTTTTCACAATCACAGAATACAAACAAAACAACTTTAAAGGAGAGAAACGATTTTAACTGGTAGATTTAAATTCAAGTGAAGGTCAGCAAGTTGAGAACTATCTAATTAGTGTTCAAATATTAAATAATTTTGTGGATTTTTATGCCAGATGTCTTTGAAATAAGCAAACCGGGTAGAAAAACTTTACGCTGAAGGATTTTATCAGTTACGACATGGTAATTTCTGAAACTCCTTGAAATGTTTCTGAATAAGTAAACAAGAAATTGTTGAAACTACTCCCCTGGCCATGGCATAAACGCAATTCACTTGTTCTTGTGGCAGTTATCTACCGTGTGCCTACTGCACAAAGCAAACGACTAAAATTAAATTTTGTTATATTGCAACTACGCAAACGTGCTTAAAGATTTTGGTTTGTAGTTCCGAGAGTTCTGGTCCGTCTCCAGTAATATTTTTTTTGTCATTACATTTTGGGTGTTGGTTGCTGATCCAGATGTTCGAGCTGGTGCAGTTTATACCATGCGTGCAAGTATCAGATAGTTGCAGATTTTAACCCACCGCACCAATCACTCTCTCCAGCCCACAGATCATCACTTGTTTAGCAATCACTCGAAGCTTCCAAAGTGGCATTACCCTCATTGGAACCTACGAAGACGAAACTCATGCAGAGCTTCCACTGAGCCCACTAAGATATCAATAATAATTGAGTCGTTTTTGAATTGAATTAAGAAGCGGTAGGTTTTTCGAGTAGATAAGTAAATATCGAACTATACTAGAAAACCGGTTACAAACCTTATTTTGATAGGTTTGTGAAACCTACTTTTCGCCGCAATATACAGCCAACTTTATTGCAAAAAAAATTTGAAGGGCTTAGAACAAAAGTAACAAAGTCACAAAATACTATTTTTGAGTAAGTTGCATTCAAAATTTTGCAATGAGTCATAAAACCGGGGTTTAAAGCGATTTTCGTTTTTAGCGTATATCAGCGTCTACATATCTTGTCTTAAACTTATTACATCATTATTGACAGTTTAATTGCCCATATCAAATATTAATAAAATATTACTTTGTACTTGACGCTTTTATGCCGAATTGATGGACTAAGGCACTTTTAAACACAAATGATGGACTAAGCTCATTTATCCTAACAAACCAAACCTGCTGATTACAAATTATTTACACAGCGAATTTTCCACACACAATATATTTGCCCAGATCACATTTGCTCATTAGTCATTTTGACTAATTGCCAATTAGTAATTGGGGACACAAACAGGTGAGAAAAAACATGATAAGGGGGAAGGTTTAAACAAGTTGATAATAGAAGGCAAAAGCATAAGTTTTTACAAGGGTGCGAAATTTTTAAAGGTGGCTGAACACTTACTTAGTGACATATCATAAACGAATCATCCTTAGCGATTACGAATTTGCTCTAAATTTAGGTTGTTTAAACACTTTATGTAAAAATTGTACTCAGCTATACTGCTTCATAAAATAGTTCAGTAGATAGAGTTTACT
Source organism: Trididemnum clinides (assembly GCA_963675345.1). Lineage (NCBI taxonomy): Eukaryota > Metazoa > Chordata > Ascidiacea > Aplousobranchia > Didemnidae > Trididemnum > Trididemnum clinides. Next base: position 25,219,810 of record OY776294.1, read on the forward strand.
TTACTTTCTCCTCATCACAGTACTGTACTGACTCAGCATCTCGCAACGCAGCATAAAATGTTACATGATCTAGCACAAAAACATACTGAAGCAGGTGTTTGACATCTAAAAGGTTTGCTTGTTTGATAAGCAGAAACGTTAAACATGCATCTGGCAGCAAACTAAGATTCGACATATCAATAACAGATTCGATCTTTTTCCCCCGCTTTAAAGTAGTAATTCACCTGTCATGGGAGTGCTGCATTCACCTGTCATGGAAAACCTGCTGTTAAGTAAAAAGCCTTTTAAACAACAGACCCCTAATGCTAACAATGTTGTTTAAAAGCGCTTAATATGGATTAAAAGCAGCCTTGTAGTTTTTTTACTTAAAACAACTGGAATGGAGTCGTCCTTTAAATAACAACCTTAAATTGACTTGATCAGTGTTTCAAATCAGTTCAACCCATTGGGAGAGCATAGTATTGTTGTCTTTCTTCTCGTCTTTTAATTCGACCAAAGTCCCTGTCGCAAGGCATGCAACTATGGCCTGGAAGTGGATAAAAGAAGTGGATTTCATCCAGCCTGCTGTTAGCAACTGCATACAGATATGCAATGACATACCTGTTTTTATTTAGAGAAAAACAGTTTTCTGCAAATATAAATATAAAAATCTTAACAAGAAAGTACTTTGTTCGGTACTTTGCAAGCATAGTTTTTGGCATAAACAAACATAGTTGTTTAGTCTTGTACTGTGACATGTATGCAGAAATTGTGAATCCAAAGTTGGCGTTTATAGTATTCTTGTGATATCCCAGTCTGTGGCAGTGGCAGATTCTTTTGATAATTCATTGCACTAACTGCAGAGTCTTTGCATTTTCTGTAGTTTCTTGAATCTGGACTGTAAAAACATTTGCGTTTCGATGATGAAGCTCAATTGCTTGCTTTAGCTTGTTTTTGTAATTTTTCGTCACCAGCAATTTGGGCTTTGTTTATGTCCACTTTTTTCACACAAATAGCAAATATCACTGTGTAAATATCCGAAACCGATATTAAACTCACAATTGAAGATTTGATGATAAAGACTGTGCTAACATGGATAATGAAGGTCTGGATTTGCTTCAATAAAAGCTCTTTGATTTTAGCCACCAACAGTGAAGCATCAAGATATTTTTATGTTTGTTTTGTGTGCGGCTATAGTGACCCTCGCAAGCTGGAAATAATTTGATATGCTCACGCACACAATTTTTAGTTGCCTCATGGTTTGCATGTGACCTTCGGCCATCCAAAATTTAGAACTTTCCTTTTAAGTTTTGATTCTTTTATGTGGTGTAGACCCAGAAATGTTGCGTGACAAACATAAATGGTCTTTTTTCAAATGTGAAACTCTTGTGTTGCCTTTTATTTTCTTGTTTGGATCTTCTGATCTTATCAGACTTAACCTGAACGCAGTCTCGCAGGTAGGTGTTTTGAGTAGAATGATCTTTTAAACTATTAAAAATTTGAAATATTTTTGTTTTCTCTTCTAGAGCAAAGAGCGAATACATTTACATCGACATTCAATGATAGGCTGTTGTCGTGCAGGAATTTTTTTCTATATTATGTCACATGGGATAAACCTAAGATGAAAACAAATATGCAGTAGTTGATTTGCTGAATATCTAGTACACTTGTGCTTACAACATGGCCATGCAAGCATTTTTCAAAAAAATCATTAGGCTCATCACGACTACCGTATATTTTACGGCAGAAGTAACTATAGAATGGGCAATTTGAATGCATTAAAGGCTTTATTTCGAACGAAAACACACCCACAGCGGGCTTGGTTATGTATATCTGCTGTTCTAACCCTTTACGTTAGTAAAGGTAAAGCTTAAAATAAATGACAGCACAACCTGATAAGTACAATGACTTCTTGGATAGATTTTAAAGTCAGAAGAGATTGAATCACTTTTTGATAAACATATCATAGCAGAATGTGGTAGGTCCAACAATGCTAAAATTGTCTACATTATTATATGTGATTGGTTCTTAAACACAAAAAAAGCTTATGAATTGGTCTATCACTCATCTTAAGCTTTTGCTTTTTTAATTTTCGAAGCACACTACCCAGAAGGATTACATTTTGTACTTTTTGCTTTAGTTGGTGAAGTAGCCAAAACATTCAAAGTTGCCCTGCTCGATCCATCAATTTCATTACAGTGTACTGGTAGCCAGCACCGGTACAATTAAATGCTCTACAGCAATAATAATTATAAGCTACTCGTACTTTTGATTTAAAAAAATGCTACATTGAAGTTATCGAAAAAGCCTAACGACTAATTGGGTTCCAGTAAGATTTAAAAGACACAAATATTAGCTAGACTAGTCCTCGGCCCAAATCAAGAAGATGAAGTTTAGTTAAAGTCCTCATGCTTTACTAGCAATAGCATTTACCTACATGCTCATTGATCATTGAAAGGGGTGGATGCTTAAACTAAACTTCGCCCCAAACAAAAACTAGTATGTTGGCTTTACATAATTTTGAAAGTTATTCTAAAGCTTACAGGCTTTTTTCCTTGGTTACTAGGATAAGACTGGTTTTCCTGCAGCTTAATCTTTAATTTCCACATAGCTTGCAAGGTATGCAGGTGGGTAAAGGTACAATTACTAACCACACACCTATTGCAAACTTTGGGGTTTTAATGACATTGTATGAATTCAGATCTACACGTCCATGGTTGAAGAGCTTAAAATAAACTTGGTCCATGCTCCCTCAACTTCCAAGCCTAGTTGATTGATGCAGGAGTTGAATTGGGGTCAGCCTACTAAGCGATATCGAGGGACTGCCCAGTACTTGCAAATTTTTTCAGGTGGTCCAAATCGAATACATAGTGAATAGGCAAAATACACTGCACTAAATGTTGACTGCTGAGTTACCAGATTTCTTAAAACTACATTCTGATTGACAGACAGTAAATTAAACAGCCTTATGTTCAGCAGCTCAACAACAGTCGAACAAGATTTAACAAGCCTCGTCATAGGTTGCCATGATAAAAGAGTAACCTGCAAGTAGCATTACTATAGGCTTAGTTGCATTACACCTACCCAGCTAGCCCTTATCTTGAGGTGGGGTCAATTTTAACTCTTGATTCACATTCTGAAAGGCCTTTAAATTGTTCCTGATATTCTGTGATATTACTTAAGCTGTCCATATTTTTATCCTACTCATACAGTCATAATTCGTCATCAACGTGTTTCTACTTAGGGGGGCTAAACTTGCCGTTTTTAATATTTTATCTTAAGTCACTGAACTATGTTCACTGTGCTTCATCTTTTACTACTCCTAATAGCCGAGCATTTCACCAGAACACATATTATTTTTTAAGTTTTTGATATGACTGAATATATTGATATGACTGACTGATATATCCGAAAATCAAACCCAGTTTACCAACTTCCTGTGCAAATGCTCTTATGACTTTGCAACTGCCAAATAGACTAACATTTCACACAAACGATTTCCAGCTCAAAATGAAGTTACTATAGCATGTGACTTGATATCACAGCATGATTGGATAAAGTAGACGTAGTCACTTCAAAAAAAAATCCAGTACTTCTGGTAAAATTTCGTTTGGAAAATAAACTGTTTGCTTGATTGGTTTATTCCTCTCATGGGAAAACTTCTGTTACATAGTCATTTTTTTGATACTGCAATGATTGTGATGTACTTGTAAATGCTCGTAAATTTTTGCATTCTACCTCGTTTATTTAAATTACATGACAAAGAAGTATGAAGTTATGCCTGCGTTGAATAGCATAGCCAGTCGTACATTTTAGGGTAAGGCGAAATCATGCGATAGTTGGATAACCTTTTGTTGAGATAAATATCAGAAGGCAACTACTTTTGGCCCGAAACTGAGATGAAAACCTTTTGGTCTCAGAGATTCAACTTTTTTGATGTGAATTTAGCCCCAAAATGTCTATTTCTTGGTCGGATTCAGAAAATTTGAAAAACCATGGTCCTTGTTACCCTACTTCCCCCTTGCAACGACTATGTTTGCGCCTCCTTTAGTATGGACTGAGGGAGTTAAGTTTGGGAAGTGGTCGCGCAGCTCGCTTGATATTCAGTCAATCGCTATTTAACGACATGTAAATCTTTATTAAAATATCTTTATCAGCCAAATTCATCAACTGGGCTTGTAGCATTACTGCATGGACAAAATATTATATTGGTTTTGTAATGTTCAACCTAAGTAACAACATTTCTCACAAGTCGAAACGGTCGCAAACTTTATGCAATTAAATGAGCAACTTCAAATATTTCTTTCCTTCAACTGAAACTGCATTAGTCCGCAGTTACTGTCATTTCAAAAATTACTTTTGTTTTTCAGGTTTTCGAAAGCGTTCAGGAAAACCTCAAACGATTTCAGGAAATTTTCAATCGGCTTCTGAAAACAATCCATCCTATTCAGAAAAGCTGCGAAAATCTTAAAAAGAGTTTTATCGTTATGCTAAACGTTGAGTTATCTTTCGTGTTTGTGTTCGTCTTGTTGTCTTCACTTATACGTAGTTCTATATTTCAAAACGGTATTTTTCCAATGATTTATCGGTGGCGTAGGCTACTAAAGCTCATCCAGATGTTCGAGCTTTTTTTGCATTGAAAAAATTTGTTTCGGCAAAAGCTTGTCGTTAGACATTTACAATGTTTTGTAGCTATACGATGTTTTGCAGATCACTGTTGCAATCAAGTTTGTTTTCACGATTAAATATCGTTGTTTAGAGCCAAACTCGTAAAAAGTATTTATTATACAAAATATTGATAAAAAAAACTGCAACGAATTGCCTGTTTAATGAAATTATGCATTCATTCACTTTAGCTATTCCAAGATAAACCAGGAATTGTAAGTGTGCAATAAGAGTGAGTTTTTTGAACATCAGCATTAGGTTGATAATGGAATCAAACCAAATTTCGCATCACTTTGTCACTCCAAAACACTTCTTAAAAAATTTGGCGCATACCTCACTAACTTCGACCTGGTTTTAATTCCTTCGTCGAATTGTCCCTAAAGATTGCTTGGTACTTATACAGTAAGCTGCATCAAATTGAGTAATGTGGAGAATAAAACGTGAAACCAAATTTAAACAGTGTGAAACACAAACCAAGTCAAAAACCCAGGTTTACGTCTGCCGAATGTGTAGCGGGCTCTCTTCATCCACTACATCGTTTCCACAGTCTTTTTTAAGGGGTAGGTAAGACCGTTTTTGGAGCTTTTCAGATTATGAGCTTTTTGTAATCTTTTTTGCTAGTCTTCAATAGACTGGGCCATCACGACCTGAAAGAGGAGGGATGAATGAGTTGCTCTTCAAACGTTCTAAAGTGCAAATACGAACAAAAAAAGGCTTAAATGTTGTGAACTTTTAAAAGGATTAGCATTAAGTAAATAACTTGAAACATTCACTTTGACACAAGCGTTTGTCGTTTAAATTTATTGGCTGTGCTGTTTTTGTTAGCAATTTGTACAAATATACAGAAAATAGGTTTGGTGTGACCCTCAATAGGGCATAGTTTCAAACTGAAGATATTTTATGTTGGGTGATCAATCTGTGAACGTGGGCCACAAGTTGCATTCTTTCGCTGGTTTCAATTTGCACATACTCAATATAAGCGATTATGGTGCAATTTTTCAGAAATTAGCTGCAATGTAAAGCGGTAGCAAACTTATTGTGCATCACGATAGCTTTTGTATAAACTTTAACACTATTTCAGCTTTTTTGTACTCGTAAGGGTAGACTACTTCATTTAAACAAAGATGGAATAGTTGTCTTACATGATCAGTGATTATTGAACTAGCTCATTTGAAAAATTTGGTTCCAATGTCATCAGATCCAGTCCCGTAGCACTCCAACTTCGGGCCCCCCCCCAAAGTAAGCGCAAGAGCCCCTGCGCACAGGTCATATCACTTTAGAGGTGTAAAATTGAAAAGCTGCATTAAGAAAATACACCACAATTTGTACATAAGTAAACAGGCTAATGTCAGAATAAAGCATGCCGATACCGAAGGTGCAAGTCATAAAAAATTCGGCACCGATGCCAGAGTTCAGTAGGACATTTATGCAGACACTGCGAAACGAAAGCAATGACACTGAAAAACATGAAAAAGTTATAAAAACACAGTATCATTTAAATAGTCTGGAGCGAACCTTTTTGTTCGAAAATGCTGTTATGACATTGTCATAATCAAGAGATCGGGCGCAGTCATTTTCGATTGACAACATGGCTAATGAAGATAGTCTACTGTCTGTCATAGACGTTCTATTAAAAGTTTTGATCAGTTTCAATTTGCTGAAGCTTCTTTCAGCGCTGGCAACAGTCACGGGGCAAGTTAGTAAGATTCGAAGTGCGATGTACACATTCGGATACAATTCAAATAAATGAGTCTTTAGAAGATAGTTCAGAAAGTCTTGAGCCGTATTGAGATTGCGTTTTGTTTGTAAAATTAAAACAAACCGCTGTAGCTCAGCGCTCATTTCATCAGAATCAATGTCACCGAACTTTTTTTGGAACTCTTTACAGCAAGTAAGAAGAGCATTTTCTTGTTGCACAAGCAAAAGTTTGTCTCGTGTGTACAAAAACGAAAAGGCGGAAGAAACCTCACGTAACAAATTAAAGCGCTCCTTTATTGACATAATAGCCTGGTCTATTAATGGATAGAAAAAGTTGCTTTTAAATTTCGGTTCAGGAGTAGCTCGTTGTTCCTCTTCACCTTGGCAATCAAACAATCTTCTTTTCTTTCCACTTCTTGACGGAGGAAAAGAAGGATCAATATCCAATTCCTGTGCTATTTCAACAGCAGATGTTGCGGCACTGTCATAACCCGTTGTGCGATAGTTTTGCAAAAACTTTTCAGTTGCCTGGATTTCCGTTTCCATTGTATGAAGGGAGACTCCATACGATTGAAGAATCTTGCTTGCTTTATTGACTTGGAATAGAATATCATACCAAATAAACACCGACAAAAGAAAACTCCATTTTGATAAATGAGCTATCAACGATTTTGTTTCTGAGGCAGCTCTTCCATCTTTTCTTTCTATGGAAATGGCTTCCAAGTCTTTCAGTGCCAGCAACACCTCTTTTAAATTGTATCGAAGAGGTTTGATCCATTTAATTCTGCTTTCCCAACGAGTATCAGATTGTGACTTTATGGACAGCTCCACATATTTCTTCAAAATTTCCCAACGCTGAGCAGAGGAAGAAAACAGCACATACAACCTTGTAAGTACTCCAAAAAATGTCAATGCTTTCGTCGATGAATTAGCACTGTCAACAACAACTAAGTTAAGGGTATGGTTTGCACAGGGCACGTAAACAGCTTTGGGATTGATGTCTAGCATTCTTGCTTGGACCCCAGAATGTTTTCCTTTCATGTTAGCACCATTATCATATGACTGACCTCGACAATCAGACAATTCGAGTTGCAGTTCGGTCGCTTTTTCTAAGAAAGCGTCCAACAAGCCTTTCCCAGTACTGTCACTTATTCTCAAGTAGCCAAAAAATGTTTCTTTAACAACAGCAGCTTCTTCATTACATAGTACATAACGGAGAATGACAGACATTTGTTCATGATGTGACATATCTGGAGTGCAGTCCAAAATTATAGAAAAATATTTTGCCAATTTCAATTGCTGTAAATTTTCTTTTTCAACTTCTGTCGCTAGCAATTCAATTAGTTCATTTTGTATGGTAGGACTCAAATAGTGATCTTTAGTGTTTTTATTCTTGATTCTGTCTTGAAGCTCTTTTAGGATCGGATCTCTTCTTGCCAAAAGCTCAAATATACCCAGAAAATTTCCATTGTGAGGAGATCCTAAGACTTCTTCAGATCCTCTAAAAGCAAGATTCCTTTCCGATAGAAACAAGGCAATGTCGATAAGTCTCTCTAAAACATTTCTCCAAAAACGTCTTTCATTGAAAAAAATATTCATCTCGCGTTTGTCGATAGTGGATGAATTTCTTATCCCTTCAGCTAGCAACATCCATTGACTGCAGCATTCTTGGTGGGAAATGCCGTTTTCATGGTCTTTCAGTTTTTTCGAAAAACCCTCCCATGTATTTATACCACTACAAAAGAGGCTTAGTGTTTTTCCAAATAGCTTACAACAAAAGCAAAAAACTTGATCTGATTCCCCAGAATAAACTAGCCACGACCGTGAAACACTTTCACCATTAGGTAACACACGTTTATAATGGTTGGAGGAAAAACGTCGCCTTGGAGTTGTGTTATTATATGGAAAATTCATTATTAGTTGATGTGGTCCACGCTTTACTATATCACATCGTTGAGCATCAGAAATACTTTCAGGCCATTTACATGGGTCATCAGGGATAGGGGTAAATTGAGATTCAGTTATTTTTGATATTGAAGGTTGCGTATTGGCAGGCAAATCACAACTTACATTTTCTGGAAATTCACAATCACTTTGATGCTGATCGTCATAGTCTTCTTTTTCTTGTACACTATAGTTTTCTTCATCCCTCTCGGTACTAGTGCCAGGTCTACTCTGCTCAGTAATCTTGAAAAAATCTGTCATCTTGGGCAATTTCGCTACAGCATCTCGAGCAGTGGCTGCTTCTTTTCTCTTTTGAGCACCACTTTTTGAACGTTTCATTCTATACAATGTCAATAAAATACTTTATCTGCACTCTGCAGTGTATATATATTGTCCCGGTATTTATAGCCAAACAGAATTCCAGACCATTCTATGATTGTTGCGTAACAACGGCATTGTTACGTCAATCGAATATTCAAGATTCTACCAGAAAATCAATCGAAATATTCTAGATTCTGCGAGATAAAATGACCTAGCATTCACTTATGATGTCACAAGCCAATTTCTTCCTATAGTTTAAATCGGTTGTAAACAAGTCTGCTGAACTGAAAATAGTCACGTAGCCAAAAAGCAATTTCAGACTAACTTGGGCCAACAAAGTTGGCCTGGGCCCCCCCCAATTGGGGGGTTTGGGGGCGGCTGCTACGTCTCTGATCAGATCGAGCAGCCGTATTTGCGTTTAACTGTAGAATGACACAATGTTTTTCTCTACAGATAAAAGGCGAAAAGGAGTTGTGATAGTGTTCTAACCCAGAGGTTCCCAAACTGGAGTCCACGGACCCTTGGGGATCCGCGGCTTTGTCCCAATGAATGAACCAATCGGCGCTTGCCCCGCTTAGCAAAAAGTCCCGCAAATTTACTTCAGTGAAATTATGAAAAGTAACTCTAGCCTGACGATGAATCGGACCGCGAGTGACACAATCGCGGCAGTAATACAGGTGTTGACTTTTTTTGGGGGACAGCACACTTCCTTTTGTATTCATTGTTAATTACCATACAAGTAATTGGAAGTGAGTCGGGTGACAAAAGTAATGTCACACATAATTGGGGTTCGCAAAAAGGGGTCCGCGAAGCAGCAGATTCGCAGAAAAGGGGCCTGCGAGGCAAAAAGTTTGGAAACCTCTGTTCTAGCCAGTAAAGCGTGTTCTGCGCAAGCATGAGAGAATTTCGGCCATGATTTTCTATTGTTTATAGTTTTAGCGATACTCAGTAGACTCTCGATTGTTTCATTGTTGAAAGATTTTATTTGTTGGAACTGATTTTGAGTTTTTAATAATATTGGTCTAATCGGAAATATTTGCGCGGAACTGTATATACACTAAGGCGTGCCGCTTCATTGCTTGTACCATGACGTGGCGTAATTATTTTTGCGCTTTTTGTTTTTGGCTTTGTCTTGCTTAGTTTGTACGTAGTTGACAGAATGTATAGCAAACTCTTTCCTAGATTGCTTTAGTCAAAAAGGACTTTTTTGCTTTACTGTAAAGTTGCACTGTAGCTCTTAAGCTATTACATTTTAGCCCAGCCGTTCCCAAACTGGACGCCGCGAAAGTTGTTGCATTTGTTGTTGTCAAGTCCACTGTGTAATTCGAAATTTTTTAATGGAAAAATACTGTGTGGAAGATATTACTTTTAATTAATGGATGTTAAGGCATATAGGCTAACTGCAATCAGTTGAATAAAATACCACTTCCACGACCGGTTTCGTTCCTATTAGAACTCGTCAGGTGGACTCAGGTATTGAACCGACGGTAACATGAATTGCTTCATGTGGTTTATGCCACTCCGCCATCGACCCTTTCAACTGATGCTGTTAATTTTAAGCTATATAACGTGCACACTCACTACAATGAGCTTGATGCGATATATGCTTTTAATTTCCAGCCAAGCCAGTGCCTTTATTACGTTATAATACGAATTATAGGAGCTGGTGTTAGCCTGTTTAAGATATTACTGCAGTGGTTCCCAACCTTTTTTCTGTCGCGGCGCATTTTAGAAAAAAACGAAAATTATTTGGCACACCTCGAATATTTTGAATACAAAATTTATTCAAGTTGGCCGTTTTTTACATATCACAACGAAAAATTAAGGCAATAACCGTAATTTAGTTTGTTTCCAGGAAATTCACTGTACTTGCGTCTATATGACAGGATTGCAACAATTCTGTCAGTAAGAAACTTGTGCTTGATGTTTCTTAGCAGCCATTTCAATATCAGGACGTATTTCAGAGAGACAAACCCTCATTTCTTCTTCAATGCAACAAAGCCGCTCTCGTTTTTTGGACTTCATATTGTGGAGTGTTGAAAATCCGAGCTCACATAGATATGATGTCGAAAACTGCATCAGAATGGTCAAAGCCTTTTTAGCTAATGAAGGGTATTCTTCTTTGACAGCAATCCAAAATGTATCTATTGGTACCCCAGCATGTTTGATTTTAAGTCCACGATCACTGGAAACACATGCCATCTCCTCTTCTTCACTTAATAAAAGACCAGTGCTAGATGAATTCTCTATAAAAGGATTTCGAACCCAGTCATACTCATCGGTCTTCAGTGATGAGAAATACAGTTAATTTTTTCTTCCAGAGTTGTTAAGTGTTGAAATACAATGGGGCTAATTTTCTTTATGCAGCTTTGTCGTACTAAAAGAAACATCTCAAGGTTACCATCTTTAGCTCTGTTTTTCCAAATTGCAACTTTCTTTTTAAATGCAATCAGCTTATCTGATGAAGTCAGAATGTTTTCTTCTTTGCCTTGCATGCTTGTGTTGAGGCCATTGAGATGTGCAAATATTTCTGCCAAATATTCTAGCCTTTAAAGCTAGAATTCACATTCAAGATATTCACAGAAGTGTTCATGTTCGTCTGTTTTGAAAAATGCATGAAGTTCCTTGTGCAGTTTATATACACGCCATAGCACCTTTCCTCTTGAGAGCCACCTCGCTTCAGTGTGCAGAATCAAACGTTTGTGCCGAGAGTCCATATGAACACAAATTTTCTCAAAAAAGCGAGACTTCTTCGGCCTCATTTTGATGAAATTAACCATTTGAACAACTTGTTTTAAAACTTGACTTAAGTCATCTAGTATTGTTTTTGAAACAAGTACTTCCCTATGGAGGAAGCAGTGGGTTTGTACAACATTAGGATTTTCTTTTTGTACGAGTGATACAAAACCTTTAATACTGCCAACCATACATGGCGCCCCATCAGTACATATTCCAATGCACGAGTTCCATGATAAATTCCATTTTTCAAGGTAAGCAGATAATGTGTCAAAGATGTCTTGGCTTCTTGTAGTGAGTGACATTTCCTTGCAGCACAAAAATTGATTTATTATTTGATTTCCATCAACGAAACGAATAAACGCAAGTAACTGTGGTTTGCCGCTGATGTCGGTTGATTCGTCAACTTGTAAAGCGAATTCAACGGTGCTTTGAAGTTTAGTCTGTACAGTTTCCTCGATATTAGCAGACAAATCCACAATACGTCTTTGAATTGTATTATTTGACAGGGGAGTCTTGCGTATTTCTTGTTCGGCTTTGTCGCCCAGAATTCTTTTTACTATCTTTCTGCAAGCAGGCAAGATGATCAACTCAGCCAAAGTATGTGATCTTGTTTGCTGCGCGATCATTTCGGCGACATCATAGGAAGCAGCTTGTGCCTTTTCAGAGACAGTTAATAATTTTTGAAAAGCGGTTTTTTGTTTGGATTGTTGCTCTAGTAGTCTCCGAAAATAGTTCAGATTTTTATCTTGAAGCTGCAAGTGTTTGGTTACAAAATGTCTACTTAACTTGCTGGGCACCATACCTTCGTTTGACATTTTTTCGCCACAAATGACACACAGTGGGAAAGATTGATCCTCACTACCAGTCCAGTGAAATCCATATTTCAAATAATCATCGCAGTATTGACGTTTTGGTCGAGCTTTTGGTGCTTTATCACAGGGCTTTGCTGCCATGGAACGTTTACTTTCTGATTCATTATCATCACTTTGTTTCCTCTTGATAAATTTATCCATTTTATTCGGTAACCTAAAGCGCGACAAGTATAATATCTTGACCGAGTGCAAACAATTTAGTTTAGTATCGTACGGTAGTATTTAGGGTACAGTCGACTGGCTTAGATGTGTGTCAGTGCTTGCATATGTCACAATCGCTATTTATTTCATGCATTATTTTGCATAATGCAGCCACACAACGAACCTTATTCAAGCGTAAATAAACTTGAATGATACATTCACCAACCAAAAACAACTCAATTACTACCCACAATATCGTTAGTGTGCCGTACTGACTAACGTCGGCGGCGTGGAATTTTTAAAGCGCACTTGATTGAATTTAACTTCAATATTTTTTGCGGCGCACCTGATGACATCTCGCGGCGCACTGGTGTGCCGCAGCGCATAGGTTGGGAACCACTGTATTACTGTGTGGAAGAGTTACTCGTAAAAAGATTATGTTGTCACACGTCACAATGCAATATTTTGTGTAGCAATTGCCCGTTCAATTTCATTAATCTGTATGAAGTAAAATTCGGCGGAAATTTTTGTCCACCTTTGAGGAGATAACAAAGTAAATCGTAATGATTTTAGGAGAATCTCCGCACAAGTGAAATTAATAAATGGCGATTCCATTAAGAATATCAATAGACTGAAACTTTATAAAGTAAAGTTGTAACTGGAATCAGTCAATAGTAGAACTCACACTATTGACAAATCGATTTCGTTGGGAATAGCATCATCAGTGTTTTTATTCAAATAAAATCAACGATTAGGCAATTAATAGAATCAATCAACGATTAATAGAATCAACAATTTGGTGATCGAAGTAACTGACACTACAAAGTTGAATTTATTTTTGTGGCCGCCAAGCGAGGAAATGAAAAACAGTAGTCTACAGCTCAATTCAACTTTTGACTTTGTGAATTCGTACTTGTGCGCGTCAAAATAATGTAGCAAACACATATGTATTTGAATAAGAACACTGATGATGCTATTCTAGCAAAATCGATTTGTTAATAAAGTGTGAGTTCTACTATTGACTGACTCCAGTTACAACTTTACTTTATAAAGTTTCAGTCTTTTGAGGAGATAATTAAGAAAGATGTTTTGTTTCTGCGTATTCTACATTATTTGATTATGGTAAGATTGTAACTATATTCTATTCTCTATTCGTGCCCGGATGTTGGTGTGAATCATAAGAAATTGGCTGCTTACAATCGTATGAGCATTGAATGACCTGATCAAGTGTAACACGTGCCTTTTCGATATAAATTAAGCGAGCACATTTAAAAAAATTGTCTTACGTTTTCTTTTCCAACAAGGATTTGTGGAATCAGCTCTCATGCTGCTAAGATTCCGAAAATAAAGAAGGTTGTTTGAATTTTCTTTATAATGATTGTGGGTTTCTAAATTCACCTTGAAACTACGTGGATGAGAAAAAACTGCCTGGCTCCAGCTTGCGTAGAATTATCTGTTTGCTTTCTGTGTCCGTGTCGCCTGCCTAGACAGGGCTATTTCCTAGGTCAAAAGGACAGAGTAGGGTACTAGCAGCCTAACTGCTGTTTGGTGACCTCCGCTGTAATCTACTGTTAGTGGGTCATATACAATATTTTACGAGGAGGCGATACATTCGCTGCTTTCTTCACATAAAAATTAGAATGCGTGCTTAGCAACAGCTTGTTACAATTTTACTGCTTGTTAATATTTTTTATAGCAACCACACGATTGTAAAAAACAACACTTTCTGTAGAGTCAAATAATATCTGCAGTAAAGTATCGACAATTTATTGGCTTCGTAATGGACGCATTTGTTACTAGCACTTTACCTCAGAAGAGATAGATAAGTTGATGTAAACAAACAGGAAAGTGGAAGAAAGACTAGAAAATACGACAGTAGTTATGTCAATTTTGGCTTGGCAGTTGCAGAATAGGAAGGTGTTGAGAATCGGCAACGTGTTATTTGTTGCGAAGTTTTAGCTGCGGAATACTTGCTACTTAGTAAACTAAAACGCCACTTAACAGCAAACCACAACAACTTATCTGGATAACCACGCAAATTTTTCGCTCGTAAGTTTTCAGAAATAAATAAGCAGTCGATCTTATTTTTTGCACTCACCTGCCGCGGCACAGCTTGCGTCTTTTAAAGTTGCGAACTAAATCGCAAAATGTGAAAAACCGCATGCTATTGCAGAAGAACTCGTGCTTGCTGCTGCTCTTGACTTAGTCTCGACAGTGATCGGGAAATCAGTTGCTCAAAAACTAAAAGCTGTTCCACTCTCAAACAATACCATTTGTAGGAAGATCGATAAAATTTCGGATGATATTAGTGATCAGTTGGTAGAGCGAAAATGGGTGGAAATGAGTTCAGCTTACAGTTGGATGAGACAACAACCGGTACCAGTATTAAAGATGCTTATTTGATTTGTTATGAACGCTTTATGGATAACGACGACAACATCGTTGAAGATTTGCTCTTTTGTAAGCCCATTATAACAAATTGCAGAGCACATAAATTGTTTGCCATACTGAACAATTTTTTCTGGAAAATAACTTCTAATGAAAATACTGCGTTGGTTTATGCACTGATGGAGCCCGAGCTAAGTCTGGTCATTTCGGTTAGTGCAGGGCGTTGCCGTCAACGTAAAACGGACCCACTGCTCAATACACCGTGAGGCTCTGGCTTCGCAACAGCTCAGTGGTGACCTTAATGGAGTGCTTGAAATTGTTGTCAAAACTGTGAGCTTCATTAAAGCAAGGCCGCTTGGAGCTCGGCTTTTTCAACGTCTTTGCGATGAATTAGAGGCAGACCACAATAATTTATTGTAATGCAAGGTGGCTTTCCAAAGGCAAAGTTTTCTACTTGAGTACGAATTGAGAAACAAAATCTTCATATTTTTTAAAAAGAAAACTATGCGTTTGCTACTACCTTTGAGGATGAAGTTTTCTTGACTCAGTTGGCGTATCTATGTGATATTTTTGCAAAATTAAATCAATTAAACATTTCACTTCAAGGAAAATATACTCACCTTCTGCCACTCCATTGCAAAATTACAGCCTTTAAAAGAAAACTACAGCCAGAGACGTAGCAGCCGCCCCCCAAACCCCCCAATTGGGGGGGGCCCAGGCCAACTTTGGGGGCCCAGGCCAACTTTGGGGGCCCAAGTTAGTCTGAAATTGCTTTTTGGCTACGTGACTATTTTCAGTTCAGCAGACTTGTTTACAACCGATTTAAACTATAGGAAGAAATTGGCTTGTGACATCATAAGTGAATGCTAGGTCATTTTATCTCGCAGAATCTAGAATATTTCGATTGATTTTCTGGTAGAATCTTGAATATTCGATTGACGTAACAATGCCGTTGTTACGCAACAATCATAGAATGGTCTGGAATTCTGTTTGGCTATAAATACCGGGACAATATATATACACTGCAGAGTGCAGATAAAGTATTTTATTGACATTGTATAGAATGAAACGTTCAAAAAGTGGTGCTCAAAAGAGAAAAGAAGCAGCCACTGCTCGAGATGCTGTAGCGAAATTGCCCAAGATGACAGATTTTTTCAAGATTACTGAGCAGAGTAGACCTGGCACTAGTACCGAGAGGGATGAAGAAAACTATAGTGTACAAGAAAAAGAAGACTATGACGATCAGCATCAAAGTGATTGTGAATTTCCAGAAAATGTAAGTTGTGATTTGCCTGCCAATACGCAACCTTCAATATCAAAAATAACTGAATCTCAATTTACCCCTATCCCTGATGACCCATGTAAATGGCCTGAAAGTATTTCTGATGCTCAACGATGTGATATAGTAAAGCGTGGACCACATCAACTAATAATGAATTTTCCATATAATAACACAACTCCAAGGCGACGTTTTTCCTCCAACCATTATAAACGTGTGTTACCTAATGGTGAAAGTGTTTCACGGTCGTGGCTAGTTTATTCTGGGGAATCAGATCAAGTTTTTTGCTTTTGTTGTAAGCTATTTGGAAAAACACTAAGCCTCTTTTGTAGTGGTATAAATACATGGGAGGGTTTTTCGAAAAAACTGAAAGACCATGAAAACGGCATTTCCCACCAAGAATGCTGCAGTCAATGGATGTTGCTAGCTGAAGGGATAAGAAATTCATCCACTATCGACAAACGCGAGATGAATATTTTTTTCAATGAAAGACGTTTTTGGAGAAATGTTTTAGAGAGACTTATCGACATTGCCTTGTTTCTATCGGAAAGGAATCTTGCTTTTAGAGGATCTGAAGAAGTCTTAGGATCTCCTCACAATGGAAATTTTCTGGGTATATTTGAGCTTTTGGCAAGAAGAGATCCGATCCTAAAAGAGCTTCAAGACAGAATCAAGAATAAAAACACTAAAGATCACTATTTGAGTCCTACCATACAAAATGAACTAATTGAATTGCTAGCGACAGAAGTTGAAAAAGAAAATTTACAGCAATTGAAATTGGCAAAATATTTTTCTATAATTTTGGACTGCACTCCAGATATGTCACATCATGAACAAATGTCTGTCATTCTCCGTTATGTACTATGTAATGAAGAAGCTGCTGTTGTTAAAGAAACATTTTTTGGCTACTTGAGAATAAGTGACAGTACTGGGAAAGGCTTGTTGGACGCTTTCTTAGAAAAAGCGACCGAACTGCAACTCGAATTGTCTGATTGTCGAGGTCAGTCATATGATAATGGTGCTAACATGAAAGGAAAACATTCTGGGGTCCAAGCAAGAATGCTAGACATCAATCCCAAAGCTGTTTACGTGCCCTGTGCAAACCATACCCTTAACTTAGTTGTTGTTGACAGTGCTAATTCATCGACGGAAGCATTGACATTTTTTGGAGTACTTACAAGGTTGTATGTGCTGTTTTCTTCCTCTGCTCAGCGTTGGGAAATTTTGAAGAAACATGTGGAGCTGTCCATAAAGTCACAATCTGATACTCGTTGGGAAAGCAGAATTAAATGGATCAAACCTCTTCGATACAATTTAAAAGAGGTGTTGCTGGCACTGAAAGACTTGGAAGCCATTTCCATAGAAAGAAAAGATGGAAGAGCTGCCTCAGAAACAAAATCGTTGATAGCTCATTTATCAAAATGGAGTTTTCTTTTGTCGGTGTTTATTTGGTATGATATCCTATTCCAAGTCAATAAAGCAAGCAAGATTCTTCAATCGTATGGAGTCTCCCTTCATACAATGGAAACGGAAATCCAGGCAACTGAAAAGTTTTTGCAAAACTATCGCACAACGGGTTATGACAGTGCCGCAACATCTGCTGTTGAAATAGCACAGGAATTGGATATTGATCCTTCTTTTCCTCCGTCAAGAAGTGGAAAGAAAAGAAGATTGTTTGATTGCCAAGGTGAAGAGGAACAACGAGCTACTCCTGAACCGAAATTTAAAAGCAACTTTTTCTATCCATTAATAGACCAGGCTATTATGTCAATAAAGGAGCGCTTTAATTTGTTACGTGAGGTTTCTTCCGCCTTTTCGTTTTTGTACACACGAGACAAACTTTTGCTTGTGCAACAAGAAAATGCTCTTCTTACTTGCTGTAAAGAGTTCCAAAAAAAGTTCGGTGACATTGATTCTGATGAAATGAGCGCTGAGCTACAGCGGTTTGTTTTAATTTTACAAACAAAACGCAATCTCAATACGGCTCAAGACTTTCTGAACTATCTTCTAAAGACTCATTTATTTGAATTGTATCCGAATGTGTACATCGCACTTCGAATCTTACTAACTTGCCCCGTGACTGTTGCCAGCGCTGAAAGAAGCTTCAGCAAATTGAAACTGATCAAAACTTTTAATAGAACGTCTATGACAGACAGTAGACTATCTTCATTAGCCATGTTGTCAATCGAAAATGACTGCGCCCGATCTCTTGATTATGACAATGTCATAACAGCATTTTCGAACAAAAAGGTTCGCTCCAGACTATTTAAATGATACTGTGTTTTTATAACTATTTCATGTTTTTCAGTGTCATTGCTTTCGTTTCGCAGTGTCTGCATAAATGTCCTACTGAACTCTGGCATCGGTGCCGAATTTTTTATGACTTGCACCTTCGGTATCGGCATGCTTTATTCTGACATTAGCCTGTTTACTTATGTACAAATTGTGGTGTATTTTCTTAATGCAGCTTTTCAATTTTACACCTCTAAAGTGATATGACCTGTGCGCAGGGGCTCTTGCGCTTACTTTGTGGGGGGCCCGAAGTTGGAGTGCTACGGGACTGACTACAGCTGTGAAAAACTAATCTGTCAATAAATAACAAGCAATGTGATCGTTTTCCACTTTTAAAACCCATTTGATCTCTCAATCTGGCAATCTCTCCGTGCAGAATATCGATGAGTTTGATATGAAGACTGTAATGTGTTTGCATTTGAATTCTCTAATCTCGCATTTTGAGAAATATTTTTCTGAAGATATGGAGAAGTACAATCGAATAAGAACTCCTATTGTTGATAATGCAAATGCCCCTCAAGGGTTTACATCTCTGGAAGCTGAACATTTATCAATCTTACTTCTGATTGCACCTTGAAAACCATATACAGTACAACTCTAATTCATTGTTTTCATTTTGGGTTGAGGCTCGAGCCGAATTTCCACTTGTAAGCTGTAAAGCTCTCCGTGTTCTTGTGCCGTTTGCAACGTCATACTTGTGTAAAGCCGGTTTTTCTGTGGTAGCAGTAATCAAGTCGAAGTACCACAATAAGATTGACATTGAACGCCAAATGTGTGTTGCAATATCAAACATTGCACCGCGCTTTGATAAAATGTGCATAGAGCAACAAGCTCACTGCTCACATTAAATGTTTATCAGTATCTTGCATTTTGAACAATAAACATGATTTAAATATAATTTTTTGATAAAACTTGAAATTTGCAAATTTTGGCTTCATTACCGCGCTGCGATTATTGGTAAGTTTTCAAAAGGCGCCGTCAACAAAAAAAGTTTGGGAGCCACTGTTTTAGCGTATTGTTTAACCCTTTCTCTGTCGGTGCATCACATGTGATGCACACGCGTATCTGCCGAAACGTTTGTACATCACATGTGATGCACAAAACATGTTGATTTAAATTATATTTTTTTTATTTAAACTTTTCTGCAAGACTTCTATTTTGATTCGAACGTGTGAGTTATTGATTAGGCTTGTATGAATACCATAATTGTATAGCGTTTTTTTATTTTTTCAACAAAAATTTATTCATCAAACATCATTCAATTTTTTTCACTCAGTTACACATTTGTCTGTCAATATTGTTCCATTTTGTTGCTCATTTTACGCACATGTACATAGGGTATGGTAAATGAAATTAGTCTGTGTAAGTGTTGCCCCAGAATTGGGTTAGTCTTTTCACTAATGCTTGTCGTTGAAACAGGGTAAGCAAAATGAGTGCTTGCATACGATACATTCTGTGGAAACTCGTTTGGCTTTTTTCGTGGCCTCCTTTCGTCCATATTGCCTGCTCAGGTTCCCATAGCATACATGATATCGTTTTCGAGTAATTTTTCCATCAGCTCTCCTTGGAATTGTAGAAAGTTGGTGTGGGTGACTGATTTGTCTTCCGATATGAGCAACTGGGGCTTGGTCCTCTATCTTGAGTAAGGACATTGTAACTCTCTTTACAAATGATCCAAGTGGCATTTTCCTTCCATTGTTTCTATCGTAGTATCTATTGCAAAGTACCCAGCTATTTACAACTGCCATGCAGATGCATTCCATAAGCACTTTTCTAAACCACTTGACACTTTTGCGTGCTGGTGAATAATAGGCGATCATTTGATCTGAGAGATCAATACCTCCTTTGACTCGATTGTAGTCCATGATTACAGTTGGTTTGGAGATAGCTTCTCCACGTCGACTGCTTCGTCCTGTTTCCTCTGTATTGACTCCATGGAAAGTAGAAATTATATAAACGTCTCTTTGATCTTTGTATTTTACTACTCTGATTCCATCGGAATTTATTACTCATTTTGTGTCATTCTTTTTTACTTTTGCTGATTTTAGTTGCAATGGCAATCCAGATCTATTTTTTCGCAAGGTTCCACAATATTCGGTATTGCGTTGCTGTAAATACTTAGCCAACGGTATACTGCTGTACCAATTGTCAGCAACTATCAGTCTGCCCTCATTCAACAGTGGTGCAGCAAGGGAAACCAAAAGATGCCCTTGGTGGTCTAATCCACCAACAATTTGACCAGTACCTTTGCCGCAATAAATAGAAAAATTCCAAATGTATCCTGTCATTTTGCACAATTTAAACAGCTTAATACCGTATTTATGGGCTTTCCCGGGGTTATACTGGAGAAAACAAAAGTCTGCCTCGGTGCGATATCATGGTTTCATCTACAGCAACTTCTTTACCAGGATGGTAGACAGCTTGAAACTTTGATATAAGCTTTTGTACAAAGTCCACTACTTTGTGCAGCCTGTCATCAGTTGGAGCAGTTTCATTGTCTGCAACGTGCCAGTTTTTCAGCAGCAATACAAACCTATTATAAGTAATATTCGGTTTGTGAAACATTGGATGATAGTAGAAGTCATCTTTTTTCCAGTAATCTTCCATCTTTAGAAGTTGTATCAATCCTGTGGCAAGGATAATTTCCAAAAATTTTTCCATTTCAGTAGTTGTCACCTCAGTCCATCGTCGCATTCTTGCAATTCTCCGAAGCTGATGTGATGCTAGGAATTGTTCAGCATATTTGTTGGTTTCTGATACCATTAGACCAATGATTTCATCATCAAAAATTTGTCGAAACAATGCAATGGGAATATCTGCTGGATTTTGAGTGGTAATTCGCCTAAGTAAACCAGTTGAAGATCCTGAAAATGACACTTGTTGTCTACCATCAAAATCTGAATCCCATAATGACTATGCTTGCCTTGGAGTAGGTTGAGGTGCTCCCTGAGTAGGTGGGTGCTGCTGGATAGGAGCAGCATCGTCACTGGATGTCTCTGATGATGAAATGTCACTTGATGTATACAGGCTTAGATGATCATTTTCATCTTGGGATGGTAAATATTCACTATCAGGAATACTAATATCCTCAGATGACGAAGATTCTTCGCTATTATAAAAACTTCTAGCAGATAAATCACTTCTACGATAAAAATTACTAGGGTTCATAATTACTTTAGTTATCAAACTAATATATCTATCTATGAAAATAAAAAGAATAGAAAGTTGATACTGCACTTGAAAAATAAAACAAATACATTTACCACGACAAAAACCTGTGCATCACATGTGATGCGCAGAACGTACCAGTTAGAAGTTCATTGTCACACGTTCCGTACATTACATATGATACACGGATTATCTTTACACAAACAACATTGAAAAAGTTCTCGAACAAACATCACACTCAATTGTTATGGTTTTGTGATGTTATAATGTAAATTCAGAGATGAACGTACACGCATCAACCTGTAATTTGGCTGGACAGGGAAAGGGTTAATACCCGTGTCGATGTTTTGTTTCGATTGATCTTTTGAAGACAAGTTTATTGAAACCTCAAAAACTGTCTTGTGTTATATTTGGCAAGGTTGCAAATATAACTTACCATAGTTTTAAAAATCATGTTTAATTACTCTCAGTCTATATTGAAAGTATTTTTGTTTTGCCAATTCTTATTGTACGCTTTAAAGCATTTAAAGTAAACGCTTTAAAGTAAATGTTGTTGTTAGTAAAATCGTGATTGCTTTTTTATGCGCAAAAGAAATTGATACTCTTTATTTTTATTTTTGATTGATTTCAAAAGGCCCGTTGTTGAGGAAAGTTTTGACGTGAGACGTTGATGAGATTAAAGAGATGGGGTGAACCGGATGGAAGAAGCATCCCGTGATTCATCTCCTGGTTTATGGTAGACATAATAAACTTGTAACGTCCAAAGAGAACTCAAACGGAGATTCTTCCAAATAAGGGAGACGGCTAAACCTCAAAAGTAGACTACGCTGATCTCTGGATCAATACAGTACAGCAGCAGATAAGAGACTTAAATGAAATATTCTATTGACACCAATCTTTACACATAGCCAGCCAACAAGACCAGCACAAGCTAAACGGTTGAAGGCAATGTGTGGGTAACCTATAACAAAACAACATTGCATTAACATACACAAGCTGGACCGGTTAAGCCAATCCAGCATGATAGATCAGGTCTAAACATGCACTAATATGGTGATATAACCTGCAGGCCGCTAATTGTACTTGCGGTGATGGCAGCAATAATACGCCATACCCATAGAGCGCAGTCAAAGACTAACTAACGAACAATTAAAGCCACTAACATAAAACTAAACTCCAGCCACCGCAATAAATGAACTGAGACTAATATTAGCATACAATAGTAAGGTGGCCCGCCAGACACTGCACGCAATTAAAAGAGAAAACAATGTCACTATGATTAATCGTTACAGCGAAAACTAAATAAAAAACGTCTTGAAGGATTATCGCCAAAGAGAAAACACACAATGGCGGCAAGGATTAATCGATAACTAAACAAAACGAGGTCAAGTTACAGTGAAGGAGGTGGCGATAGATTTATAGAACAGCTGCTCTAGTTTGAGCTTGCGTTTCATTCTCGAAGTTTTAGAAGAAGCAACAATCAGGTTCAGGTCTGGTGATTTGAGAAAAACGCAACACAACGATCACCAAATAACAAATCACCACTACAGTGCTTGACACTTTCCACAAAACAGCAACAAATACAATTTTTGACCTAGCATTTTTCAAAGATTTATAAGATAGGTCCAAACTGAAAAACAACAAAATTTGTTCATGTTTGCGTTTTAACACTTGTACTGTCTGGAGTAAATTTCCAGTGACGTAAAAAAACTTGTGCTGTATGCTTTTTTTGTCATAGTCTGGTTTCTACACTCATAAAAACTATTTCATTTCCTTCAACCGTCTTTTTGATAACGCTTTTAGTTAGACTGCAGGTTATCAACAAAGCATTTTGAAGTGTTCTGCATACAGGGCGTGTAGTTATTTAGCTGGTATTCAAAAATAAAATCAAAATTTAAAGTCATAAGATCTTTGATTTTAACTTTAGTTTATAACCAAGAATTTAAAAACTACTCATATGTAAAGCATGTTTTCGCTTTGTACAATTTTGTTCAAGTATTTAAAAAATTGCTTTTATCCATACAACAGTCACATTACATAATACCGTCAATAAATTGGGTCATGCGACGTAAAAGCTTTCCGAATTTTTATCGAAAATGTTCCAGTTTTACGGCTGGAGTATATTGGACGTAAATTACCGGCGTAGTGTCAAACTTCAAGTTATTTTGCGGAAAAAACGCTTTCGCATAAAGTTGAATAGAGGAACAAAGAATTCTTACGTCACACCGCCAATTAATTCACGATTAATCGAAACCAGCCTTTATCGCGGTCAAAGTTTCTACATCTAGTTCGATTCTTGCATTGCACTTTCGTTTATTTTAGTAACTGGAAACTGAGCAACTTTAAAACTTTGGTAAGCTAACGTTGTTTATTAAAACAAGCTTTTCTCATTTATAAATATAGAATCATCACTTTACTGGCACTTAAACTAGGATAATTAGACCTCCTTGCCACAAACTCACCCTAAAGAGCGATGGCCTCTCAATCAATGGGTCGTTATTTTGATGTTTTCGCAAAGGCCCGGTTTCACTTGCGCGATGTTCTAGCGCAGGGGTGGGCAACTTGCTTTGCTTTGTGCAAGAATCATTTTCAAACTCTGACAAAAAATCAGATTCCTATTATTTTTTTTTACTTTGCTGGCATTTTTAATAAAATTATGATATGATTTGACAAATAAACTGAACTTAAAAGATTTATTTTTCACGCAACGTAAAAAACGTAAAAAACTTATTATAATAGAATTCAACATGATATTCAAAGATATTCTGGTTTGCACGTAACAATAGAAGCAAACAGGACGAAGAAAAATATAAAACCAAATTTAGTCAGTCAACTACAAGATATGGCGTACTCCATGAAAACACATTGCAGTCTAAAAGTGAAGTTAAGAAGAACGATAAAACTAAAGCACACGAATATTTATTAAAACTTAAACTACACGGTGAGCATCAAATCTTGACCTGATTATAAACTTTGATTCCATTTTAGATAAAAAAAACAGAACAATGGGTTTTGGTATACTATAAATCCAATTGCGAGCAAAAAGATCAGAACGCTAGTTTTAAAGTGAGGAAATTCATCATAACTAATCCTATATATCACAAAAAATCTTAAACTTTCAGAATTTATTCTAGATGTTATGTGAAATGAAATAAAAAGACAATTTATTTAGTAACTTAAAACAGAAAGTAGAGTATTCATTCTCAAAGCTTTTCGAAAAGCTTCGGGAATGAATACTCTACTTTCTGCAATTTTCAAATTCTGTACCACCAATCAACTCTTTAACGTATATCAAGATTAATGAAAAGTATTAGTAAAATTTGCGATCAAAAAAGATCATCTGGAACGTATTAAAAATTCATACAATTTTAATATTTTTTAGTGTGTTGAAGATAAGTTTACGGTAAATTTGTATTAGATTTTCGCACTGTTATTATGCCTGAAAACGCTTTGACATCATTGGAAGTAAGAAAATTGATAGTGAAGTTACGTAATGAAGATAAGCATTCAATAGGTGAGATTGCCAACATTGTTAAGAAGTCCAAGAATGTTATTCATGGCATTTTGAAGAAATTCGAAGAAACTGGGTCATGTGAAGCAAAAACATCACCTGGTATACCTAGGAAAACTACTGAAAAAACTGACCTTCCAAAGTTTTTTTGAGTTTTGCCGCTTACACCCAGGTGGCTAAACACGCCCAAATATTTTGCGCTCCCCCAAATTTATGAAAATCTCATAACTTAAAAACTAGTTAAACTAGAAAGTTGGTTTTTGGCTTAAAATGCTCAGAAGACCCAAGTTTATATCTGCTCCAATACAGCTTTTTCTTCTAACTACATCACACAAGTCACAAATTAGCAAAAGTGATGCTTTTTATGAAATTCGTTAAAAAAATTATTTATTATTAAGAAATTGTTGTGAAATCCATGTTTTCACTAAAGTCATTTCTTAGCTACTTGCACAAATAAAATGAGTTTTTTTATTTCATTTCAAATGACATCTAGAATAAATTCTGAAAGTTTAAGATTTTTTTGTGATGTAGGTATAAGATTAGTTATGATGAATTTCCTCGCTTTTAAACTAGCGTTCTGATCTTTTTGCTGGCTACCGTATATGACCAGAAGTTTCGATTAATTCGGTGGTATTCAATAACTGTTATGAACATGTATGAACGTATCAGAAATATGCCATGAACATGATTATGACATGTATATGACATCAATGAAAGAAGAAGCGCGGTGTGTTTTGCGGTTTCACGAAACACGATCGCTATCACAGATCAACGCTATTGCAGACAAAAATGTCGGCGAATTTCCTGATGTTAAATGTATCAAAAATTGGTTTGAAAATATTTTAAGACACTGTCAGCGTGCGTACGGTAAAAAATTGAGCAAACAGTTCTAGTGATAACACTATTGATGCTATGCGCACCGTATTTCAATTGAGCTTTATGAAATCACCTTGCAGAAGCTTAAGAAAATTAAGAGTGCCAGAGAGTACAGTTGTCAGCCTTAGCTGCTAAAATTCTTGGCAAGAGGTGCTCAGATAATGACTATTTACAGAATGTTGGATTTTCTGAGGAGGCTTATCTCCACGCACCAGGACCAAATAACTGGCGCAATGTAAGGCTTTGGAGATCAGGAAATCCTCACGTTGTGGTGAAACACCAAAAAGATTACTGTTAGAACAACGTATTGTGCTGCCTAATGCATAGCCAAGCCACTACATTTTATTTCGTTTTGAATTTTCCACTACAGCAAACGTGTAACTAGATTTGCTACAACCTTATGCTGCACCCCAGCTATAGATTTTTCAGCCGTACTTAGTCTTATAAGAAAAAGAGACTCCTCCACACTGAAGCTGGTGTGTTCAGCATTTTTTGAATAGGCCATTGCAAACAGATGAATTGGAAGAGATGGAACGAAACCCTGGATTTTGCGTTCGCCAGAAATGACCCCTTCGCATTTTTCTCTGAAATTATATCAAAAACAAAGAGTAACGTACACCGCTTAACGATTTTCACACGCGAACAGCAAGGATTACCGAAGCAGTGGAGATGCTTCAAAACACGTGACGTAAAACTATACATCGTTTCGATATTCTTCTACAGACCAAAAAAATCCCATGCAGAGACTTACTGAAATACATACGTATTTGAAAACTTCTAGACATGCTCGATTTCCTGAATACCAAAAGATTCATTTGGATAAAAACTTGTCATATGCTAGTAGTATGCCGAAAACTATGTTCTAACTTTTTCACCCTAAGTGCAATTAAAGTTTATAATCAGGTTAAGACTTTGTTCTCACCATGTTACATAAACGGTATTTTCATTTCTTTAAAGGAGCAAATATAACTAACTATAGAAAACTGGCAAAAGGATAAATAACACATTTAAGAAAATGTGAGTGGTACAAAACGCTAAAATACATAAAAAATATCTCATCACTAAAAGTCTCCTGCGAAACACCCAAGGTAACTTCGCCTAGCAAGAAATGCGCTAAACAGTTTGTCATGTCTACCATAAACCAGGAGATGAATCATGGGATGCTTCCTCCATCCGGTTCACCCCATCTCTTTAATCTCATCAATATCTCACGTCAAAACTTTCCTCAACAACGAGCCTTTTGAAACCGATCAAAAACAAAAAGAAAGTGTATCGATTCTTTTGCGCATAAAAAAGCAATCAAGATTTTACTAACAACAAAATTTACAAAAATGCTTTAAAGCGTACAATAAGAGTTGGCAAAACAAAAATACTTTCAATATAAACTCCCAGTAAATAAAAATAATTTTAAAAACTATGGTAAGTTATATTTGCAACCTTGCCAAGTATACCATAAGACAGTTTTTGAGGTTTCAATAAACTTGTCTTCAAAACAACAATCGACAACAAAACATTGACACAGGTATTAAAAAATAAACTAAAACTTAATACCTTAAAAGCCACAGCATAACTCTACAGTAAATCAAAAAAGTCCTTTTAACTAAAGCAAACTACCAAACAGTTTGCTATACATTCTGTCAGCTACGTACAATCTAAGCAAGACAAAGCCAAAAGAAAAAAGCGCAAAAATAATTACGCCACGTCATTGCACAAGCAATGCAGCGGCACGCCTTTGTGTATATACAGTTCCGCGCAAATATTTCCGATTAGACCAATATTATTAAAAACTCAAAATCAGTTTCAACAAATAAAATCTTTCAACAATGAAACAATCAAGATTCTACTGAGTATCGCTAAAACTATAAGCAATAGAAAATCATGGCCGAAATTCTCTCTATTGTGCTCGCGCAGAACATGCTTTACTGACTAGAACATTATCACAACTCCTTTTCGCCTTTTATCCGTAAAGAAAAACATTATGTCATTCTACAGTTAAACGTAAATACGGCTGCTCGATCTGATAACATTGAAACCAAATTTATGAAATGAGCAAATTCAGTAATCTTTGATCATGTAAGACAACTATTCCATCTTTGTTTAAATGAAGTAGTCTACCCTTACGAGTACAAAAAAGCTGAAATAGTGTTAAAATTTATACAAAAGCTATTGTGATGCACAATAAGTTTGCTACCGCTTTACATTGCGGCTAATTTCTGAAAAATTGCACCATAATCGCTTATATCGAGTATGTGCAAATTGCAAAACCAGCGAAAGAATGCCACTTGGTGGCCCACGTTCACAGATTGATCACCCAACATAAAAGATCTTCAACTTAAAACTATGCCCTATTGAGGGTCTGGACCAGGCCTACCATACTATTGAGTTAAATAAACTCCCATGGCTTAAATATTTATTTTGAATTGCAGACAGCGAACTGTTTTGACCTCTAATTCGATGAAAAATAATTTGAAATTAAATGTAACTTTTTTACTATATATATTTGGGCATGAGCAAAACTTACGAGAGTTTGCTCGTTAGCATTGATAAAAGTTTATACTCTTGCTGCTTATTGTCAAAGGCATCAGACTCAGTGAACCATAAATTACCAGCACAAATTGAACGTTATTTTGGTATCAGACCAACTGCCCTCAGTTCTTCGCACAATTGTTTATAAAACCATGTCAGTGTATCAAAGTAAGGGCTTCCAAATCTGATTATTTATGTGCTTCTTGTGGACTCCGCCAAAAGCCATCTTTAGGTCCTCTATTTATTTTCTAATTGTTATCAATAATCTACAGACATGCTCATTATTAGAAACTGTCTTTTCTTCTGATGACTTGTACTTAACCCTTTGTGATACTAATTAAATATACAGATGTAAAAATAAATTATATATAAGCTATTATTGTATGAATACTAATATCATTATAATATAAAAATATTTTAAAAAATGATTAATATTATAATTCTTTGTGATCAACATTTGCAGTTGGTAGAAAAGAGTGTTGTTTATGAATTAAATATAAATGCTCCACCGCTTAAACTAACTAAATCTCTGAGCAAACTGCTGTGACACTGTTTCGACCTGTAGGTCTCGAAGTGCAGTTGGTAACCGAAAAATAGCGAACACTGAAGAAACCCGATAGGACAAAACAGTGTCACTGTCTGCAGTTTGCTCACAGTGCATCGCTGGTGTCTTGTATTGTTGCTTAACTCCAAACACACATAACTACTTAACTCCTCTATACATAACTACGCCATCGCGCCACGTCGTAGCGTTAAGAACGGCCGCTCCACAGACGGTAGACCAAAGGTTTATTTCTCAGTCGAACATACCAAAAGACTTTAAAATATGGTATTCACAGCTTACCTGCTTGGCACTGAGCCCAAAAGGGATAGCGAAAATAAGCGGGCTAGCTCGCTTGTTCTGTCCTTAGGCAAGACACTGAATGGGATGCCTTTATCTTTGTGTGACAGACAGGTGGGGGCAATCTCTCATCGCAAGTACGGGGAACAATAATTGCAATTGCGCCAGTGGCGAAAGATTGCGTCCCACCTGTCTGTCACATAAAGATATCCCGTTAAGTGTTTCGCCCAAGGACAGAAGTGGGCTACCGGCTTGTTCTCCACACTATTTCGGTTATGTTAAATCTCTGGTTGTAATTTCTCGCCACAAGCGCGGAAACATGCAATTTGATAAAATTTGTCAAAAAGGCTTTAAATTGGCCCTGGATTTAGGTAACTGCAATTTTCATTAAAAAGTAATGAAATTTTACGCATTTGGGGTCAGGAGCTTACGCAGAAACTTTATTAAGTGGGGGGGCGGGGGCGAGACATTTGTTTTTGGAGAACGGCGTACAATGAACACAGTGCTCTAAATTGTGCCAGAAGAAGCAGTGTTGACCTTCTTTTGGAGATCGACGGCCCACAGCGCTAAATTTGGGGAAATGCATACTGCCGTTACAATCCTGACAGCCGACAATTACGTTCCACAATTTCCTGAGAGGAGCGCGGGGGTAGTTTTTGGCAAGTAATTGCTAAAATAAACATTAATTTAATTACTAGATATTAAGGCATCTTATAGATTACCTGCAATTAGTTGAATAAAATACCACTTCCACGATCGGTTTTGTTCCTATTTGAACTCTTAGTCCACCTGAAGAACCGGTCCGATCGTGGTATTTTATTCAACTGATTGCAGTTAACCTGTAAGATGCCTTAATATCTAGTAATTAAATTTATATCTAAACAGGCTTACACTAGCTCTTATAATTCGAATTATAAAATAGACATAGGCCTATTACTATTCTTGAGGGGGAGCACAGAGAAGCCCCCCTGCGTACACCACTGTTTGGGGTAGTTAAAAAGCCAAAAATGTGTGAACTTGTCATTCTATTGGAAACACAGTCTTCGGCCTAAATTTGCACTGAAAAAAATTGTCAACACCAAACCTGTTAGCTGTATATTTGTGCAATTTGCTAACAAAACCAAGACAGTCAGTAAATTTAAACCACCGATTCTTGTGTTAAAACGAATGTTTCAAGTCAGTTATTTAATGCTAATCCTTTTAAAAGTTCACAACACTATCATTTTTTGTTCGTATTTGCACTTTATACAAAGTTTGAAGAGCAACTCATTTATCCCTCTCCTTTCAAAATAGCTTTCAAAAAATGGTATTTACAGCTTTTCTGCGCTCAGCACAAAAGTGATAGTGTAAAGAATAAGCCGATAAGCTTGCTTGTTCTGTCCTAGGGCAAAACACTTAACGAGATGTCTCTATTTGGCAGATAGGTAGTGGGGCTAAGCAGTCTACCAGTCGTGGTGGCCCAGTCTAACTGAAGACTAGCAAAAAAGCTTATGAAAAGTTCATGATCTAAAAAGCTCCAAAAAAGATTTCACCTACCCCTAGAAAAAGACTGGGGGAATGATGTGGTGGCTAAAAAGAGTCCTCTACGCATTCAACAGACGTAAACCTGGATTTTTGACTTGGTTTGTGTTTCACACTGCTTAAAATTGGTTTCATGTTTTATTCTCCGCATTACTCGATTTGATACAGCTTAGAAGTACAAAGCAGGCTTTAAAGACAATTCTACAAAGGAATTAAAACCTGGTTGAAGTTAGTGAGGTATGCGCCAATGTTTTAGAAGTGTTTTGAAGTGACAAAGTGATGCGAAATCTGGTTTGATTCCATTACCAACCTAATGCTGATGTTCGAAAAACACTCATACTGCACATTCACAATTCCTGGTTTATCTTGGAATAGTTAAATTCAATGAATACAGAATTCAATAAATTCAAATTTATGAATACAAAATTTTATTAAACAGGCAATTCGTTGCAGCTTTTTATCAATATTTTTTACAATAATCATTACGGGTTTGGCTCTAAACAACTACTAATATTTAAACGTGAAAACAAACTTCATCGCAACAGCGATCTGCAAAACATCGCATAGCTAAACGTTTTCGTGACGGCTTTTACAGTACAGCGTAAAATAAGAAAGATAATATTTTCCTTGCCTTATTCATGCAGCATCGAAAGCTTGCTGTGAAGACACCGCGTGATGCATTGCGTACGATTGCCTTTTTAGTGATGTGGCATTAACTGGGATTTTCCTGTATTTGCTGTTATTGACACGGTTATATTTTACCAATTACGTTTGAAATCTAGAGATACAAAAATGTGTGCGGATTTGTTCTTTCCGTTTGGATGCATTTCCATCATTTGTAAATGTCTAACGGCAAGCTTTTGGCAAAACAGTTTTTTTAATGCAAAAAAATGCTTGAACATTTGGATCAGCTTTAGTAGCCGACGCCACCGATAAATCATTGGAAAAATACCGTTTTGAAATATAGAACTACGTATAAGTGAAGACAACAAGACGAACACAAACAACCGAAGGTAACTTATCGTTTAGCACAACGATAAAACTCTTTTTAAGATTTTCGCAGCTTTTCTGAATAGGATGGATTGTTTTCAGAAGCCGATTGAAAATTTCCTGAAATCGTTTTAGGTTTTCCTGAAAGCTTTCGAAGACCTGAAAAACAAAGTAATTTTTGAAATGACAGTAACTGCGGATAAATGCAGTTTCAGTTGAAGGAAAGAAATATTTGAAGCTGCTTACTTAATTGCATAAAGCTTGCGAGCACTTCGACTGGCGAGCAATGTTGTTACTTAGGTTGAAAATTATTAATTTAACAGAATATTTTGTTTATGCAGTAATGCTAAAAGCCCAATTTATGAAATGTGTCTGAAAAAGATATTTTAATAAAGATTTACATGCCGTTAAATAGCAATTGACTAAATATCAAGCGAGCTGCGCGACCAATTCCCAAGCTTGGCTCCCTCAGTCCATACGAAAGGAGAGGCAAACATAGGCGTTGCAAGGGAAAAGTAGGGTAACAAGGGCCATGGTTCTTCAATTTTTGGAATCCGATGAGGAGATGAAAATATTTTGGGGCTACTTCCCAGTTGAACCTATTTTCATAAAATCACCAATGAAAATTGAAGAAGATTGATCTACATTGGTGCACATTTAGTTTTGACATTAGTTTAGTTATTAGTACACATTAGTTCAGTTTTGGCACAGAAAAATATTCTGAATTTAAAACAAAATAAGTTTGAAAAAACAACGCAAGATACAAAAAATGTTCACCAACAATCATGATACTTGGCAATGCCCATTAACGTAGCTCAGATGAAGTATTCAGGAAAATCTAGTCTAACCATGCACCGCCTCTCAATTACAAGCTGAATTTTTGGCAAACGCTTTTTTGTTAGAAACAATAACTTCACTTACGTAATGTTCCACTGCTAGATGTAAAAATATGCTACACAAGCAACTGTAAAACATGTTTGAACGCAAGTGATTCGATGTATTACAATTACAGTTTGCTATGACCAAAACACAAAATAAATTTCAATGGCAAAACGATTTACCTGACTTCTGTCCACATCCATTATAAATGAGCAAAATTATGGCAATAGATGCGAAAGCACTGCCTACAGAAACCAGAACAATACCAGAATCTGAAAAAATCCGTCATAAACTATTATGAAATATTTGACACATCATATTCTAGCAGTGATATCCTATTTCAAGTTAGCTATAATTAATTATAATAATGATAGCAATAAAAGCAAGATTTTCTGATTCCAGTTAACAGAGAGCACATCACCGGTGCTATACTGTAACTCAAGTACATACGTTGTCCTATAGTTAGACATGCAGTCTTTACCGTGATTACATTGTTACTGGTACGAAATGCACGTTACCGCTGTTGTGTTGGGAAAATGTGGTAAAATCACCACCTACATAAAAATGATTGAGTCAAAAACTAAAAACGTTCGGAAACTACCAATTTGTGATAAACTCAACCGCCCTCATTTCACGAGATCACATTTATCTTTAGATGTTGTTGATTACCCGACCCCTTCCGAGGAATGGGGGCATGGCGGAAGACCATGGAGCCCTAAAAGCCGGGCAATTACCCAAGGTCTGGACCTGAGGTCGTAGAGAGATAGAGAGTCGCCAAAGAGTGGGCGGCGCAAAAAGTCCATAGCTGGACTGTGCAGAATGAGATGAGAGGTGCCTTAGAGACGAGTGTCCACAGGCGCTGCTGGAAGGATTCTCGATTCTGCCAATCCTAGAGAGATAAGGATTTAACAGAAGGATGTGTCCGTTGCAGCGTAGACGAGAGAGGACACAGCGAGCATGAGGAGAGAGCACAATTTCCTCGGTGGAAATTGAGGGAACCTGTGTGTCAAAGAATTTCGATGAGACAGTACGCCTCTAGTCCGAGAAAAGACGAGAGTGGATATGAGAGATCAGAGGAGAGAGACTACAAGGGATTGTAGAGGGCGCAAGTAGCGCTCCTCGTCTGGCCAGTTCATCATCTAAGCCGTTTCCCGAGAGAAACGAGTGTCCGGGGACCCATTGTAGTCTGATAAAACAGGAGGAGAGAGAAGACAGTTCTTGTCAGATATGCCAGAGAGTTTGAAGTAAAAGGAAAGATGGAGGAGAGGACAGGGTAGCAAGAAGAGAACGAGAGTCAGATAGATGGAGAAGAGAAGTGGCAGACTTGCTGCCGAGACCAGCAAAGAGCTTGCAGAATGGCGCAGGCTTCAGCGGAAAAACTTGAACATACTGGGCCTGCTGAGAAGGAAAGAGTGGCTTAGTGCCAGAGAGAGAGCAGTTGGCAAGAACGCCGGAGCCACCTTTGCCAAAAGGAAAAGGAACAGAGCCGTCAGTCCAGAGTACCAGATCACGAGGGGGGAGAGAGTCAAGATGAGCGAGACCCTGAAGAGGAAAGGGCGGACTCCACAGTGAAGGAAAGCAGATTCCAAGGAGGAAAGGGAGGGCAAGCAAGAGCCTTCCTAGGAGAGACAGAAGGAAGCATGAGCAGGCGAGTGGAGGCAAGAGCTCTCCAGGACAATCTGCAGAGTCTTGGTTTCACTCCAAGTCTGGCCAAACCTGAAATATGAAAGGAGGTTGGGAAACGAAGAGCCCGTTCATGAGATAAAAGAGTGAAATGAGTCAGGGTGACTTGAGGGGAGGTAGAGAAGCCTCAGAGAAAAGAAGTGGGATTGGGGAGGACGGGAGACAACCGATGATGGCGCGACCGCTGGGTGGAGGCGTTCCAATTTGGTGAAATTGGTAACGCTTAAGAAAGCAAACCATAAGTGAGAAGGGGCCGAAGAAAAGATTTTTACGGAAGACAGGGGGATTTCTTAAAGGGGCCCCATGAGGAAGAGCCTTGAGACGCGGGAAGATTTTGGTCATTAGCGAAAATAAATGTTTAGAAAGGAAAGAGTGCGGTGGAAGGTGACCCAAGAAAAGGTTGGAGTTTGATTGAAACGGAGGCGGGAGTTGAGTAAGAGGAGGTTAGCTTGGTGGGGATCCACTGAGAAGGAAGCCTTACATTTGCTCGGATTGAGAGGACGACACCAGTACTCAGACCAGCGATTCAATCGAAACAGAGCTCCATGAGTGGTCTCCACCGCAGTGGGGACCGAGGGGGAGGAGCACCAAATGGCCAGATTGTCAGTGTAATGTGAGCTGCTGATGGAAGAAGGCACAGAAGCCGGAAGATCATTGATGAAGAGAGAGAAAAGTACAAGGCCAAAAACGGATTCTTGTGGAACACCTCAACAGACTCGAGAGGAACGACTTTTGTGATTCTGATAAACCATGCAAGCGCGCATATCAGAATAGAAAGATTGAGTCCAACGAGCAAAGCAAGAAGGCAAGCCGAAATAAGTTTATGGAAAAGGGCGGGATACCAAACAGAGTCTAAAGCTTTCGAAATCAATAGTAGAAAGGATCGTCCGAGAGCTCGGCCTGGGTTTGTTAAACTCATCCGAAGTGGACTGAGAAAGAAACAGAATTTGATCTAATGTAGACCGTCCAAAGCGGAAACCGGCCTGGCGGGAAGAGAGAAAGAAATCTGATTCCAGAAAGAAAAGTAGACGCGATAAAATGATGCGTTCAAACAGCTTTGATACGCGTGAGGTAAGAGAGATAGGCCGAAAGGAAGCAGAAGAGTCAAGAGGCTTTCCCATCTTGTGGATGGGAATAATAGAAGATGTCTTCTAGATGGAAGGAAAGGAATGCAAAGTTCAGGAAAGGTTGAAGATGTGAAGAATAAAATCCATGCCAGAGCGAAGAAGGTGCTTTAGCATGGGATAGACAACTTTGTCTGGGCCAGTGGCAGTGGAGGAGGAAAGGTTGAAGGCAGCCGCAAGAAATTCAGCGGGAGAGAATGTAGAGCAGAAGGATGAGTGAGACTCCTCAGGGCACGTGGCTTGGCGGAGCTCGGAAAGGTAGCTGCTGGCTCTGCTACGCCGGGCCTTTGGCTGAGAAACGGAAAAGTGGGATCTCAAGTAAGTGGCATAAACGGAAGCTGATTCCCTGGGAGAAAAACAGTTAGGGAAATAAGAGAGGAGAGCCAGCGATAGAACGAAGAAGAGAGTATAAAGTTTTAGGGTTTGATTTAGGTGAGAGAAAGAAGAGCAAGTCCTCTGCCATGCCTCAGCCTTGGCCTTGGCAATGACTGACGAGGTGCGTCGAGAAGCAGAGATGAAAGCTTGGCGATCTTCATCACTTCTGTGAGTGGCAGCGAAAGCCTTACGTCTTTCACTAACCGCACTTTCCACCTCAGCAGACCACCAGGCTTTAGGATGGCGTTTGATGCAGCCGAAAGGAATGGAAGATTTGGCCGCATTCAGTGCCAGAAAAATAAAAAGAACAGCAGCAGAAAAGAAAGAGATGAGTATTTCTCTGCAGACGGATAGTGAGAGTCATCCCAGCGAGCTTTCTGAAAGTTGAAAGAAGGGGGACGCTCGTTGGGGCAAAAAACCGGAGATTGGAACAGATAGAAGAATTGGTAGGTGGTCAGAACCCAGGTGCTGAAGCACCTCCCACAAGAAAGAACAAGAGAAGATGGAGCAAAGGAGATGTCAGGAGAGGAGCGACTGCCAGAAAAGCGATGGCGAAGGGTTGGTATGTCAGGGTCTTTGTGGCGGAGGAGGTCAGAGGAGATGACCCAGTTGAATACTTTGTCCCTGTGGGGGTCGGAAGTACCTCTTGAGTTCCAGAGGGAGTGATGGCAGTTGAAGTCCCCAGAATGAAGAGATTTCTGGATGAGGAAAGAATGGAGGGACAAAAGGAGTCGCTTCTGCCATTCGTCAGAGAAGAGAAAATAGGGGGAGCATTCACATTAAGGAATGACAGCGAGAAGGAGTTGTTGATAAAGATGTTGAACCCTACATAATCAGAGTAGAGATCAAGTGAAGAAAAGAGAGGAGGTAGAAAGTTCAGAGAAAGATAAGCCCTGCCTGACAAAAATGATGACACCGCCGCTAGCGTTCGTGGTATTACGAGAGAGAATGCCAGACCGGGAGTGAGTGCGATCAAAACGCAGAGCAGTGAAACCAGAAATCCAGAAAGAGAAAGAGGAGTTAAGATTGGATTCCTGGATACAGATAAGGTCAACAGGATGGGATGAGAGAAAGTGAAGTAGTTCAGTGCTTCTGGCGTGAAGACCTCCAGCATTCCATTGAAAAACCCTGAGAGAGTCAGGGGAGGGAGAGGAGGCGTAGAAGGACAGCCAAAAGCGTGGGACGGGGCAGAGGGAGAAGATACAAAATGGGCAGAAAGGAATAAGCAGTTTGAAAACGAGGGTGGAGCGGGAGTGCAGCATGGGCTAAGGGGGGGGCTAGATTGTACGGTGGAGGTATACAGTTTGGAGGAGTCCAAGGACGAAATCACTGAGTTAAGAGTAGGGACACGGCAGCTCCAAGAGTGAAAGCTGCCAAGAGTTCTGAGTTTGGATAGGGAAAGTTGTGAGCAGGGCTGGGGAGTCGGTGGTCTGAACTTCCGACTCCGACTCCTGGGAATATGAAAGGTCCGACTCCTACTCCTGCTTGTTAATACTAATAGCAAATATTCTTATATTTTCTTTTACCATCTATATATAAATCAAATTTGCATGTCATTACTACCAGGTAAATCATCAGGCTAATTTTAGAGGTCTGAATTTCTTTATGGTTATAGCTATGCCCTATTGGCTTTAATAAAAAATTTATTTACAGAATATATTGACTAATTATTTGTATTATAAGTTATAACTATTGACACACTGCCAAGGAGACATATCACTAATAGCTAACTTGTGTTATTGTTTTGATAAAGAAACAATATAGGGTTTTTGAGGAGTCGGAGTTGGCCAATTTTTGCCGACTCCGACTCCTGAAGCCCCCAAAATGCCCCGACTCCGACTCCCCAGCCCTGGTTGTAAGCACCATAGATGGACCCATTTGCAGCTAATACAGCATTGCACTGACTTGCCCCGATAGATCACATTCCCAGCGCACACTGAGCAAGGAAACATGGGGCCAGACTTGGGATGAACGTTACTGCAAATCAAGAGAAAGAGAAGAATAAGGAGACGAAGACGGGAAAAAGAGAAAAATAGAAAACAAGCGACCGATTTCGAAGAAGCTGTGTGCTGTTTTTCTGCGGCCGTTCAGGGGCAGCATAGCAAAAAATTAAGGGAAATCCCGGGGAAACTGGGATCCTCGGGAAGGCCAACAGCCATTTTGACCCAACACAAATGGGGTCGGGGACTGCACCACGTTGAGGCAACTGTTGATTGGTGCAGAACTATAGATGTTCGCAGCATTGGTTTGCTGTTTAAGATAATGATGACATCAAGGATTAACAAATTTTAAAAACTTTTGTTGTATGTCTCAATATTGCTTTTATGCTCAAATAAAGAATAAAAAGAGCAAAAATTTTTAAATGGCGAATATAAATTGTGATAAATTTAGTTATATTGTTTAAAACACAATAAATTTATTGATGAAAAACAATAAATTAAAAAAAGTGTATCACAAGCAAATATTAAATTTGTCTAGAATTATGATTTGTCAGAGTAATGTTGTTTAGTAACAATAAAAGATCTCTGTTTTTGCTGCGACAAAATCGTTTTTTCTGCAAGAACAAAAGATCTTAATTCTGTTGAGGTTATCCACCAGATTGTCGTGTAATAATTAAAGGGTCAGGTGAAGCAATTGTAAGTGAATGTTGGCTTACTTGTTGACTCAATGCATTCGCTTGAGAAAGTGAAAGTTCGGTCAGCCTCACATGTTGCTGTAACTTTCCGGTCAAATTTGCATCTTCCAACAGCTCCACAACCGCAAGGTGGATTGCAAGTTACATTTTCATGTTTGCAATCTGCAAATGTCATAGCAGTTATTGCATGTTATAGCACATTTTACCGCCTTCTTTTATATGATTTAAAAAGATATTGGTATAGTTCATCATCAACTTTCTTGTAATTTTTTACAGTTGGCTATGATAAATGTTCAAGACTTGAAAAATGACGATGAACTTGCAATATTTACCACTAATTGTGTTCAACTGACTACTTTGTCAATTTCAACAATCCTGCGTAGTAACTAACGTTTAATAAACCTAACGGTGATTATATACCGAACTTTAGTTGATATACTGTATTAACATCGTCCCTAATAGCTAAATGATAAAATGCTATAGATGTTATATATATATATGCTATACAAATGCTATATATACCGATATGTTATCCGGTCTCAAGGTGGGCTTTATAAGCGGGATAGTGTATATGTTTCGATCAGGAAACTGTCCCTGTTTCGACCAGGGGAAACACAAAGCAAGTGTGAGTTCTCAAAATAAAGTAAAAAACTCGTATTTAAAGATTAGCTAAAATGGGTAAAACTATACCCCCTATGATACACTAGTGTTTCCATTTGATGCGATGCTGTTACCGATGTGTGAATTACGCAAACAAAGACTGCAATAACTACGACATGTGGAGAGAATGGACGAAGAACGGGAAAAAGTAAAGGGACTTCACTTCAGCTTGGATGATACGTAAAAGGTAGACCGTAGAAGAGATGGAAAGGCGAGGTAAAGCGAGATATAACTGCCAGAGGACTGCAGAGGATGAATGCACAAGATCGCACACGATGGAGACTCGGCTGCAAAAACCGACTGACCCCTGCTTGCAGGATAGATCTGAAGGCCATAGGAGAAAAAAGAAGATGGATCTTCACTCTGAAGCAAAATAATGATGACACATTGGGTAGCAACTACATTGCTAAATTTTGAATAGCTCTGGTCATTATTCTCAATTGCGAAGATATATGCATACAAAGGCTGTGTCTATTGCAGTGATAGCAAGAGAAGACAAAAACCGAAGAAAATTAGGAAAAATTTAGGAGTTAGTACACAGTCATAATGATAAGAACGAATAGGAAAAACAGAAGCTGCTTGGGAATGTGCATTGCTAAAATAGCATACCCCATTTGACCAACTCGTTTTTTGCATCAAGAAGTGCGTGACTTGGAACCTCCTACAGCCACAACGGTAAACGTTGAAAAGATGTAAAGTTTTTGCCAAATATGCCACAGGGCCCAAGAGGAAATAAATGACGGAAGAGAGGCAAGCAAAGACAAAGAGCAAAAAAGAACAATTAGAAGAAAAGTTCAGTGTTGCTATGCAGCATCACTTAAATGTTTTGTGTTATGCATGTTCCTACTGCAAACTTTTGCATGAAGTTTTATCTGTTTTCCAGCGATTTTCATTTTTTATGTTAACGAAGTAGTATGCTAAAGCCTAGGCTACAAGTGGATACCGAATCAGCACGTCTAGCTATGCGCCAACTTGTATGGAAGTAATCGCAATCGATCTGTATCATGTACTACCGTATCAAGAAATTTAATGATTGAATCTACTGCCAGCTCTTGATTTCTCTGCATGTTAAAACAATGCTGGGAGTGGTAATGGAGCCTAGACCTGAAAACTAATGTTTGGTTACTGCATAGCAAGACCTAGCCGGAGTCGGAACCTTAACCACTTCTGCCATTTCAGCTCGACCGTATACCACTAGCCGAATCAAATATTTGAATTAACGGGTAAATATCACCTTGGTTAGCGGGTAGCTTTCAAATAATACCGTAGCATTTTTCATGTGAGCATTAGATATACAGCAAATAATTACAGCCTGGAATATTTTCGATCAGATTTTTTTATGTTAAATCGTTTTAATTCATTTGCATTCTGTAACTTTTTCTTACTTTAAAGAGAAATGCTGTTATTTATGATAATGTTACAAGAACCTAGAAAAAATTCCATTGGGAAATATTGCCTTCAACAATAAGCCTCCAGGCCACTAAATAACTTTGCTGTAGTCTATGTATGTATTAGAGGGCCAAAGAAAAGGAAGATGAGTTGCAGAAAGTGACAGCACGACTTGTTGCTCGGTGAAAACGTTCAAACTCAATGATGTAAATAACGCAGACATATAAAAATCATACGGGTGCAACACAAATGATAAAAGGGACAAAGAAAATTTTGATAGAACAAAGGAGTAAACTAGTTAGTGGCGTTCTGAATTGAAGCCAGGAAAGAAGTCGAACAAAGAGAGACGAAATAAAATTTATCCGAGTGGGTGTCCATCGAATAAAAAAACATTTTTCATTTGCTTAGTTTCAAACAAAATATAAATGATAGGGCCATCTCCAGTTTTAGCCTTCGCAGAACTGACACATAGGAAGAAAACAACCACTTTAACACGTAGTCAACAAAAATAGAGCAACTGAAGGGCAGGAATGCCATTGATGAAAAGAGTAAAATAGAACAAGAGTAATGAAACGGGACTCGGTACCTCAGGCTAGCAGCTTTTGATCTTTTACGTAGAGTTTCAGGGTATAATGGGGATTGTTCAAATTTCGGACATTTTCAGAAAGTTGATATTCGCAGCTTTTGGTTTGAAAAATAAGATTGCAAAAGTTTTTTTTAAGTCTGACCTCGTTTTGCTTCCCCTTCTTCAAAAGCGTTGGAGAGATTTTTAGGGAAACATGAGTGAGAGAAAGATAGTTTTAACGGTGGATAACAACAAAAGTTTGTCAAAAACTTAGCTTTATAGCTAACTTTTGGATGAATGGTTGGTTGCATTTTTCTCAAAAAGAGGGGGACGAGTTTTTTTGGTCATAATCAAATTTGAAAAACAATCTCTAAAAAAGTTCTGATGGACGCTTTACTAAACGTTGCAACTTTGCCAACAACAATAGAATTATGACAGGTAATAGCGACTGCACCAATCAATAGCTGCCTCAACGTGGTGTTGCGGTCCCCAACCCCATTTGGGTTGGGTCAAAATGGCTGTTGGCTTTTCTGAGGAT
The DNA here is from genome assembly GCA_963675345.1 of Trididemnum clinides. Classification (NCBI taxonomy): domain Eukaryota; kingdom Metazoa; phylum Chordata; class Ascidiacea; order Aplousobranchia; family Didemnidae; genus Trididemnum; species Trididemnum clinides. The sequence continues at coordinate 25,261,409 of OY776294.1, forward strand.
CCCAGTTACCCCAGGCACTCCCCTCACACAAACCATTTTTTCGCCATGCTGCTCCTTATACGACTGCAGAAGGGCAGCACGCAGCCTCTTTGAAATCAGTTGCCTGTTTCTCTGTTCTTCTCCTGCCTCTTTCTCTTGCTCATTTGCACATTCTTCTTCTATTGAAGAGCGACAAGGTTCATCCCAACCCTGGCTCGGTCTTTCTCTGTTCAGTGTGCAGTAGAAATGTGACCTGGAGGGGGTAGGTCGGTGCAGAGTCCATTTAAGGTGCTCACTTCTCTTTTTTTTACATCCAAAATTCTACGCAGCTATCACTTTTGAAGCTGCCCTCCCTGCTGCATCCCAGCGTCTTTTGGAGATCCCACACCAACCAGAACTGTAACTTCCTCCTGTACTCCTCCAGCTTGCATACCTCGAGTGTCCAATCTGGTGCATCTGGCCTCCTTCCTCTGCTAATGCGGCATTTGGGCTCCACAATTGCCTTTAAACCACTTATCTTCCATTTGCCCATTTTGTATCTTTTCCCTCTGCACCCTCACCACTGCCTCATGTTCATGGCTGTTTATCTATACCTACTGCTTCTTCTTCTCCCATGACCCCTCAAGCTTCCTTAATGGAATGCTGCCGTTCTCCGAGCCAGAAGCACTGAACTATTACACTTTATCTCATCTCATCCTGCTGTCCTTATGTGTATACAAGAATCTAAATTTAATTCATCTTCCTCTTTCCGGATCCTGAATTCTCTTCTATCTGAGCTTTTCGCACCCACTCATGGTCTGGCATTCTTTCTTTCGATACCACGCACGCTAGCATCGGTTTCATCATTTTCCTAAGACAGGGCTTATCCTTCTCTGAACGCTCTAACCCTCTCTTTCTTTGCTTGACCCCTACTCTGATTATTTAGGGGTCAACATCTTACTAAACAACTCTTCTTCGTTCTCATTCCTTATTGTTTATGCTCCTTTATTTGCTCTTCTCCGACAGATAGCCAAATCGACTCCTTTTCTCTCTTCATTTTTCCACCCTACTCAAATCTCATCATTTTGGGGGACTTTACCTGTCATCACCATCCCTCTGAGACTCAAAAGGTACTTTCAACCCCCGTGGTGAGGGAGCATTAGATTGGGTCATCTTCTATGACCTATTCCACTCAACGACTCTGACATCTCTTTGCTCCGTTCTTTCTTGCTCCTAGAAGGTGCTTCAGGACTTGGGTTCTAACCACCTACCAATTCTTCTAACTGTCCCTCTTCCTCCGATCTTTTACACCAATGAACGTTCCCCTTTCTTCACTTTTCAGAAAGCTTGTTGGGATGACTTTGCTTATTACTTTGACTCTCACAGTCTTTCTTCAGAGGAATACTAGTCTCTTTTCCTTTCTTCAGCTGCTGATCTTCTCACTTCTCTGACACTAAATGCAGCCAAATCTTCCATTCCCTTCGATCGCATCAAATGCCATCATAAAGCCTGGTGGTCTGCTGAGGTGGAAGAAGCGATTAGTGAAAGACGTAAGGCTTTCGCTGCCACTCACAGAAGTGATTAAGGTCGTGAGGCTTATATCTCCGATTCCCAACATGCCTCGTCTGTCATCACCAACGCCAAGGCTGAGGCATGGCAGACGACTTGCTCTTCTCTCTCTCACCCAAATCTAACCCTAAATTTGTGTACTCTCTCCTTTGTTCTGTCGCTGACTCGTCTTCCTCCTCTTCCAACTTCGCCAGCTGTTCCTCCCCCAGGGAGTCGCTTTCAGTCTTCGTCGATTACCTAAGATCCCACTTTTCTGTCTCCCAGCCAAAGGCTACCTTTCCGAGCTCTGCCGAGCCACGTGTACTGAGGTTTCTCTCTTGTTGTTTTGCTCCCCCTTCTTACATGCTAAATTTCTTGCGGCTGCCACAAACCTCTCATCGTTCACTGCCACCAACTCTGACAAAGTTGCCTATAACGCTAAAGCACCTTCCTCATTCTGGGATGAATTTTCCTCTACATATTTTCAATCCTGCATTTTTCCTTCCATCTGAAAGACATGTTCTATTATTTCTATCTATAACATGGGAAAGCTTCTCCACTCTCCTGCTTTCTTCCATCCTATCTCTCTCACCTCCTGCATCTCAAAGCTTTTTGAATGCATTATTCTATCACGTCTACTCTTTTTTCTGGAGTCTAATTCCATTTTCGTTTCCCGCCAGGCCGGTTTCAGCCATGGACGGACAACTCTGGATCAAATTCTGTTCCCTTCTCGGTCCATTTCAGATGGGTTTAACAAACCCAGGCCAGGCTCTTGGATGATTCTTGCTCCTATCGACTTTTCTAAAACTTTTGACTGTCTGACACCTCGCCCTTTTCTACAAACTCATTTCGGCTGGCCTCCCTGCTTACTTTGCTTGTTGGACTCGATCTTTTCTTTCTAATAGGCGTGCTTGCGTGGATTTTCAAAATCACAAAAGTTGTTCCTTTCGAGTCCATCGAGGTGTTCCGCAAGGATCCGTTCTTGGCCCTTGTATTTTTCTCTTCTTACATAAATATTCTTCTTGCTTCTGTGCCTTCTTCCGTCAGCTGCTTTTTTTTTTATCCTGACAATTTGGCAATCTGGTCTTTTACCCCTTGGTCCCTACTGCAGTTGATGCCACCCATGGAGCTCTGTTTCGATTGCAGCGCTGGTATGAGTACTGATGTCTTTTTCTTAATCCGAGCAAATGTGAGGCCTCCTTCTTAATGGATCCCCACCAAGCTAACCTCCAGCCCCAAACCTTCTTATTCAACTCCTGCCTCCGTTTCAATCCCACTCCGACTTTTCTTGGAATCACTTTCGACCGTACTCTTACCTTTTCTTAACATGTATCTTTGCTAACGGCCAAGTTCTTCCTTTGCCTCAAGGCCTTACGCTGTATCTTTGCTTCCTCATGGAGCCCCTCTAAGGAGTCCCTCTCTCTCTTCTGTATAAAGCTTTTCTTTGGCCCCATCTCACTTATGCTTTGCCCGTATGGTTTCCTGTTCTAAGCGTTACCAACATTACCAAATTGGAACGCCTTTTTTGAGTGGTTAGTCGCGCCATCTCCAGCCCCCTCTTCTACTTCTCCATTCTGAGGCGTCTCTACCTCCCCTACAAGTCACCCTGACTCTTTTCACTCAGTCATCTTATGAGTAAGCCCTTTGTCTCCCAACCTCCTTTCCCATTTCAGGTTTGGCCAGACTTGGAGCGAATGCAAGACTCTGCAGATCTTCTTGGACAGCTTTTGCATTTACCCACCGGCTCATGCCTCCTTCTTCTTCTTCTAGAGAAGCTTTCTTTGCTTTCCCTCCCTCACCTCCTTGAAACCACCCTTCCTTTGCAGTGGAGTCAGCCTTTTCTCTCCATGCTCCCGCTTTGATCCCCCTCTCTCTTGCCTAGGTACGTCTTTTGTTCACTTTGACTCTCTTTCACCTCACAATTCGGTGCTCTGGACAAACGATGCTGTTCCTTCTCCATTTGGCAAAGGCGGCTCTGGCGTACTTGCCAACTGCTCTCTATGTGGCACTGAAGCCACTCTTTCCTTTTTGGCAGACCAAGTAAAGTTTTTCGCCGAAATCTGCGCCATTCTGCCAGTCTTTTGTTGGTCTCAGAAACACCAACAAGTCTGCCACTTCTCTTCTCCTCCTCTTGCTCTGTTCTCACCACCTTGTTCTTCCTCCGTCCTTCCTTTCACCTCAATCTCTCTGGCAGGAGCTGTCTTCTTTCTCCTCCTATGCTATCAGGCAGCAATAGGTTTCCAGACACTCATTTGTCTCGAACAACTACGCGCCTGATGAGCTGTCCAAACGGGAAACGCTACTCGTGCCTTCTGCAATTCCTTGTAGTCCTTCTTCTCTTATCTCTCGTATTTATTTTTATTTTTTTCTCGGACCAGAGGCGTGCTGTCTCATCTAAATTCTTTGACACGCAAATTTCCTCGATTTTCAATGAGGAGCTTGTACTTTTTCGTCACGCTCGCCGTCTGTGCTATCTCATCTTTGCAGCAACGGACACAGCTTTTTGTTCAGCTCTTATTTCTCTAGGATTGGCAGAATCGAGAATCCTTCTTGCAGCGCCTGCTTACACTCGTCCCAGGACACCTCTAATCTCATTCTGCACTGTCCAGCTACAGACTCTTTGCGTCACTCGCTCGCGACTCTCTACGACCTCTGGTCCAGGCCCTGGAAAGTCGCCAGGTTTCTGAAGCTCTATGGTTTTCCGCCATTCTGCAAAAGGGGTCAGGTAGCAACAACAACAACAGGTAACAGCGACGTAAGCTCGGCTCGGAGTTCTTTGCATGTGTAAGGAAGTAGAATACTAGCGTCTTTCTCTCATAGTTTCTTTCACTCCTGAAGACCAACAAATCTTGTGTTGACGTCTACTTGGTTGAAAGAAACCAAAGGAGGAGTTTCTGGAATTACTGATAAGGAGCTTAAAATAGATTTCCTGGATACAAACCATGCATAATGGGTAATCAAGGATAAGGTGTAGCAGATCCGTTCTTATTGTAAAATTGCACATAGCTTTCAATGAAAAACTCTTGGGTATGTCAGGTAAAAATAAGTTTGATAAAAGAGAAGTGCTTTGGCTGACAAGGAAAAGGGGAATTTGTCATTACACTTGAATGAAAGAGTAGACAAAGCCTGAAGTGTTGGCTGAGCATGCCACTGTAAAAATTTATTCGGGAAAATACGAAGCGCGATTACACAATTTGAAAATAATGTAAACCAAGAGACAGTGTATAATATGCAGGGTGTTCCAAGAGCCTTGGGCACAATTTAAGTCCTAATACCGGCTGAACTATGAATGGTAGTATGATAAAACTGGTATCATTTTAAAGCTAAAATTATCAAGTCTTTTTGTCATGCTAATGATTCTTTCATGTCTTTTCAGATTTTTATGTAGCTTAAATAATAATTAACATCCAATAATGGCGTTCACTCAAAAAAAGCATTTGGCGTTCTTAAATCCGCAAAAACTGAATCATGGACACTTGCTTAACGTGCATTTCGAACAAAATTCCAAAAAAGGGCATCAGAAAGAAAGTCAGATTTCTTTTTGCGGGAGTTTGTGAAAGGAATAGTCTATGTCAGAGGTTCCTAACTAGAGTCCGTGGCTTCGTCCCGGTCAGTCAATCAAAAGTGCCGGTTAGCTATTTAGTCAGCCAGCATAGCTAGATCTATTATACGACCCGATTTAAACGCCTGTCTTGCTTGTCAAAATGTCCCGGAAGTGCACTTTAGCAAAATTATGAAAAGTAACTCCAGTCTGACAATGAATTGGATTGCGACTGACACAATCATGGAAGCAGAACAGGAACAACACCATTAAATGGTTATTTGTAACCTGAATTGCAAAAAACGTGGAAACTAAAGGGTAGAAAGTTATGAGGCTTTATGGATAGTAATGTCATATCTTGTCAAAATGGTCTGCACCACCTTTTTGATTTTTTCATCAAAAAAGGTGAAAATTTAAAATCAATCATCAAATTGCAACTTTTTTGTATTATTGTTTTTTTATTTGCCATATTTATCCTCCATAGGCTTTCTGGCAAATTGTTTCGCCATATATTGGACGGGATGTCCGCACGCGCTTGGGAGTTGCCATTTCCGAAGTGTCTGGGCAACCTGTTTTTCACATCAAGGCGGGGGCATCCCATTAAGTGCCTTACCCAAGGACACAAAAAGCAAACTTTCCGGCTTGCTCTTCACAACATCCCCTAAATCCCGAGCGCCAAGAAGGGAAGCTGTAGATACCATTTTTAAAAGTCTTTTGGTATGACTCGACAAGGTGAATGAACCCCAGGTCTACCAACTACAAAGCGGACGCTGTAACCACTATGCCATCGCATTAATATAACTATGTTCTAATGTATTTTGTAAAGCCAAACATAGTTTGAACAAGTATTATTCTAAAAAACAATTGACATATGATTGCTAATTACAATTTTGTAAGCCTGTCAATTTTCTCCCTTCTATCTTCTATGTCTTAAGGGGATGAATACAAAGACGACTAGCCCTGATTGGTCAAAACAGTAGTTTCTTTTTGATAATTTGAATAAGCAAGCAAATACGATTATCATTATTAGTTGTTCTTTATAAGTAGTTTTTATCAAAAATATTAAGTAAGCTACTACTTTCACTCTTTTTTTTTAGGAATCTGTGTTGTTGATGCTTGCAAGTGAGAACGACTAAATGAGGAAAGGTAGCTAACATAAGTGGCTGGCTAGCCTAAATATTTTTTCCAGTGCTAAAAGTAGCTGCATCGTGGCCAAAAGAAACAGAGCAGTTTTGATCATATAGTATCATAAATCAATCAGTCGGGTTTATTCCTCTTTCAGGAGCTGGGACTATGGTCTGTTATTCTATTTAAGGTCTAGTAGCATAGGCTACCAGTTACAGGAGAATTTTCCTTAAAATTTTGAGGCTGGTTGATAGGTACGAAACATTAACTTCATCACAACATTGTGTAATGTTTAGATTCAAAGTCACAATTGCCATCTTTTATGAAATTGTGTGATTACAGCTTTTACTAACATGGTGACAGGAACTGCATAATTGTCATACTTTTCTGGTTGCTCTAAATCTAAGAGTATGTTGAAACTAGCTATTGTATAATTTGATAAAACTGATAACTCAGTATGACAAAGTATATGCCTTTGCCAACTTCAAGCATGTATTAGTATCTGAACAAACCAGACATACAATTAGAAAATGCATATTGTGAAAAAAATCAGCTACAATATTTCACAAATAGAATGTATTAAAAATTAACGTTGTAAAAGCAACCATAACTTGCTTGCAATACATCGTTATTACACAAATAAGTTGAAACGCTGTGGCTATGAAAAGATGCTTACACAACAACTGTGCGTTGCCATCGTTTCTGATCGTAATTGGGGTGCTCATGATTCGGACAGGTTTCAAATGTTTTTCGTTTTACTCTGCACTTTTTGTTTTTTTATTGTACTTACTGGGCAGCAACGTCTTTTATACCACATCAAGTTACAGCATAGGTAATAAGTGTTATAATGCTTTAAGTCAAGCAGCATTTAAATAAAAAACTACGGTGACACTAATGATTTAGATTCACTTGAAACTCTTTAACATTCTATGCTTAAGGGCTTCTATGCTTTTCTTTTTCTACTTGACTGAAGTGCTTCCACCAATAATTTTTATGTTTTCTTAATTTTGGAAATTATTTCCTCATTTTAAAAGCAAATTTCTTTCCCAATTTTCTCACACACTTTTTTCTCAAAATTTATTAGAAATGGAATATTTTTTGCAATTTTGCAAAGCCTTTTATGGAACTAAATCACAAACAGTATGTTCATTACATAGCTTTACCCAATCAACAGTGCACACTTATCAAAAGCACTTTTATCAGATATAAAGAGTAAATTACTCAGCACGGCAATACGGTGTGGACATCAAAATTAGAAATGAACTAAGCTACAATATAAAAGAACTCAGAAATGTTGCATAAAATGCATATTAGAAAAAAAAACATGGACCTAATTCAAAAGTCTACATTCAATAGACAGATAAGACTCATAATTAAAGTGAGGGGCTGGTTAACTTGCATGACGTATGCACTTTTTGGTTAACTTGTACTAGGCGCTCCTTAAACCAACAATCCAAATCTTAGATAGGCGGTATAGCTCTTGTTTTCTATATAAACTTATGAAAACAATGAATATAAAAAAGTTTCAATGCTGGATTTGAAGTATATATTCCTAAGCGTCTTTTATTTTTTTTATATCTAATGGATATAGTGCTGTCAATGCTGCAAAGCTACTTGGTGCTTAATAAGTTTTTTGAATAAACATTGTAATGTTAGGCCGTTCTTTCAATTTCCTCTGCAATACAAGTAATGGTATGCAAATTAATCAGCTGCAGCTTTTGATTGATCCATTGCAAAGGGCAATGATCAAACAGAGGGTAACCAATATTTGAGTGCATAATTGATGATTGGCCAATTGATACTTGCAAAAGCATTTGATTTTTTAATTGAATAGGCGTTTAGTAACAGCAGATGCTCTGATTTGCAGGCATATAAAGTTTTAAATTTGACTAATGATAGTTAACCCTTGAATATAATTATGAATTTTGTTTTGTACCTTATAATCTTAACATGTTGCGTCACGAGAATCACAAACGATTACTAAAATTGCTACATTTCTGGTCACTGTTTGAGTGCAACAGAAAGTGAGTTTTAAGTGCACATCAATTGTAGATAACTTTTATTTTTGTTATGAGCATTTGAATTTTTACTGGATGCGCACTTGTACTGTGTTTAGCATGTTTATTACATAAAAATTTCTTGACAATGTTGGCATTTTAAAGATGGCACTGTACACCTTCAGCAATTAGGGGGTAGAAATAAATGACCACATCAGTGGAGATTGATAGACATGTTCTGAGTTGATTAATATGAACCTTGGTGACTGGAGATCTAGAAATTTTGAGTTGATTAAAACTCACCTTAGTGGGTGATGTACACATTTTGAGTTCATGAAAAGTTACATCAAGAGATGGTATACAAGAGCAATAGCCATCTACAATTTATGACTTACTCTTAGGGTAAAGGTGAATACCAATAAAAAATTGAGGGAAGTAAAAACGAGACACCACTACCTAGAATGTTTCTCAATGTACTTTTTCAATTACGGTGTAAGAGGAATATCTGGCTTTGCTTCACCATTTTTAGTCATCAAATGATGTAGGCCTAAAGGCTAAATCATCTTTATCAAAGCTTGAATGAAATAAAATTTTATTTTCTTCCGAACTTAAACTGGAAGCAAGTTGTGGAAAATACCTTTATATCTTAGCTTTATTTGAATGATAGCTGAGTTTTGCTTTATGGTGGCTTGTTCTAATGTAGCAGTTTTGCTTTATAAAGTTTTAAAAGAGGTTTCAAAGCTGCCAGCAAACCTTTACCCTAAGTCGAATCTTAAAGGTCATGTGCAGTTGTTGGTGTCTCAACAGAAGGAGGGGAGTAGCTGGGTGTAGGCCTATTAGCTACAGATAAAGAAAAACAACAGTTTTTAGTAAGCACATGGGGATTTAAAGAAAAAATTGATGTAGCCTTAAATGCTGGAACAATATTTTTAAAACACAAAGCCATGGTAAAATCTACCGCAGTAAGTTCAACTATTTAATAAATTACAATTACAGTGATTCCTCGCTATATCGCGCTTCACCTATCGCTGCTTTGCGGAATTTTTACAGTGCTTTTTTTACAGTGAATCCTGATTGGCTCAGGGCTTTACTGTTGTCTAGAAGTGAAAAAAGTTGATATATACGTTAATTAAACACATTTTGGGCCTGAAAAGAGGTTTTGTTTTTTGTTTCATTCTGCAGTACAGCATTGCATTGCAAAATAACAGTAAAAAATAAAGCTGACTACTTTGCGGATTTCACCTATTGCGGGTTATTTTTGGAACGTATCCCCCGCGATAAACGAGGGTTCACTGTATGTTTTCAGGCTTTAAAGATCCTGCAAGGCATCTCAGAATCCATAGCATTCTTCAGGTATGCATTTATATTTACACCCCAGGTAGGCATATTTACTCCCCAGGTAGATCTTGCTTGGCATCTCAGAATCCATAGCATGTTGCAACTTTTGCATGTAGTAGTGAAGAGCGCTTGGTAACATTATGCAATAAAATCGCAGATTTAACTAGCATGTTTTTTTGCTAATGAATGGTGGTTTACATTTACACCCCAGGTAAATCCTGCAACGCATCTCAAATTCCATAGCATGCAACTTTTTCATGCAGGTGTTGTAAATGCTGTCTGTAGGTGAGTTGCCTCTACAGTTTCACCTCAGGGTAGATATATTGGCTCTTATAGGACAATCGGCAGCTATTGTCATCAATCTTCATTGATTGTCTGCTGCATTATCCATTGGCTGTCTGCTTCATGATTGCTTAGCTGGAGGACAATGACAGCTGTCGTTGTTACATTTAGATTTAGCCTCAAGGTTGCCCAGTATTCTGTGATCTTATTTATGTCAGCTTCTAGGGATCATTTGGGCTGCAGTGACTGCGAATAAATACACATAGGAATAGAGCAAAATAATTAAAGAAATAACACCAACAACAAGAACCAGAGAGTTGACTTCTGAAAATACTAAGGTACTATGGCACCAGTGTATGTGTTTGAGGCAAAACGCACATTGGACTTACTAGCTCCTTTATGTCAAAATTGCCATTGCATACAGAAAATGTAGACAAAAAAAACAAAAAAATGCTGCATGGTAAGAAAAGCAATGGGACAAAAGAAAAAGGTAACAGAATAATCATTTTTCAGGTAATATTGCGCTGTCCCTTTATGTCGTTTAGAGAGTAACAACACGAAAAAGTTTTCTTAAGCAAAATGCCCAGGGTAACACAGATCCTGAACAACATTAACAAACACTTGAAGAGTTGTAAACTGCACCACCATGTTGATGTTGCTGTGGATTGGTGCAGTTATCTTGAGTTTGATAAGTTGTTTTCAAGTTCTTAATATCAATAAATTGATTTCATCTTTCAATTCTCCTTTTAATAAAAATTTTCTCTGATTTACATTACAGCCAAAAATTAACAAAAAACTTAACTAGTACAACATTGCTGTATTGAACTAACTTACATGGTTCTACACAAGTTGAACTGCTTGACACAGGAATGCTAGCTTCTCGAAATGTTAATGTGTAATTACAAGTAACACTATTATATGGGTACGTAACTGAAGTACTGTACGGTTCACTTCCAGTAGGAAAATATTCCCGGCTGTTACTGCAAAAAAAATCATGACATAAAAAGCGAGTTGTAGGCTAGACGATTTACAATAGACTAGACCACCTGAGCTCTAAATAAAAACATGCAGTTTTGAAAAATACAAAGCTTATTTTTGGTAATGTTACAAAACCTCATAAGTGCTTTACTAAAACCTTATGCCCTCATTAGAGGCAATACTCCACAAATTGAGAATACCTAGTCATAATGTACTGCATATTCCAGCTGCGTAAAAATTTTAACCCTATTTTGGGGTATAGTACACTTGCAGCTTGCACATCAATTGAAAAAAATCTATAAAACACTTTTGACAGGACTGCTGTGTTCAATAAAGTTGTTTGATAATGATGACCAATAGTTTTTATTTCATAAGTAGACATTGGTGTATCTATCTATATATCAATAGTGTTAGAGCATCTGTTTCAATATCAATAAGCTATCCAAAATTGTTAGCATAATTTAGAATATAGTCGGAAAAAGGACTTCTTCCATATTTACATCAATAGCATAACTAATCCTAGAAGGTGTTGGCATGCACAGCAGCCTTAAAATAATTAAACATCAAATAGAAATACTGAAGGTTTTTTGACTGCTTTGTAAACGCTTTGTGCTAAAAACGTTCAGAATTTCAAAATGTTTAGGTGGGCATAAACAGATCTTGTTTTTTTATGTGCATTAAAATTGTCAGCCTTTTAGATATTTATGTATTGTATTACAGTATATGTTATCCAAACATTAAATTCTAGCACCAAATTACCTAAGGTGAATGATGTCTCCATTTTTTAGGTCTGGTATCATTTTAGTCACACTATCCTAAAGCATTGTCTTGATTCCAACTCCCAAGTCAAGACATCAATGCACTGGGAAAAACCTTCAGGTACAGAAAATATCACTATCATTGTTGCAGTAACAATGCAATAACTTTGATGTTATTTTTGGAAGTAGAAGGCATGGCATTATAGCACTCCACTAAATACGCCATTGATCACAGTAGAATTGAATCATGATAATGTCTAATCATATAGTGCAAAAAGAGTTTGCAAGGTTGGTCGCATATTTTTATCAACATCCAAACGTTTTAAATTTCACAATTATAAGCATCACTTTCTATCCTGACATAATAGTATAAAGTAGGATAACATGTTTATGCTTTTGTTTTCCATTTTTTTTGTCATTTTAATTGTAGCAATACTAATTAATGACATCATAATACACCCTCCACATAATTATTGAAAGCTAAAGGCTGTTTCACTTCAGATCAGAATCTGCTAATTATAAGCTAATTAGATGAACGATTTTTCTCAAAAATAGCTTGACAGTTTCAAAGCAGATGAAGCGAAAAGCACCTATTGAGCAACTAAATCAATTGGCTTCTGACAGATTAAAACACAGCTATCTGTGTGTAAGTTAAGGGTATAAATTTATACATTTACAAATTTAAAAAAGGAGTTATGATGAATCCTATTAAACAGTAATTATGTAGGCCAAACAACCTGAACTGAAAAAAAAGAAACAATGTATTATTGTTTTGATGAGTAGCTAAAAATCTTTACCTTAATCGTATCAAGCTATCAGGAAGTTGAAATTTCATAAGCCTATTCAGTAGTTACTAATGACTAGTTATGGCAATTATGACAAATTACCTTGTTGTGACCTATAACAGACCTAAGGCAGTTCTAGAAGTTCTGGCTTGGCAAATTTGTGTGATTTAACATAAACCTGTTAAAATGGTAGACTTAGTGATGATCCTAAGTTCAGGAAACCTTGTGTAGATAGTTAATTCGCAAAAACACCTTCACTTGTAGGGGGAATTGAACGGTTTGCACAGTGGGATGTACAATAATAGTTTCATCATTGGATGAACTACTAAGGTTCAAAAACAATTTCGTTTGACAAAAGACATATTCATTAGTGTAAGATACCATACTTGGCTCCTGCTTAGCCCGATATCCTACATAGGATTGTAAACAAAACACACCGGTTCACCCTTTTAACAGCAAGAAAAGTTTATTGTATCACTTTTAAGTAAACAGGCATATTGGGCGGATGAACAAAAGCGGTTTCTAAAACATAAACAAAATTCAAAAAACAATCTAACACAAAGCACAAGACTTACATACCGTTTACTCTTGAACCAGAATTTCTTGATGTTACTGCTAGCTGCACAAGTTTTAACTGAACTGAAAACTGATGTTCTTCAATAAATTGGTTCACACAAAGGTTAATTAGGCAATAGAAAGAAAAACGTTCCCATGATTACACAAAATGAAAAGGCGTTAAATAATTACATGATAGTAAGTCTTGGCTTGTGTGGAACAGTAGCTTGAATGACCCAGGTTCAAGGCTCAGAAGAATTGATACGACGTAACATACTCCCCGGCAAAAATTAAACAGAACTTAATTTTTGGATTTTACAGTCATATCATTAATTTATACACACAACAATACACAAATCACACTTCATCAGAATTTAGTATTAAGCACAACTTTGAAATGGATCAATTTAAAACAGTGGTATTCGTCTTAACATTTACAGTTTGTACTAGTTTGTGTTTGTCTGTGAAGGTCTCTACTACACGGCCTATTGTCCACTTGGAATGGGGGAGGGAATCATCCACGACGAGCACAATGTCTTCTAGTTTAAGATTTTGATGCTTTTGCTGCCATTTTTGGTGGTAAGTAATATTTGGCAAAAACTTTCTCACCCAGCGTCGCCAAAATTCGTCAGCTAGAAACTGAGTTTGGGTCCATCGCAGCTGCACATAAGAGTCTCTTTTGTCAAAGAGTCCTGGAGGCAAGTTAACACTACCTCGTAATACATGTAATAGCAAATGGTTGGGTGTTAAGAGTTCGTTGTCCGGATTAAAGGTAACGGGAACGAGTGGTTTTGAGTTGAGAATTGATTCAACTTCAGTCATCAAGGTGTTCAGAACTTCATCAGTTACAACTTGTTCTTTCATCAAGGCACACAAAATGCGCCGAGTCAAGCGAATCGGTCTTTCCCAGGCACCTCCCATGTAGCTTGCAGCTGGAGGACTAAATGACCATTGAACTTCATGTTGATGAAGATAATCACAAATTTGTGACCAGTTCCACAATTGCAGCGAATCTCAAAGGATTTTCTCCACCACAACAAAGTTCGTACCGTTTTCGAAGTATATTTGTTGTGGCTTTCCTGTGCGAGATATGAATCTTTGAAGAGCTTGTAAAAAGCAATCAGTTGTTAAGATTGTGAGCTACTTTTAGGAGAACAACGCGCATGGAAAAACATGTAAATATGCATCCATAGCATTTTACTTGACTGTGACCTTGCTTCACAAAAAAAGGCCCAAAGTAATTAATTCTGACATTTGAAAAGAGTGGCTCGTTAACTTGAACACGGTCTAAGGGTAGACAAGCCATTAACTGCTGACCGACAGGAGCATTTCGTTTTTTGCCAAAGACACAGTTTCCAATCACTCATCATACTGTCACACTACCTTTTACAATCCACTACAACTAGCACAAAAATGCTCACGTGTGGCCCATCCCTGAACGGCTTACCAATTGGTGATGGTGTAAGATCAAAAGCTCTGTAAAGTGCGAGTCGCTTAGGAGTATTACGGGATGCCAAACAAAGTAGTCGCTGGTGCTTTGTGTAATCTTCCTCCAACGCGAAGGACTCCATCAACGAGGATTGGTTTGAGCTTTGGTAGATAGCGAGGAAAGGAACCTCTAAGTAAACCGTCGTTAGTTATAGAGCTGATTATGGCTGAAAATTCTCTTTCTTGGATATGTTTAATCAAACATAACTCTGCATTTTGCAATTCGTCTACAGACAACGCTGACCAGTCAAATTTACAATCATTGTTTTTAACCTTTAAATGTAAAACGTGTTTGCATCGAATCAGCCAAGCTACACATTTTTTTAATTGATCAAAGGAGGATTAACGGTTAATTAGGATTTGAATTGGACATGGCATACTTTTGTTTACTGTAGCGAGTGCTTTAGCTATAGAAGGAGAGGATAAAGGAGAAAGATCACTTGGTAAGTCAAGAAGTAATGGAGGTGGTTCTGGCCAATTATCTTGAGAAAGCAACAAAAACTTCAGAACATTCAACCAAGTTTTGCAATTCAAGAATGCTTCCATAGTGGTCTGGTAGTAATATCAGCAGGATTGATTTTCGAGGGAATGTATTTCCAGTCGGAGACATCAGCATGACACTCAATGATAGACACTCTTATTAGCGACAAATAATGGAAAACGTTTCCTTGAGTTGTGAGTGATGTGAAGCACAGCAGTGGAGTCGCTCCAAAAGTTTGAAGAGCAAGCCGTAATCTGTAACTCTTTTCGAAGCAGTATGTTTTAATCTTACCGAGAGAACAGCTGCTGTGAGTTCAAGTCTTGGTATGCTCATTGTTTTCACTGGAGCGAGTCTGGATTTTGCTATAACTAAAAAACATTGTATCCTACCATGATCATCCATGACACGAAGATAACTGCAGGCACCATAGGCGTTTGCAGAAGCATCAGAAAAATGATGTAGTTTGTAGGAGGTAATTCTACCAAAGTCGATTGGTTTGTAGCATCTGCTAACAGTAAATTTTTGCCATTGAGTTAATGTTTGAAGTCATGCTTGCCACTGAACTGCTTCTGCATCTGATATATAATCATCCCAGTTTAATCCCTGCTTGCAGAGATTTTGAAGCAAAATCTTTGGTTTCAAAATAATAGGGCCACAAACCCTAAGGGATCATACAAAAAGCCTCGGCGGGTTAAGGAGTGTGGCGGTATGTTTACCCTGAACTAAAAAACGTCCTTTTTAATGCTCCAGCTTATGCCCAAAACCCGCTCAATAGAGTTGCTATCAAGATCAAGGTTAAGCAATAGAGTAGAACGTTCTGGACACGGAACAGCTTGTAAAACAGATGAATTATTAGATGACCATTTGGTTAAATGAAATCTGCCCTTCTGTAGCAGTTGCGGAAGTTGAGTCACATTTTTTACACCTTCTTTTACAGACGAGACAAAACACAAACAATCATCCACATAAAAGTTGCGGTGCACTACATTGGATATGTCAGGATCAAATTCACTTTCGTAGTCATAAGCTGTTTGTTGTAGATTAAAGGCAGCACAACTTGGTGAAGATGTGGCACCAAACAAGGGTACCATCATGTGGTAGACCTAAGGTGGTGCTAAAAGGTCGCTTTGAGGCCACCACAAGCATTGCAGAGCGTGGCAATGCAAAGGATCGACATTGAACTTGATGAAACATGGATTCTATGTCGGCAGTAATTGCCACTTGTTCTTTCCAAAAGCAAATGAGGACACCGATGAGACTGCTGACTAGATCAGGACCTTGCATAAAGCATGGTCCAAAGAAACACCTTTGGTCTTAGCTGCGCAGTCAAACACCACTGGAGATTTGGATGACTTCTGGGGGTTTAGCAATGGGTGGTGCAGCAGGTACCATTTTGTAGCATTAGTATTGACTTCACCAAAAGGAATTTTTTGAGCATGTCCTTTTTTCAAATACAGTTCCATAACATCGGTGTATTTTTGGTGCAATGCTTTATTGTTTATGAAACGTTTTTTCAAACTTGCTAAACGCCTCAATTGTCGCAGGGCAGAACAACATTTGGTATCCATGGCAATGGGATACTATAATGTTTTCCTTCTTGCTTCATCAGGTTGAAAACGATTTTGTCTTCTCTAGAAAGCACGTCTAATACCGACGTTGCATCGTCAAAATCTAAGAAACATCGCCTCCATACGAAGAAGAAGAAGATAACAATCGAAACTCATGTTACCAAATTACTACTACCTAAACTTGAATATTTTAGTATACTCTAACCTTATATTGTGAGCATAATCACCTTCCTAATTCTATCGACTGTAAAAGAATAGTAATACTACCCACATTTTAATATGTTGCAACATAATAGACCAGTTTCTAACACAACGGTTGGCAGTTGTTAAATTCACAATTTATGGAACAGTGCTATTTTTATATGTAACACCACTTGGCAGAGCAATTAGTGCTTGAAACATGACAACCACATTATTATAATGAAGTATAGCATGTGCATTGCAGATATCATCTCTTAATGTAAAATAGGATTATCATCTGTTTAAATGATTATGTTGTTGTGTTGTATGTTTACGCTTGGCTCCTCTCAACACTGCTTTCTCATCAAAAATACAGGTACACGAAGTGAAGGTAAAATTTTACTCTTTTAATTCTGCAAGTAACAAACTACTAACATTCATGCAAACGTAAGAACTGGGGCTGTAGGACGAACTACTTATTGATAAACTGTTACTCTCAGGTAACACATTAAAATCTTTGTGTTGAGATGAGCTAAGCTACGTGTCTTGTAAGTTAATAATGTACATGTGTTTCGTAGATATTAAATGTGTTGTGCTTTTTTTTTTTTTTTTTTTTTTCTTTTCGACCAGTTGCTTAATGAAAGGGTTTCCGGACCCGGTGAGGTTTCATTTTCAGGGTGGTTTTTCTTTCCTCACCATGCTCAGATGAGCTAAAAAACAGCCTTATAGGCCGGTTGCGCCACCCATTGACCACCTACGTAGCCGTGTCTCGCACTGGTCATCTTTCTGATCCTTACTATTTCGAATGTTTTAACTTCTTATTTACAAAATAGTATGATCTACAACTATAAAATCTCCTGCGTTATTGTTTTGTTCTGTTTGTTTTTTTTGTTTTTTTTTGTTGTTTTGTTGAATTTAGGGTTTAGCGGCCATGCAACTATTGCTCTAGTTTTATGGATCCACTGTTTTCATTTGCATGTTTTAACGTCTGACGTTGTGTCGCTTCTTCCTTTTCTTGACTCCATTTCTCTCATTATTATTGTTGTTCAGTGTCGTGTGTAATGGTGGTGGTCATGAATAAAAAAAGAATGAATGAATGAATGAATGAATGAAAATCGGTCTCCCCAAAACTTTCAATTTGGCGATGCACAGTGTCCTTTGTTACTCTAACAAAGTTTGTTGAGAAGTTGTTGGTAGTAGACAAAGAAAATGATGGTCCAAGCAGTGACCTTCCTAAGGGAGTCTCTACTGCAATCGGTTGACACTTATGAGCCACACGAACGTCTCGAGTGCAAAAAATTTCAGGGTTATCTGCACCAATAAGAAGAGTGACCATCGCACTGGAATTTGTGGGAAACTAAGGCCCTTTAAGTGACTAAACCTATTCAGATCAATTTTTGTAGCAAAAGGATTAAGAAGAATAGGCACTTCACTCACTGAGTACATAGCAGTAAGAACAAAGTTTTTATCACCATTCAGCGAAGAACTGAAAGAGAGACATTGATACCACTATGAGCTTTGGTACCAGTTAGAGTTTAAAGCGTATTTACTTCCAACAATAAATTTTTGTCAGTTGGGTGTGAAAATCAATTCAATTAGTGCATAAAACATAAATCTACCTCTTCCAATAATCTATCTTCAAGTGTGACATCTCCTTATGAATTTCACCTCACAATGCCCAATAGTTTCAGAAATGTTAAAGTTAAAAAGGTGGCCAAACACAAAATTGCTTGTAGCATAGCCAATAACCTTAAATTGAAAAACAACTGTTTTAGGAATCACGTCGTTGATATCCCCCAAAAGAGCAATTAGCATTTTTAGGCAGAAAGTTTAGAGAATTTAAGGAAACCCATTTTTACAATGAATGGATAATTATAACGTCATCATAAAACGCAAAAATTGAAATTGTTTAAAGTTGACAAGTCGAATGCTGCCTTTGATTTTAGCTCAAAATAGTATTTCTACATCAAAAAATACAATTTATGGCAAAATATCATGGTTTCTGACATTAAACCCCTTGTGACACTCATCTTGGGGTGGTGATCGATTCTATCTAGTTACATGTTTGTACATACTTAAAAGATGCAAAGCAAAAATTTGTTTTTTGATAAAATGTGAAATCATTATGAGGTCGCCACCCCTCATGAGAATCATTTTGGGGTGGTAATCAGTCATGCTCACTTTGATGTTTGTACACCCAGTAGTTTGGGACTAGTAAGCACAAACAAAAACAAGAAATATCTTTGCTTTGTAGCATGAATTTTCTATAACAGAGATGAAAATTAAAAAAACAATTTTTTGATTTAAGACGTTTTGTTTATCCGGTTACAGATTTATGTTTAGTAAATTCAAGTCGTTAGTTTGGCTTAATTGAGTCATTTTCTCTTCACTGAAATAAGTTAATGGATGATGTCAGTCAAAAATTAAAAGAGGAAAGACAACACTACTAAATCGAATTAGAAACTTTTTTAATTTGTTGGATTTGACAGAATTTAAGTGGAGTCAAAGTTATTGGATTCTTAATTACAGTATTTCCAATCGAAATTTCTGTATTGAAGTCTTTTATAAAACGTAATCTGTTGCCTTTAGACTGGTTACGCTATAGTTGTGATCTGAACAATTTTCTTCATCTATTACAAAGGCAATAATAACTCTCATTTCCAGAAAAACACCACAGTAATGATGCAATTGCCTTTGAACCACAGTTTTGGGATTTGTTTTCTTCTTATGAATTATGAACAAAGACAAAAAATGTATGAATGGGAACAGCAACTTTATCAATGTAATAAACAACTAGCAGCAAACAATGGAAGGGAAAACCATTGAAATGACTTGTATGATGTTATTGATGTGTGTGAAATCAGGATTTAATGAAAACATTTTTCAAGGAAAGCTAAAAGTGTCATTTACCAGTGCCAAAGCTAAACGTGTCATTTATTGACTGTAAAGCAAACACCTTTGCCATTACACCACCACTAGAGACCTTTTGTATTGTTACTATTGACATCTGATTGATCTAAATTATGCATGTACAACTCATAACAGTACAAGATCTACAACCAAATAATTTTTTCACGGGCCACATACCGTCACTGTGACTCACAGATTAGGATTACGGCTTCTAAAAAGGAACAAATCTTGATGAATTTATGGCGGCCACATACAAACTTTTTACAACTGTTGCATCACTTATAGGTCAAAACAAACAAAACATTTTTTCTTTTCAAAGAGGTTATTTTGGTTGTGACTTAAAACAATTACACTCTTGTGAATTACAGGTCTAAAATTGATTTTGTTTAATTCTTACATATATTCAATATACTGGAAGGCTGCACCAAAGGTTTTTGCAAGCTGCATGTGGTCCATACGCAGTATATTGTGCATGCCTGACCGGAATCTTTTAAAATTATTATTTTCGATAAAGATTGACCCTCACTAATTTGGAATCATTGGGACCTGGGGGATGCCAGATTAGCCATTTATTATCTTAGAATACGTAAACCCAGCTGCTAACTGTCTCATCTTAAAATTAAAATAACCTCTAAATCAATACATGTTGGTTCATAAAGAAAAGAGAAGTGAAATGTTAATGAAATGCAGGTAAAATAATTGGTACAGATACATTGGTAGAGTACAGTAGAAAATTAATTCAGTTTACTTAATTACAGTGCAGAGTACAAATACTGTTTTCTAGGTCAAATTAGTGCCAGATAAATGACTGCCGGATTAATGATGGTCAACTTGTAGCACTATCTTCAACTTCTCATCTATTTGTGTTCTTGTCTTTATAGAAAACCACACCTTGCTTTTCAAATCATTACAATTATTTTTCGCATAACCAAGTTTCTCAAAAAATACAATAAATTTACATTACTACATCTGTAGTTGGTTGAGCTGATAAAAATTTTTATCAAACAAAAAAGTTGATAAGTGCCAGTCCAAGCAATATGTAATGAGGGTATGATTATAACTAGACTTTTCCTCAACCTCAATCTTGAAATTTAAATTATCAAAAAAGAGTACAACAAGATAACAGGTATGGCATGACATGCCATGAAAGCATGAAAACACCTAACTACAGCCTACTTGAATGTAAAATTTCCATCATATGGAGTGCTGTCAATAGTCATCTGAAGATATCTTGTTGAACTCAAAGTTATTGTCGCTAGACGAGTCTAAAACAAAAACATAAAATGATATCACTTAATATGTTTACGTCATGAGTAGAACCAACTGTTCTTTTTTAAAAAGTAATTTTTGCTTTACTTCTGTCTTCTTTGTCGTATGAGCTATATTTGTTGTAAGCGGTATGCAGGAAGATGTACAGGGTGTTACATCTCAATATGTCACTTTATGACAACTTATATCTCAATAACTGTAGAAGATATAAAAACCAAACTTTTTCTTTTTGAAAACTAATGATCGTAAGTTTACGCAGCAAAAATTTGAACTAAAAAATCAAAGAAATAAATGTTTTATTAAACTTTTCACAAATGTTCAATATACGAGCCCTTGGTTACATGGCACACATCGAAACGGTATTTTCCTTAAATTTCACGTGCCATTTCTGTATAGTACGTGGGTCTGGTGGCTGCTTTGAAAATCCTGTCCGAAATTTACGTTGAAAACATGTCCACGAGTTGTTTTTATCAAATTCCAAAACACAAAACGCTTTCTCCATTCCAGTAAAAGACATTTTAAGCAAATAAGAGGCAAATTGGAAGAAACGGCATTTTACACAAAAAGCTTAAACCTTGATTGTGACGTAAAAATGGTCTGGGGAAACCACCGCAGCAACAAATCGGGAGATTTTACCTTTCCAACGAAATCAATTTTAACCTGCTACTTTTGCCAGTTATTGAGATATGAGATTTTCTAAAGTGACATATTGAGATGAAACACCCTGACCTAGGTTACACTGCATTAGCACTCATGCTCGGTCTGCAAGTCTTCAGTTAGACTGAGGCCACCCCAACAGGTAGGCTGCTTGGCCCCATCATCTGTCTGCCGCATAAAGATGGAGGCAACCTGTTAAGTGTCTCGCCCAATGACACAACAAGCAAGCTTGCCGGCTTGTTTTCCACACTATGCCTATTTTGCTCTGCGCAAAGCAGGGAAGCTGTGAATACCATTTTATAACGTCTTTTGGTATGACTCGACTTGGGAAATGAACCCCAGATCTAACGACTACAAAGCAAACGCTCTAACCACCGAACCATTGCGCCAGTATTTACTTCTGTGTTCAGAATGAAATAAAAATTCAAGTTACAAACTGACAATGACTTCAATCGTATGGCAAATGCTACACTGTATTTTCACAAAAACTGACTGAAATGTAAAACAAGGATTAAAAGTTTTTTTTAGTTATTTCTAAAAAAATTAATAATATTAAAGTACATTTGTATACCACATAAACTTTAACAAGTGTAGGGCTGCTCAATCTAAAATTTCTAATTCTTGAGATTCAAATCTCTTTAAATTGAAATCCAAATTGCCTTCCTTATCAGGAAATAGAATTCAAAAATGTTTTGTATAGAACGACTTTCAATCAACAATTGTTACTGCTGTATATCTCTTTTTTGTTTCTAACAGCAATGTCTTTAATGCATTCATTCCTGCACAAAACTCCATTACCATCCAGTGATACTCATGCACTGTACGAGGAATTTTGTTGTTTCTCTTTTGTGTAATAAATGCTTTTTATAAGCAAAAGTTATGCAGTTGGAGCAAGTGCACAAACTGGAATCTTTTTCCTTTCTCACATACACAAACCTGCAAATGCATGCATTCATACAAATGCACAATAAAGTTGTTTCTTTATTATCTTTCGTTCTTGAGGAAAGAAGCATGGCAGTAAAACATGACTTGCGGGAAAGTCCAAGTCTGAAACATATCCCCTTGAAAGCACTTAATTTTAAGAATTAAATTTGTTTGGGTTACACTTTAAAAACTAAGTTTACAAAGGTGTATCCAACAAAATCTAAAGAACAAGTAATCGTGGGTAAAACAGGAGCTCATATGTCTGGCAGCATTTTACTTAGACCAATCAAAACAACATTGCTATTTAAAAGTGAAGCAAACAAAATTTGAAATACTGCAACAACACTGGCAGTCTTTTAAAGCATTTGCAGAACCAAAATCCATTTCTTTCAACAAAAACTCAGTCAGAGACTCGCAAAAACCAGCAACTACTTAAGCATTATTTATTAATCATCAAGTTTGTATAACAAGGCAGTTGGTTTATAGGCTAAATGCTTAATGCAGTTGATAGAGCAACATTGATTGTTTTACGCTTTTCCCTTTTTATCTGTTTACCTTTTTCCCCTGTTATCTTGTTGAATAGCTTATATGGCAAAACCCCCATCTGCAGCGTTTTAATCATGATAAAGTTTTCCTTTTTAGTTCAATAATTGCATTTTTTACACTTCAATCTTGTGATATCATAAATGCATCAAATGATGAACCCTGCTTTTTAACAAATTTAACTCCATTGAAGAAAGAAAAAATCTTGCATAATATTATTAATCAATAACGAACACCACCAAAACCAAAAAAAAATTACAAAATTGACAATCAATGTCATTGTTGGTAATTTGAGATCACTCAAGTTGTGGAAGATGACCATTTGAAAGCCTTAATTAAAAAATTTGTTCTGTGATGCCAGCTTTCTTCATGGACTAAATTTTCACAAAAAATTGAGGATATTCAAGAGCAATTAAAAACTACAAAAAACTATCTTTAACTGCCAACATGTGGTCAAACATAAAGATGGCTCCTTTTCTAGCAGATACTGTTCACAACCTGATCCCACTGATTTCACTTTACATAATGTTGTTCTTTCAACAAAAGTGGTTGTTGATTCTCATACTGGAGAAAATTAATTGGAAGTGGATAGAAGAAGTGCTAAGCACTTAAAGCATTTCTGCATATCAAATGACTGCTATAGTCATTGACAATGGTGCAAATATTGTCAAAGCTTTAAAGATTCTAAAAGAAAAATACAAATGGTCTCACATTTCTTGTGCAGCTCACACGTTGCAATTATGTGTGAAGGATGCGATCAATAACCCTCAAGTAAAGGCAGCTTTTGGTGAGTTTTGAAACTTAAAATTTTCTTATTATTTGCTGTAACCAAAAATTGTTGTTTAAGGTGCTGCCAGACACTAAGTGAAGCACTTCAAAGGATCAGCAAAAGCAACATTACGTTATCTACAAGCTCATGTGCAAGAAGGTTGCTCTCCATTAGAAGTTGAGTTGGATATTTTGATCTGCTGCAACTCTTGTTATGGGATGCTACAACGTCTATGTACTTTGTAACTTTTTGGGTGCCAAGTTTTTTGTGACCCCCAAGTTACACCAAGAAGTTCTGCTCCTCACTTGGAACTAAAAAATAATCATTGGTTGTTGATACAAAACTTAGTGGAAGTGCTAATGCTAAGTAAGGTAGTAAAAGTTCAAATTTATAGTCTTACATAGTGACAAAATTTTCAGCAAATTATTTTTGGAGTGTTCTACTCTTATTTGCTCTGGTCTAACTTTGTCATTGAAGCATTCTCTAGTCTCCTGTTAAATACTGACTGCAATACAAAGCTTGTCATGAAGATTTTGTGCAAATACCAAAAATTATACCATATTTTGCATTTTTATCGAGAATAACACAACGTTTTAGGTTTTTAGAATAAGAAAAAAAGGACTTTATTCATTAATGTTTTGTTGCTTTAGCTGGTTTCAGATTATGCTGAAGGGAATAAATATGCATCCACTTCTAGAGTAACACCCTTAATAACTGGACTTTCTGAAAAACTGCAAGAAAATGACAAACATTTAATGCACCAAGTTTAATGTACCAAATCTTATCCCATAACATTCAAATTTAGACCTGGAGATTCTTCGCACCCCGGCCCATTTAAGAGCTTCTAGGGACTGGGGGCCATTTGTATATTTTTTCTGGTCATGGGGGTTTGTTGGAGCATAATTCTTCTACACGGAGAATGGCCTTGCTTACCCTCAACCTCATTTTTCTGACATGAGTAATCCAACCAAGCAATTAAGGTAGCAATCCCACCATTAACAGTCAGACTGCAATTGGTAGGTACCCAATAGTCACCTGTTACAACATGCTGGGTAAACAGCTTTACTATTCTTTAAAAGCGATGAAGCAAGGTGTTAAAGCAGGTGAAGCACGGTGTGCAAATAAAATTCTTTAAATTTACTATTTAGTTTTTTTAACAAGTTCTTCAAAAAACTGACAAGTTTTTGATCTTCACAGGTTAAGAATGTTGTAGAAGTTGATGGAATGATGCAAATGCCCACTGGACCACAAAATTTGACAGTTGATGACAATTTTATTCAACCAGAAACAAAAGATGTAAGTTTATAGATAGTCTTAGCTGCAGGGCCATCCAGTGAAAATGAAATGACATATCACAGGAAATGACTAAATTTCTCTCCACCACCAAAATCTTGGCAAAAGAAAGCAATATGTGCAAATGGTAGAAAGGGTATGAGAGTTTCCAAGCCTCTTTGCACTTGCTTGCCAATATTTAAGTGTGCCAGCAACATTGGCATCTTTTGATAGACGTTTTCCAAGTGCAGCATTGACTGTAACAAAACTGAGGTCAAGTGTAAGTCGCAAGCACCTTGTGCTCTTTATTGCAACAAGTTTTTGTTATTAAACTAAAATGTTGTTGTGTATATGTGGCATTTCTTTTTGTTTTTAAGCAAATACAATCTGCTTTCATTGTTCTTCTTTAAGATTTTATTCTAAAACTGGTTGGCTCTGCTGGCGATGTGTGACAGGATTACCAGTCAGTTATTTCCAGTTAGTAACATCGGTTCTGCCAGCTTCAACCAAATTTTTTTTAAGAACATAAGCAATAAATTGGTAGTGATGGCGACATCGTCCCTATGTCCCAAATCTTGATCATAGTAAGATTGCTTTTAATTAGGATAGATTTCTTAAAAACTCTCTATCTTAAAAAGTCTCTCTGTTCCTTCAAAATAAGTGTAGAGCAAATACAAAGTTGGCAATGGAAGACATAATGGCTTTTGTTTTAAGATAAAACTAAAATCAGTTATTTGGTGGTGTGAATATTTTATGACTTAGTGAAACCCCCCTTGTAAAAGTGATAACAGTAAAGAATCAAAGAAATTATTAGCATAAATGATGTTTTTAGTTCTGACCTACAGGGTGGTCAAAAAGTCAGGTAACATTTTAAAGGTAGAAAAAATAATATGATCTATTACAACCTATTAGTTTACTATTATTTGTTTAAGTATTTGAGTGTAAAAAATAAAATTTGATTTTAAATCTATTTGTTCTGTCATTTATATTCTTCTTTTTTCAGGTATAATGGCCAAAGTTAATGTCCAAAAGTTAACAACGCCGCAAAAGGTTGCTATTGTAAGATTGCACACGCAGTACCATAAAAATGCTGCTGAAACTGCTTGCCAGTTCTCTTACAATTTATTAATTATTGAAAAGGAGATTGCGCAGATACCGGCTGACATGATTAGACATGTTACACAATCAGTGGTTAATTGCTTCTAGCAATTGATAGAAAGAAATGGACAACAATTAACAAAATAAACATATTTCAGGTTTGTTTCGTTTTATATTTTAGTTGATAGAAAGAAATAGACAACAATTAACAAAATAAACATATTTCATGTTTGCTTCGTTTTATATTTTAGTTTATGGTACTTAAATACTGGTATATGTATATTGCCCAAATCATTTTTCTACCTTAAAATGTTACCTGACTTTTTGACCACCCTGTATGTGTTGCTTTTTATGCAACATTCTTCCAAGGAAATTGATAGTGTTAGATATTGAGACCACTACCTACTACTTTTTCATAATCGTATGCCTATGTATATGACATAAAGCCTGCGGCTGGGCGCATGTTACTTGATCATGACATAAACTCAGCCATGAAAATAGTAAACTAACCTGAAATAAAGCACTTACAGTTCAGTTATTACAATAGCAGGGCTCCATCAGTAATGTGAAAAATATTGGTTCAGCTGGCTAAGCCAACTTCACCCAATAGATACCTGTAAAAAGAATTATGTAAAGTTTGCGATTTTTACATAGCAAAATCTTTTTGCAAAACCAAACTATTGCTTTTAAAAATGCAAGCAATTAAAAAACATTATAAGGGGGAGGTTATATATGTCCCCCAGTTTCTGGAGTTTCTGGGAAAGTCTTGCTTGCCATGTTTGGTACTTAGAAAGTGGATTTGCTCACTTGATACACAGCCAACGATTCAAAAAGGTTTTGTTAGTTCATTCTATAAAGTGCAATGAAGCACAATTTAAATGTTGTGGAGTAGGGAGCAATTTACATGAATCTTTTTGAAAACTTTGATAGATAATGCCAATGAACCATGCTCCTGAGAAAGAATAATCAAAATGTACCAAAGGACTTAGTCTTTGTCCAAACTACAATTTTGTAAAGCCCAGACACTAAAATTTTGAGTGTTTTTGACCAGCAGGCCACATTTTAAAGTTTTTAGAGGCTTCATTTTATCATAGATCTTTTTGAAAATTTAGGTAAATTAGGGCAAAGAAGCATGCTTTCAATGAAAATACCAAAGAACAAACTTTTTCTAAAAATTGCTTATTAGGTATAGCAGGAAAATGTCTAATCTAAAAATGAAAAATGGTGCACTGCAAACAATTTCTGATTAGCGATTACAAACCAATTCTTAGCTTAACTAATTGGAGTCACATATTGATAGAAAGCAAAGTCCCTAAGCTTTAATTGTTGGTATGTTACCAAAACCTCTACATATCAAACTTATCTGCTTTTACTCAGGTTACCACTATTTGTAAAGGGGTATA
Organism: Trididemnum clinides; assembly: GCA_963675345.1. NCBI lineage: Eukaryota > Metazoa > Chordata > Ascidiacea > Aplousobranchia > Didemnidae > Trididemnum > Trididemnum clinides. The sequence goes on from OY776294.1 coordinate 25,288,836, forward strand.
AAATGACACTACAAGTGATAAAGCATGTTTTTTAGCACAAAAAATAACAGTATATGTACAAACCATATACTATCTGAATTGCCTTGAAATACCCTTTAATTTGTTTAAAAAAAGTTTGAAAATTGATTTAGATATGAGGTCGCAAATCAGGTTTTATGTAAACTGACTTTGTAAAAATGCTGCAATTTTTAAAAATTAATCATTATATCATAACCTGTGTCAGTGAAAGACGGTGCTGATCATACCAGGCATACTATGATATTATATAGCAAATTTGGAGCGAGCAGAGAAAAGCAAATAAGCTTGCTTAAAAGGCTTGAAATGATAAAATAAAGAATCTAGTGTTGCACGGTCAATTAGGTTTAAATTTTTGTAAAGTGTTTTCATCAAAAGCACTTTGTAAATATTTCCCCAAAAAACATTTAATTATGTTTCTGCTTGAGTAAATTAAGAAAATAAATTTTATAAATAATTGTTGAATATGATGTCATGTGACATGCTAAAGAAGTGCAGCACTTACAAATTTGAAAATACAGATGATTGTGTAGCATTTTGAAAGAGAAATCCATGCTTCACCTCCACAAAAGAAGAAATGGCCAGCAATCGATCACCACTCCTGAAAACCGGGAGCAAGTTTATGAGTCAGTGGTTAACAGTTTAAAGAAATCTTACTAAATCTGTGCTCAAGAGGTGGCTCTATCTCCAATTATACTTTTGAGAGTCATGAAGGAGGACCTGAAATTGTTTCATTTAGAATTTTAAATCACTGTGTGCAGCAACAACAGGAAAAGAAGAAAATTGAAATGCGCAACTGGCTGAAAGAACAGCTTGAGCAAACACCCAGCTAGCTGAATCACATTTGGTTTAATGACGAAGCATACTTTTATTTCAATGGGGCTGTTAATAATCGCAACAATGTGTTTTGGGAAAAATACAAGCTAGAAAAAATCGATGAAAAGTGCCTTATAAGTCACTGCATTTGTGGCATTCGATGTAAAGCTTGGTCTGCTGGGACCTTACTGGTTCAAGGAAAATGGACGCATCGCTACTATTAACAGTAAGCATTATATCACCATTCTTGACCAGGTTCATGGTGACCTGAATCAGAAGCTAACCCAAGGGAAGTTGAGGCTTGCTTGGTTCATGCAAGATGGCGCAAGCCCTCACACAGCCCACGCATCATTGGATCATCTCAGGGGTCTCTTTTGAAATCCTCTCATCCGCCTCAACACAAATCATGAGTTAGCCCCTAATGTACTGACTTAAATCCACTAGATTTCTCGTTCTGGGGAGCAGAAAAGGCGAAGGTCTATGACAACAAACCTCAAACACTGGCTGCTCTAAAGCATAATGGGGCAGCTTATGCAAATGAAGTTATTGCTAAGACATCGAAAAAGTTGGCTAAAAGTTCTGTGTTCATGTGAAGGAATGTTTCAACAGAAAAAGGGCTCATATGAAGCATCTGTGTGGAACTGAAAAGTGCAAAAACTTCTCTCAGAAAAACTTTATCAACAATAAGTTTTCGATTTTGTTTAGAGAAAAATCTCCATGAGCCCTCATCCTCTCCCCATGCATGAAGGTAATGTAGAGGTTTCAAACCCGGTTTTTATGTTAACAATGTTTTTGACCCAAGTTGTCTTATATCAGCTTTTAGTTAATTTCTTTGTTTGCGCAGTTTAGTAAATTAGGGCATTTTTAAGTTTCTGGTTTTGCTTTAAGCATGTTTTGGAATTGTTTAAATCATTTGACTTTGCTTTTACCGTATTCAATACAATTCAATTCAGTTAAGTTCAATTTAATTCAAGTCAAATAAATTCAATTCATTTTGGATTCAATTCGGTTAATATTTGATTCAAGTCAGTTCAGCTTATTTAGTCGGTTTTGGTTTTCATATCAGTCCATTAATAAATGGATCCATTGATTTGCTAATATTTTGGTCACTAGAAAGAGCCGTAAAGATTTATAGTATTAGGTACAAAAGCAAGTTGTTCAAACTAGCTTTTGCTACAGTAATACTTTTGGTACTATAAAAACATTGCAAAAAAAGTATGTTAGATCTAGACTATTAAGATGACCAGATCAACCTCAATAAATGGTTTAGGCCTTCTATATTAATATGTTATTTGGTAATGCCAACAACGATGTGCTTTTTTTTACATAAAAGGAGCATACTTTTTAAGCCGTCATCCAGCACTGCATTTATGGGCAATTGTTTTGACAAACATAATTACTGAGAAGAAAACACCAGATAACAAACAAAGAAAAAATAACTCACTAAAAATTCACACCCACATCAGATCTCATGCCAAGAACCTTACACCTAATGGAAACCAGTCTTTAATTGCAAAACGAGTGCTATGCCAACTGAGTTGTAGTTGTTTGAAAGTAGATCTATGATAAAAATGGCATAATTGGTAAAAGTAGTCAACTGGTATATAAGGTAATCTTAAACTTTTAATATCATTTGCATTGTGTTCACTATCTAAATGCATACCCATCACCTCACATTACAAAGCACACAAAATACTAACAGCAAAACATTAATTAAGCCTTGCCATGGCATCTTAGCATGGATAGTTAAGGCTAACAATAGGACGAGAACACAACAGCCTTCCACATACTTATCAACTTTTAATATAATATTGACGTTGTTCTTAATCTGTAATTTATTATTTGTGATATATAAAGCACTTAAAAATTGTAATATTTGGACCTTGCTTATCAGTCAGTTGAAACGCTCAGTGCTGATAGCCTAGTTTTTGCTGCTTGCACGTAGGGTTGGTTTCCCACCCTCAGCACCGCTTTTGTAATGAACTTTAGCATATCTGCTGAGAAAAACGTCAATAGCAGAGCATTTGTATAATGCTCGCAGTATTTTCTACTTTATCTCGAAAGAGCATCACCTTTTCTTACAATTTTTACAAAGCCTGGTAAACAAGAAAATGTTACAACCTATGCCTACATTGTTTTACTATTTTATAAAAATACTTAATAGATTTATTATGACAGCAAAAGTAAATATACTACCAGGAATCTACCCGTGAAGTAACTTGCTCGAAGCGATCCAGGTTGATAATCATATAATAGATAAAATCAAGGTACACTAGATCAGCTGAGCTACTTTATTATAAGAAATATCGATTTCGCCTTATACAGGCATTTTCAATTTCTATGTAAAACGAAAATACAAAATGCATAAACCAACTTACCGTAATTATAAAATAAGAAAACAGAACTTACTATCTTACACTGGTTGGAAATTGAAATACAAAGCTAATAATATTTCGTGAACTTATTTATATGAACGGGAAATAAACTAAACTAAGGGGGTGGACTAACTACTCACTTGAACAAAACACTACATAATGCTATTCCTCGACTAAAACTAAACAGACGATATAGTACCAAACCAAAGGCATAAAAGAGAAAAAAAAACTAAAACTTGTTATTCGCTCATAGCCAGTTACTACGCAATAAGATAAAAGGCTCAAAAAAGCCTTTTATCTTATTACTCAGCAACTAGCCATGAGCGAGTAACAAGTCATAAACAAGAAAAAATGATAAGAGACATACGACATAAATCATTTAATAGCTGGCAAAATCATAGTTTGTAGGTTTATAGACGCTCCAAGTTTATGAAACCATTTATCTTCACATATATCTAACACATCAAATGGTGGTTCTTCAACAAATATAACAGAAAAACACTGTGACAAATTAGGACGGCGTGCTAACAAAAGATTGTGATTAGATTTATAATGTTGCAGGAGAGCGGTACTATCGTTTTGGGTCGAAATATCAAATTTTTTCCAAGTGTGTCTATGGTTATTCCATCTAACCGAAAATTTATTTTTTGTCTGTCCAACGTATTGAGCATTACAATTTACACAATTAGCAACATAAATACCATAATTTCTACAATTTAACGATTGGTTAAGTTTAACTTGTCTGTTGTTTTTTTCGCATTTAATATAATTTACACTCTTTACCATGCATTCATATTTGCTAAATTTTCCACAAAGGGCGCAATTGCCACACGGGCTTGATGAACCAAGTTTTAAAATCTTTTGTTGTTTGTGGGCTAAAGTTTTGTATTTCGTTAATGTATTTGCCAGACATGCTGGTCTTTTGTATATAACATTGGCTTCTGGTTTTATGGAGCGTTCTTTATCGGTAAGTCGTAGAAATTGTGGAAAGCCTGTTGCCCATGGAACCGGATTCTTTTCTGTTTGTTTTTTCTGATTGTTAGGTCCAAATCTTTCTGTCCAAGTGCTTACTTTTTGAATCATGTTCTGTGTCACTTTTTTATTAAACCCGGAGCTTAAGCACTTATCTTTTAATTCGTTTATGCTATTTAGGTAGTCTTCTTGTCTTTCGTTTAATCTGCGTAATCTCACTGCTTCACTAAAAATGATACCTTTAAAGATGTGAAGTGGATGGTATGAGTTTCCGTGTAAAAACGTACGTCCTGCTGCTGTTGGTTTTGTAAAATTTTTTGTTACGAAACCAATTGGGTCATCTTCTTCAATTTGGTGAAATACATCTAAAAATTCTACACCTTGTCCAGTTTGCCTGTTGTTCACCTCGCGAAACGTTAGGGTCAAGCCATTATTTTGAAAAATATTGGTTAAAGCTGTTTGTATAGATTTAGTGTTATTAAATCCGAATGAAATAAAGAAAATATCATCAATGTATCGTCTAAATAATTCTGTCCGTTTTAAATTACCACTAATTTGTTCAATTATAAAATGCATTACAATATTAGCCAAGGAAACGGAATGATTGTCTCCTGTAACTATGCCAGTTTTTTGTTTATAAAATTTTTTTCCAAATTGAGTAATAACATTTTCCAAACAAAACATCACCATTTCAACTATACTTATTATAGCTTTTTGACTATAAGGACTGACCACTTGTAATGCTTTTTTCAGAGCTTGTCCAACAAGGTTTCTTGATATAGTAGGATACAATGCAGTTACATCTGCTGCGACTAAATGCAATGATTCTGTTTGTTTGATATTGCCAAGATAGCAAAAACTATTTGAAAGTATTAACAAAATGGAAAACGAATCAAATGAAAAAGCCAAAACAAACAGAATCACTGCATTTAGTCGCAGCAGATGTAACTGCATTGTATCCTACTATATCAAGAAACCTTGTTGGACAAGCTCTGAAAAAATATTTGAAGTATGATTAATTATACTTCAAATTTGCTGCACCTTCAGCAAGAAAATAATGCTTGAAAGTGATTCCCAAAAGAAACGTTTTGTAATTGAAAAAGATTACAAAGCACATTTCCTCTTGTTTCCTGAGCTGATAAGCAGTGAAAACTCTATGAGAATCTACAAAATTCACTCTGCAAAATATAATTGCTACAAATGAGAGTCAAAGAAAGGAAGTTGGAACTTCTTAAGTCAGCATGTAACAATCAAGCAAATATGTTTGAACGTCATAACCAATATGAAAAAACAACTCTGACATCATACATAACTAGCCATTTACTCGGCAATGTCAAATCGATTTTAGATGGTGAAATTACAAAGCAGGTTATTGTTATGTTCACTAAGAATTGTTGTTTTGCTAACATTCAACTTAAAGCTAAGCAAATACAGCATAGTAATGACACAGTAACTTGATGCGTCAAATGCATATCCAACGACCAACATAAAGAGCTTTCTTGACAGTCGCAAAATTTTGCAACAATGCTGTCACACTTGACATCCCAAAAGACTACCAATACAGAGCATTTAGCTGTGTCTATCAGGAGGGACATGACAGATGTGGTCACTGCTCCTGATAATTTTAAATTGAATCATCTAGACATGCAATCAGAGATCGAGCTAAAACAAGCAACTTAAAGTGAAGGTCTACCAACATGAAGAGCGTTTTCAACAGCAAAAAAAATTTTGTTTACCACTCATTTGCACTTGAGATTTCATAAGACTTCACTGATGCAAAACATTTGGCCGTGTTTACCAGAAGGGTCATGACAAGCATGGTCACCACTCCTGATAATTTTCAATTGAAGCATCTAGCCATTAAATCAGTTGTCAAGCTGAAAAAAGCAATTTGAAGTGAAGGTCTGTTTCACTTTACGAGTAGAGGTCCAAACAAAAAGATGAAGATTGTCTCGGTATATGGTTCAGCTGATGTATGTGAACTACTTTTTAGCAAAACGGTTAGAATCACAAACGAAACGGTTATAATCACAAACGAAACGGTTAGAATCAGCCAAATAACTGACAATCATGCCAAACAGCTTCTGCATACTGCATTCTTCATGATTATGGCCCGTCTTGATAATCTAAATTAAATTGATTGGTGGGTAGTTGTTGCTATTCTTTAAAAGTTTTTTTAATAGCCTTTGCTGTTTTTACATGGCTCCTTAGCAAATTTAGGTTTGGAATTGGGCTTGTGCTCAAAAAAACTGAGAACCACACATCATTGAGATAAATGATGTCACGAAGTAACAAAAGCTATGACACACCCAGAAAAACTAGGCCATACGCTATATATATCACACATAACTGAAACATAAATAAAAAGTTACTAACCACTTCTTTCTCCTCTTGAACTATCCAAACTCCAACAAAAAAAGTCAATCTTGGTTTGACTAAACTTGTTTGACTGACATTACAATTATCAATTGTAGAATGCAACTCTGCTGGCACAGCATTGGTATTCAATACAAAGAAACCTAAACAAAATGATTATTTTTAGTTACTTAATAACAACTTTACATCTGAATTTATATTAGACTGTAAACAATGCATAAACAAAAAACACAATTGTACACTATATTAGGTTGATTCTATGCAGCAACGTATTCAAGTTTTTCTTATAATTATTTTGTTTTTTAGCAAAGGTGTGTTTTGCTGCGCTGTTTTGTATCTCACAAGCAAGCACAGTGTTGAAATTGCCAATGATTGTATGTAGTACCAAGATTGTATGTATCTATAGCAGATTTTATCAAGGAAAAATTGGCAGGTAATGTGCAAGTGTCAAACTGGATATGTGAAAGTGAACATCTTTTTGGTGAGGTGAACAATATGAAGGCAGACTCAACAATTGCTAGTGCTCATTTATCCTCATGATGCTATTCTAGTAGCTCTACCAGTAACAGGAAATTAGAAAGTCCAGTAAAGCTGAAAATGGCTTCCAATGCAACAGAGCTAGATAGGGTAAAGTATATCAAATAGGATCACATGCTCGAGACCAGGCTAAATAAAAAAAATAAGAAACAAGGGCAAGAAAAGCTCAAGAGCAGGCCACATAAGAGTTCTTAGAAGCTGAAATACAAAATTAGCATGACCTTCTTTCAAAGCATTCTGACCTTGAATTTCTCAGTGTTAAGTAGAGGCATAAAAAGAAGTTATTGAAAAGGATTTTGATATCTCTAAAAAAGCCTATAAAACTTTTTCAGTATTGATCCGCATCTGCACTATGCATTGGGTATTATCCTCTCACCGGAAACGGCTGGACTCACCTCATTCTTTCTGCAGTTGTTTGCACTGCATATTTCCACTTTGCTAAATTCAGGGCATCTTCCTTCCTAAAATCATCTTTTTTGTTTCCTCTTGCACTTCCTTCTTTCAGGTCTTCTTTGGTCATCCTTGCTTTCTCTTCCCACTCACTTCAAAATCTAGAGCAACTCTCAAAACATTATCATCATCCCTCATCAGCAAATGTCCATACCATCTAACTCCATTTGCTGTTGCCAAACAGTCTATAGTTTCCTTCAACCCCAAGATGTTGATCTGTTCTTCAGGTGTCATTCTGTTTACAACTTTCTCACTGCTCATGGCTCTTATCATAGCTCTATCCGTTCTCCTTAAAATTGCTTTTTCATTTTCTTTTAAACACCACGTCTCGCTTCCATACAGTATTGCTGATCTTATATCACAACGATAAACTTCACCTTTTATCTTCAATGGAAACTTATTTTAAGTAACAACTATCCATATTACCTGAATCTTACCAACCAATTCTCACTCTTGTTGTAACTGCCGCTTCACAACCATCACTAGAATATAGTCTGTCTTCCAAATAACAAAATCCATTCACTATCTCCACTTCATCGCACAACTTCTCGATCAAATCTGCCATACCTTCCATTATTCCTCTACATCTCAAGCAAACAAAACACATTGCCAACTGAGCAGTAACTCTCTATATTTTCACACATCTACCATAAAACCAGTTTCCACATTTTGTGCACAACAATGAATTAGCCATGACTCTCCTCCCACAAACTCCACATGGATCTACCTTGCCTTTGAACAGTTCTCCTCCTGATCTGCTTACCATCACCTTTATTTTTCTAGTGCTGTTCTTCAAACCCTTATTTTCCAGTGCATCCTTCCAATTTCCAAATCTTTTCCATAAATCTTCCATGGTTTCGCTCATGAGAACAAGGTCATCTGCATACAGTATTTCATTAACCACACCCCCTTTTTGCATTTTCTGTAATAACATTCACATTATTGCAAATAGTGGTGACAGCACAGATCCTTGATGCCCACCAGCTTTTACTTCGAAATCTTCTGAATATTCAGATCCCATCCGCACTCTTGTTTTTGCATTATCATCCAAGTTCATAACTGCATGAACCATTTCTTCTAATATACCCTTCTTTCTCGTAACCCTTGAAAACATTGACATTGACTTGAAAAAAAATAAGCCTTGAAAACATTGACTGCATTCATCAAATGGTGATAAATGACAGACTTTTAACTGTTAACCACATAGCTAATGTTATGAGCATCTCCTGTAAACGAGTGGAGAACATTCTCCACAAGGAAATTGACTTGTCAAATGTTTTGACTTGATGGGTGCCCCAGCTTCTGTCACCTAATCAAAAGCTCATCAGTAGGGCCTGCTAAAGTCAATAAAGTCAAAAATTTTTCAGGACCTTGTTACATGATCAAATGTGTACTAACGTTCGTTTCAGGTGTTCAGGAGTCTGTTTTGGTAGATTTTATAAGTCAAAATTTAAAATTGTCTTTATCAAAAATTTCCCTACAAAAACAAACAAATTTATGTTTTTTTTACATTTTTTGAATTTTTGAGCTGTCATTAAAGTTTTATGCGCAGTTTTATTTGATTTTAAACTTCTGAAATAGTTGCAATGGCAAAAATCGTGTGGCAATTGAGAAGGAAATAGCACTTATTATGCATGAAATCGTCATTGTTGATACATAAACGCATAATTGTTGGACAATTAATCTCTTCCTATAAAACCTTTGCACTCTTTACACGTGGTCTTGTTAAGTCGTAGCCTGCAAAGCAAAGAATGCCTAAACAAGCCAGATCTTCTACAGCAAAAGTTAGGCAAATTTGCCAGGAATATCCAGATGAGTTTTCGGCAACTCCTGCCCGCTTGACTTGCGATGCAACCTTTGCGTCGTGTTAGTCAAATGCGACAAAAAGTTTTTTGAGGAAAGCCATCAAAAAAGTAAAGCAACACCAAAGAAAATTGGAGACGAAGAGCAAATCTTTTTACAACTCAATCAAGTAAACTTCAACGAACAGGGTGTCTCTTCATTCTTAGCTGCAGATATCCCACTTCATAAACTGAACCATCTTTCTTTAAAGTCTCTGTTTGCTACAATGGGAAAAGTATTGCCTTCGGAGACTGCAGCCTGGACATGTGTTGCTAAGTTAGCATCCCAAAAAGAACAAATTCAAGAATTACTTCGTGACAAAAACATTTTTTAAATTGTGGATGAAGCAGAGATTGCTAAACAAAAGTATATTAGTGTGCTTGCGGGCAGCTTAGATGCCCCAAATCAGACATTCCTCATTGATTGCCATCCACTTGACAGCGGTAGCAATGTTAATAGCAGTATCCATCTGCACACTGTGGATGACATACGAGCGTATTGCGACAACTTGAAATCAAACGCGAGACTTTTTCATTGTTCTTGACTGATGCTGCTCGGTACATGTCTTTGGCTAGAAAGACATTAAAGGAATTATGCCCTTCTTTGATGCATGTCACCTGCGTTGCACACTTACTACATAACTGCACTATGCGTGTGCATGCTCATTTTAAAAATATTGATAAAATAATAGCAACGATCAAGGCAGAAACAATCAAAAACAAAGATCGCAAGAAAGATTTTAATGATGCTGGTCTGCCATCTCCTCCTGACCCTGTAATTACAAGATGGGCGGGCAACTTGGCTTAGAGCTGCCTTATATTACAGTGAGAACCTTCCAGCTGTTTGTACCATTGTCAACAATTGGACAAGTGCAGACCTTTTAGTCAGCAGAGCATAAGACGCTATCAATGTGGAAGATTTGGTGCCAGACTTGATTAAAATAAATCAACACCGGACTCTAGCAGCCAACATAGAGTTCTTAGAAGGAAGTGCCTGCACGATAACCAAAGCATACGAACTGCTGAAGAATATGCAATTCAATGATGATCCGGGCGCAATTAAAAATTACATTAAAAAACGACTATCCAACACTGATTTAGAAACAATAATAAACTGTACCAACTTGACAATTGACCCAACAAGCTACGCACTGTTGCAAAAAGCCCAGCGAACCTCTGCTGCTGTTGAGAGGTCGTTTTCTATGCTCAGTAAATTACTGAGAAAAGACAGAAATTTTGATGTTGAGAACGTAAAAAAATGTATGATGCTGTATTACAATAAAAAGTCCTGGTAATTATACTGTGTGGCTTTCGTTAAAAACATCATAGACAGACTGTTAATGTACAGTACAGCTGCGATAACATTGCATTTTTTGTATTACACACTAATTAATACCGGTACACACAATGGCTCGTTATCCTAGGTATTGACGTCATGCATCGCTTTGTTGCATTAGCTTCAATACTGAGTGATTGAGAAAATGTTTAAAGTGGGCTACCTTCTTCTTTAAAAACTTATGCAAATTGCGGATTATAAAACATGTTTAATCAAAAAAGTGCAACAAGACATAAATAATAGGCGAAAGCGATTAGGTCAAAATAAAGTCAAAATTTTGCTAAAATAAAGTCAAAAATATCTTTTTAGGTCAAAAAAAATGGCCCTACTCATCAGACTTGTCATGTCAGAGGCAAATTTTGAAATGTCTGAAGCAGATTCTGATTGTTTTGTTGAGCGTTTTCTAATCCAAGACAAGTGTTGGGTCCGTCACTTCGATCCAGAGACCACATGGCAATCAAGTCAAGTGGCCTAGAAAGCTGACAAAAAAACCTGTTTCATCAGGACAATGCCAATGTCTATTGTGCATGACTGTGGATTTGAACTGATTGATCACCTCCATATTCTCCTGATTTGGCATCATCAGATTTTTTTCTGCTCCCTTACATGAAAAACATTTGGCTGGAAACTGGTATCACACTGATTATGACGTCCTTTCTGCTGCAGAGGACTTTTTTCTGGGTCTTGAGGAAAACTTCTACACCACTCAAATCGAATCATTGCAGCAGAGATGGAAGAAGTGCATGGACTTAGGAGATTACGTTGAAAAACAAACAACATTTGGTTAAATCCAAGTACTGCTTGTTAGTCAGGCTATGAACATTTCAGCCTACCCTCGCACTGGCAAACCATCCACTACAGTGGACCTACTTTAGGTCCCACAAATGTAACAGCCTAAGTTATGCATGATTTAAAGCCTCTAGCTACTTGTATGTAACCAACAGCACTAAAGAGAGGGTCATTCCATGTCAAGTGATTCAGAAAAAAAACAAAATGGATTTTGTTCAAATTTGGCGTGATGGTAGACCTGAAGATTCTGATTCTAAAAAACTTTTTTTTTTGAAAATTGAACTGTGGCAAAAATTGTGAATATGAAGGTTGCACACATGTGATCAAACGTCATCAAAATGCGCTTTCAAAAAAAGTGGCTGACCACTTTCAATGTTTTTGCATCAACTTGAATAGGAGTGATATCACTTTTTGCAAATCAAATCGATAAACGTGACAGTTGTTAAACAAACGTTAATAGGCTGTTTTAATGATGTTAATGAATGAATCTGAAGTCAAAATAAGGTAAGAGGTGCTAAAGTTTGCTCGTTATTGCTAATAGTTTGGCTAATTTTATGGGCTAAACATGCAGGCTTATTGTAGCCAGCTTCTGTGACAGTTTCATATTCGATTAATCAGCGTGTTTGGGAATGCTGAGTTTAAGTTAATTGTAATGTGCAACTTATACAGTATATTTAGTTGCATTAACATACTGAAAAGTTGTAAATTTAAATTGTACTGTTTGTTGTATGTTGGATTAGATATTGACGGATAAAATCAGTAATTTTTTGAAATTTTTTGTCAATAGTGCTTGCAGATCACTCGTATTGATATATCAGATGTATTTTTGTGACCTTATCTATTCCTTAACAACTTTTTGGGCTGTTGCCTAGGCTGCTGAACCAAGGGTAATTTAAGAACTTACAGTACCAATTCATTTATTTATGCGTAAGAGCTCATGCTCTGTTTGCATGTCTTTTGTCAGACTGGGCCACCACGACGAGTAGACTGCTTGGCCTCACCAACTATTTGCCACCTAAAGATGAAGGCATGCCGTTAGTGCCTTGCCCATGGACACAAGCAAGCTTGTCGGCAAGCTTACGGTACTGGTAGTAATGATAATGGTTGTTTTTGCTATCGTACCGACGAGTACCTAATTGGTATAGAGTTATTTTTAACTGAGGAGCAAATGGTATTTAAATGGCACTTTTCTTAGGGGCAGTTTTTTAAATTGGCACACAATACTAAGTTTAGACTAGCCAACTAAAAGACCTAATCTCAACCAAATTGTTTTTGATTAAGTTTATTTGTTTACGAGGATCCAACTAGTAATAATTTATTCCAATTTTTAATTCATTTCACATTAGTTTTCAAAATAACCCCAAAAGTTGGTGTTCGCCCCATACCTTTCCGATATAAATTACAGCATTTGGTCAGCCACTTTTTTTGGCACCAAATGTGTGACGTCACATGCAATCTTCCTATTGAATAGCACTATTTTTGTGATCGCTCAAGCAGAAAAATTTTGTGATTATTTTATGCTTAACTTTTAACTCTCATAACTCAGGCTATTCACATCTGTTTGACTTAAAATTCACGTATATCTTTAATTAAGATATATATTTTTATTTGACCAAACCTGATGCTCCTCTGACTTCACCTATGACTTTTCCACTTGATAATTTCAGCTATGACGGCTGTAATCAATCAAGTAAAACGATATTTCAAGGCACCAAAATAATACAATGCGAACCAGGTAACATGACATGTGACATATCATGCGAAAGATCTTGACAAGAACTATTGGAATCCAAAATAAAATTCATGGCTTATTGTGTTTTATTGATATAAATTAGCATTTTAATTACGGTACATACGAATAGACAATTTTTACTCTTACATGTGATGGTTCTAGAGTAAAGTTACACATTATGATAACTGATAAGTTGTGAAGTGCTTTGAAGTCAACTATAAACTCTCACATTTTTTTGCAACTCAACACAGACTAACCCAGTTACTTCAATGGTTAACAATTGGTCAATGAAAACAACTGTATCTGCGCAACAACAGATCAGTATGTTACAACAAACAGGAAGTAGCGATGAATAACTTGTTGCGATTTTTTAATCATTTTGACTTGAAAGCTCAGGCAGGCATTGTAGAAAACAGTTGGCAGCGTAAAGATGGAGTTACCCCTAAAAATGCAACACAAAATAAAATCATTTTACTACAGGTATACTTTTAATTTTCTTGTGAGGGTTACAAAAGCTTTTAATTCTGATGAATACAGCCAATTTGTTTTGTGATCCCAAAACTAAATCGTACAACCCAAAATGGGATCATGACCCATAGTTTGAGAAACCCTGCTCTAGACAAAATTGCAATTGAAAATTTGTTATCTTATTAATAAAAGACATCAACAAGTTGATATCCATAACTTAAAAGTTTACTAATAGAGATGTATGAATACATTACATTACTTAAAGTCTACTACAACTGTGAAATAATGCAACATGTAATTGAATTATGATTGCTGTTTCTATTACTGTATAATAATCGTATGCTCTGGGATACATATTTAAACATCTTTAAGTAAACTGCCTTGTAACATATGGTACTGGTACCATGGTAAGTTTCTGCAAGATCTTTTAAAAGTTTGACATTTAGTTTAAGGCAAACTTAGCTCAAATTAAACAAAAACATCAAATCATTTTAACCAGTCAAGTCTACAGACAATGCACTGATGATGTAACCCATGCAACATGGATTTTAAAGACCCAGTGGTTATAAGAAATGTTCCACTACAAGATAGAAATTACAATGCTTTCTGGTCAATACAGTTTGACTAATCAAAGTTGATGACCATTCAAAGAAAAATCAAATACAAATTCCAGCAAAATCTTGGTTGGCAGTGACCAATTTTTCATAGTTTTGATTTTTTTCCTATCTTTTTACATGCATTAAAACCTCACTAATGAAACACACGTTTGCATTTAAAATAAAACACATTGCAATAGCTTTTAAAAAACAGCAAATAGTTTTGCAATTGATTGAAAACAGAAACAGTGAAATGTACTCGTAAATCTTTGTCAAACTTTGTCACGTCAGGGTATTGTTGAAATTGGTAGAAATGCAAAGATTTGTCTTGTGTCCTGATTTTCACATTGTGCAATCCTATTTACTACACAAATTTGAAGATACTGATGAACAAATTTCTTTGGGGTAGTGGGTCTCAGTTGATAAAACAGAACTCATTACTCAAACTTTAACTGCGCAGGAATACATTGATTTGGCTTTATCAAAACTTGAAGCTTTGGCCCCTTATCATCTTATTTCACATGCACAGTGTGGTCATCTCAAACAATTCAAGGAAACAATGAACAAAGATACCGCTCTAATATTAATGGGTTTTGCTGAAAACTACTTACTTGATATCTAAAATGAAGCACAAGATTACTCCTGGACCCACCAAAGCTGTACTAACCATCCAGTGGTTTGCTATTACTAGTTTTCTGGAGATGAACTCGAACATGCAAGTCTTTGTTTTCTTTCCAAAGAACTACAGCACGAGTCTATCATGGTCTACCAAATCTAGAAAATGACAGTGAAGTATTTGAAATCCAAAATTCTGAATTTCCAGTGCGTTGAGTACTTCAGCAATGGGTGTGCAGCTCAGTAAAAGAACAAAAAATCTTTCTGTAATCTGTGCAACCACTATGATGATTTTGGGTGCAAGTACCTTGGTCGTTTTTTTGCCACCAGTCATGGCAAATTTTCATGTGGTGACATTGGTGAATCAGTGAAGCGATTTACAGCCATGGAGAGCCTACGATGCCCATTGGATAATCAAATACTCAGCATAAAAGTGATGATATGACATTGCTCAATCAATTTGCCAAATATCAAATTTATTGATGAATTGGATCAACTAAATAATAAAATGAAGAAAAGATGGAAGTTAGCATCGATTATTAAAAGGACCCGTAGTTTTCGTTATTTTATGCCTTTTTCAACAGTACAATGGGACATAAAGCCGATCAGTCTAGATGATAATTTTTACTAGAAGTGAATTTGCAGCAGCCAAAGCACACTTGTCTGGCACTACAACATGCAACTGTAAGTCAGTTTTTGTTAGCTGTTTACAATGGCAGGTGGTATTTTGGAATGATTAAGGAGGCAGATTTTTCAAATCGTGAGTTTCTTTTGGATTTTATACATCCCAATGTTTCTTCAAGTTCTTTTGAGGGCTTGAAAAGTGTGAAATATGTTGGGTTCCATTCCCACATGTTTTGTGTGTGATTGAAGCACCATGTTTAATTTCTGATCATGGACAGTACCAAATGATGGCAGCATCTGTAAGAACAGTTGAGAATGCATGGCTGAATTACAAATGTTAGGTTAAATGCTATTTTTTGCAATTTAGTAATACCACTTTAATTACTGTGACTTGGATAGTATTTCTTCCCGAGTGTATTGGAATAAACCTTGCTTCTATACGTAGGAAGGGCAATCGCACTGAGGACACTACAACTTTTATAACACAAGACTAAGTATGATGCAATACTAAACATGAGCTTTTGTGGATGAAATAATTTCAATTGCTCTTAAACCATTTTTGCAAAAACAAATGGTGCAAGTTTGATTTGATTGCCATTGATATCAACATTTTCAATTTTCTCAAGATTTTAAGTTTAACTTTAAAAAAACTAGTTTTTCTATTCTAAGCCTATGATATACCAGAACATTTTTTGTTAGCAATAAAAAGAAAGTGTGAAATTTCAAATATTGGCCTAACAAAGACTTTGAAAAAAAATTTTGATGTGATAATCCTTTTAGATTAAAATTTGAGGTGACTTTTAAAAACTGTTTGATTCCCTAGGCTACAGTTATAATGATATTGAATTGATTTGATAATCTTTGATTACAAGTTTCAGTACACCCTACCAGGAAGTAATTTGCTAGCTTTGTTTGATTCATTTTAAAATGTTATTTGTTTTACCAACTTCAATAATACCCTGATGTGACAAAGTTTAACAAAGTTTTAAATTTCACTGTTTCTGTTTTCATTCAATTGCAAAACCTTTTGCTGTTTTTTAAAAGCTTTGTACACCCAGTAGTTTTGAAAGAGTTAAAGCAATTGCACACATGTGTGTACAAAGCAAAAATTCGCCTTTTAGTAAGATGCGACATCATCATGGCCTCATCGACCTCTCATGAAAATCATTCAGGGGTGGTATCCATCATGCTCAGTTTGATGTTTGCATACCCAGTAATTTGAGATTAGTAAGCAAAAACAAAAAATCTTCACTTCAAAGTATAGATTAGGGGTGCTCAAAGTTTAATAGTTTGGGTCACATTTAACTAATGTTGAGTCTTCACAAGCTGCAAAAGGGCTATTTTTGGGAGTTTCAACTGGTCTAAGTTAAATTACAATATCTGACTAGGCAAAAATCACCATTCTAAAGTCAAGTCTTGTGGCAACAATTTTTACCAGAATAGTTACGAACACCAAAAACTGCTTGTGTGGACCACACTTTGTGCACCCCCAATATAGATGATCATTTTTTTTTACAAAAAGTAGCTTAAAAATAAAAAAAATTACTAAGAACTGGTACCACAAAAAAAACGATTTTAAATTAACTTTGTGATAACATTTTGTTTACTTTTTGGGTGTTTTTGTTAAAACCCAATACAAAGAATGTTTGAGAGTGTGCAAGTATTCTTAATAATTTATTCCAAAAAATGATTTAATGTAATTGCGTAGAAAGAAGTGCAAAGCTGTAATTTTAGCAACTGTCGGCTTTGGTTGGTTAGGTGCATCTGCAAATGTCGCAGTGATCATTACAAGGACTGCAAAAGCCTTGGGAAAGCACCACTAAATAAGTAAGAAGTTGTCTTGACGTTGCATACTTGGCTAAAGAGAATACCATGGATATTTACAAAACTTTTTGGAAAACGTGGCCTGGCTATGAGAGCCAGTGGACAGACTAAACTCATGTGTTGAGATCCAACTGTGGTTTATACAGACTTCAACAACAGTCTACGCTTTGCAGTCGGTAGACTTAGGGTTCATTCCCCTTGTTGAGTCATACAAAAGGCTTCAAAAAAATGGTATCTATACCTTCCCTGCTTGGCACTGGCATTTATGGGAGGTTGTGGAGAACAAATTGGCAAGTTCGCTTGTTGTGTCCTTGAGCAAGTCATTTAACGGGACACCCTACCTTTATGTAGAAGACAGGTGGCCCAGACACTTCAGAAATAGCGACTTCCAAACAAGTGTGGACATCCTGTCCAAAACATAGTGACACAATTCACTTTCTCGTGAATGGAGGATAAATATGGCAAATAAATAAATAAAAGTAAAAAAAAAACATGTATGAGCAATTGTTGCCTTGAGGCCTTTAGCTCATTACAATCTCAAACACTTTTTGCTCATTTTGTAATAAATGACTTGACAAAATTTTCATCTTTAAGTTTTTGAAAGGGCTTGGGCTGCAGATGTCCGGCATAAATCAAACCAAAGCTTCAATTTTCACCTATAAATGACCACTGTCATTCTGAAAGAAAAAATGATCCGCTTTTACTCGCAGGCAAACTCGCAATAAAAATTGAGTGACAAAAAGCACACGAAAAAAGCTCTCTCGTTTGCAAACAAAATAGTCATCAACTATGAAAATATTTGTTCGGTCTAAGCCAAATTGTACATTTTTCCAATCAAAATAACTTTCACACTTGACAACGATATCAATTTGCTAACGTATTGCGAAGTTTCATGGTGGGACCGCCATAAATGGCCCATCAGAATAACTATGAACTCGCGTCATAATTGCCCGGTGCGTTTGTTGCTCGCTAAACCAAATAGCGATCAACTAAGAAAAACATGTGTCCTGTCTGTGCCGAATTAAGCATTTTTCCAAATAAGGGATTTCAATATAACTTTCGCACTCGACAACGATATCAATTTGCTAACATACTGCAAAATTTCATGGTGGGACCGCCATAAACGGCCCATCAGATAAAACTTTGAACTTGGGTATTAATCGCCATACGTCTATTGCTCGCTAAACAAAACAGCAATCAATTATCAAAACATGTGCTTGCTCTGAGCCAAATTAAACATCTTTTTATGATTAAGGAAGTTCGACATAACTTTCACACTCGACAACGATATCAATTTGCTAACATATTGGGACGTTTCATGGTGGGACCGCCATAAACGACTCATCAGAATAGCTATAAACTCTCGTCATAATCGCTGAGTGCGCTTATTACTCACTAAACCAAATAGCGATCAACTATCAAAACATGTTACCGGTCTAAACCGAATTGAATATTATTCTCATTAACTCTTTTGCTCCCGCGTGAATAGCGAAAAAAAATGTCCGTAAGGTGGCAGAGCGAAAAACTGTCATAATTTGTCATAATCAATCATAATTAATTATCATAAAATACCCTAAGTTTGTTTGTAAATCACTACTCATCTGTTTACTTTTACATTAAGTGTGATATATCATTGAAATCTACATTTCTTGAGGATTTCAAATAGAATAAAAACAAAAAAAATTTTTTTTGAATATGCAAATTTTATGCAAATTAACCCCCCAACTGAGGCTGAATTTTCTTCAAAATTAAAGAAGTACCCTCACCTCAAAGATCACTACAGATTTTATTTTCTACGAATTTCTTTAGAAATGGTCGCAAGATGATGCTAAGAAAATAAGCTTTCAAGGTACATCACTCAAAACTTACCTAAAAGCCTAGGTTTTCTACAATTTGCAATTTTCTGAGACACATGACCTTTTTTGACTGGTACTAAATTTTGGTAGTTAAATTTAGTACCTAAAATATGATCAGTCATTATCTGCTAGAGGTTAGCCTAAACCATGTAACATTAGGTATTTTTGAAAAGGGAATTTCTTCAAGATTCAGAAAATATCAAGTTTAAATAGAATATGCTGTCACTGACAATGAAGCAGAAGCTTGTTTAGACCCTTCCCATTTCTTGAGAAACAAGGGGGATACAGCAAACTTTGATTTAGAGAAGCCAAACTTCTGCTAGCTTTTAAACTTGTATTTCAGTTTTTGTCTCCTTGGAAACTTGATGCGAAATGACAACTTTACTGGTGAAATATTTGCAATTTATTTTATTCATTCATTCATTTTTTTTCTATTCATCACCACCACCATTACACACGACACTGAACAACAATAATAATGAGAGAAATGGAGTCAAGAAAAGGAAGAAGCGACACAACGTCAGACGTTAAAACATGCAAATGAAAACAGTGGATCCATAAAACTAGAGCAATAGTTGCATGGCCGCTAAACCCTAAATTCAAGCAATTAAAGGACAGTTTAAAAAAAAACAAAACAACCAAAAAAAACAAACAGAACAAAACAAAAACGCAGGAGATTTTATAGTTGTAGATCATATTATTTTGTAAATAAGAAGTTAGAACATTTGAAATAGTAAGGATATTCGAAATAGTAAGGGTGTAGTTTTTGTAAAAATTATAATTTAGTGAAGGTAAGTCAAAAAATTTTGGGGGGTTTGAACTGATATGATGTACAGTACTCATTTTTGATCAGTAAATATCATATACCACTTAGTCTAAAGTATTTAAAGTTATATATTGCTGGAAAGCAAATTTTCTAAGCTTTCAAATGTAACCGGTATTTAGCAACATATGATATTTTTTACGCACTAAATTTACTTTTATCTACTTATCATTCAAATTTGTTTGGGGGGGTTTTGAGACCCCTAAAACATTTGGAAATTGAAAAAAGTAAAATTTATTATTATCGCTTGAAATGTTGTCAAATGATGCCCCAAAAGAGTAGTTTTCAGACTGTGTTAATAATAAAGGGTTTGGTTATGTGGTAAAGATGTAATCTCAATTTGATTTTAGCGTAGTTGGCTATTGCTGAGAATTTGTCATCTGCAACTGGGTTCTTGGTCTTTTTAACCCTTTTTGGGTATAAAAATCCACAAATTATACATGTTCCGATGCGTGAGTAAATAAGCGTGATCTTTTGAAAATTTTATGAAAATCGGATGAAAAATAAAGTCACAAATCGAGTTTTTAGTAAACTAATTTTGTAACTCAATTTGAAAAAATTTGAGGGAAACACTGAAAACACGAGATCATCAATCGATGATCGCGGGAGCGAAAGAGTTAAGGGATTTCGATATAGCTTTCACACTTGACAACCATATCAATTTGCTAACATATTGTGAAGTTTCATGGTGGGACCAATATAAACGGCCCATCAGAATAACTACGATCTCGGGTCATAATCGCCAGGTGCGTTTATTGCTCACTAAACAAAACAGCGATCAACTAGGAAAACATGTGCTCAGTCTGAGCTGAATTGAACATTATTCCGATTAAGGGATTTCAATATAGCTTTCACACTTGACAACGATATCAATTTGCTAGCTTATTGTGAAGTTTCATGGTGGGACCACCATAAACAACTCATCAGAAAAACTATGATCTCGCATCATAATCGCCATGCGTTTATTGCTTGCTAAACAAAACAGCAAACTATGAAAACATGTGCTCGGTCTAAGCCGAATTGAATATTTTTTCCATTAAGGAATTTCAATACAACTTTCACGCTCAACAACAATATTAATTTGCTAACATATTGCAAAGTTTCATGGTGGGACCACCACAAACGGCGCATCAGAATAACTACAATTTTGCCTCATAAGACTTGGTTGGTTAGAATTTGGCATAAATAGCATGAAGCTGGAATTTGGCTGAGCACTCCTTAAACTTTTTCGAAGACGGACAAGCACATAAGCCTATAGTGTTGAGCTCACTTTTATTATAATTACCCAAAGGTGTATGATGTGGTTTGGGGTATTTTTTGTTGCATGAGGACATTTTTCCTTTAATCATTATGGTTATTTTTTTTGGATAATTTTAATAAGCTAAGAAAGCCTACACATTAGCCCATTTCATTCATAATTCTAATAAGAGGTTTTTAATTTTTATTTTAATTACTTGCCATCTGTTTGATACTAATGACAAAAGCAAAGTGGAAGACATTTGAGATTCACAGGGATAGCGTAAGGTCAAGGTAAAATTTTATCCCATCAAAAAAGTTCTTCATGATATAACAATATTGGGACTAAAGCGGGTGGTCGATTCTCCCCTCAGTAATTACAAACTGTTGTAACCAAGCGACCGCTTGAGATACTGTAGATGCTTGAAAGTTTTCGAGTTCTTCCAAAATTTATTTGGCTTTTGGTTGGTCTTAAACTGACAAAAGCATTTATTGTAGTTTTGAATTAAACAGCAATTTCGAAACCCACCACAGCAAAATTTTTGATGGATTGCTTTTCTAAAATATAGAAAAAATGGGGAAAGACCGCAAATGCAAAACCGTGACGCGTTGCATAAACCACAGAATTGCTTTGAAGTGACGCAATGACTGTAAAGCTTCACTGTTTCCCAGAAATCGTTTTTCTGGGAAAATTGATATTGATATCGTTGTCGAGTGCGAAAGCTATATTGAAATCCTTTATTCAGAAAAATGCTTAATTTGGCTCAGACAGGACACATGTTTTTCTTATATGATTGCCATTTGGTTTAGCGAGCAACAAACGCACCGGGTGATTATGACGCGAGTTCATAGTTATTCTGATGGGCTGGTTATGATGGTTCCACCATGAAACTTTGCAATGAGCTAGCAAATTCATATCGTTGCTGAGTGTCAAAATAATATCAAAATCCCTTAATCAGAAAAATGTTTGAACTGGCCTAGTCTGGGCACATGTCCCATGTTTTCTATAGTTGATCGCTATTTGGTTTAACTATTTTGTTTGGCGAGCAATAAATGCACGGCGATTATGACCCGAGCTCGTAGTTATTCTGATGGGCGGTTTATGGCGGTCCCACCACAAGACTTTGCAGTATGTTAGCAAATTGGTATTGTTGTTAAGTGTCAAAATCATATCGAAATCCTTTAATTGGAAAGATGTTCAATTTGGCTCAGACTACGCAGATGCTTTTATAGTTGATCGCTGTTTTGTTTGGCGAGCAATAAAAGCACGACGATTATGACCCGGGTTCATAGTTATTCTGATGGACCCTTTATGGCGGTCCCACCATAAAACTTTGCAATATATTAGCATATTAATATCGTTGTCGAGTGTCAAAATTATATTGAAATCCCTTGATGGGATAGATGTTCGATTCGGCTTAGGCCGAGTACATGTTTCCATAGTTGATCACTATTTTGTTTGCATACAAAAGAGCTCTTTCTTGTGCTTTTTGTCGCTCGATTTTTATCGCAAGTTTGCCTGCGAGTAAAAGTGGATTTTTTTTCTGCCAAAATGACAGCGGTTTATAGATGACATGAAATAATTAGGCTAGGAGGCACAACATCCACCGCAAATTTTGTGGCCTATCATAATTTACAAACTAGTATTTTAACACTTACCACAAAACAAGAACAAGTTTATTCCCAAACCCAGCATGTTTTACAGATGTTAAGTTAACATTAAACTAAAAACAAACAAAAATTTACAGTAGCTGCAAGAGAGTTACAAAATATGTTATATTTTTTTGGCACTCAAAAACGTTTTGTTGGTTACATTAAATTGTTTTAGACCTGCTTAATAGAGTTACCAGCATCTAATTGCTGATAAAGACCATTTCTACAGCAAACAGTGCAACCAAGCAGCAGAAATGGCAACAAAGTGTATTTTATAAAGGCACAACAACATATTTATCATGAGGTTTGAATGCACATTCTTTGCTGCCACAATACGCAAACAGTGAAACAACAAAACAGAGATACTAGTTTCATAATCATCGGTTAGAATTTGTGATATTATAGATTTATACATGATTAGTTAAAGAGTTGGAATTAGGATTAAATTAATTCAATATGGCCAATTAGTAAAATTAGTAAAATCAAAAAATACTAGCACAAGGGGGACCACGAATTTTATCATAACTAAGCAAATTTGCTAGTAAGTTGTATTCGTTAGCAACTAGTTCACTTTGCCCTATCTCTGAGCATCAAGCAGAAGATCTGCGAAGTGCAAATTCTAGGCAAGTTTTAAAATGATAATTGCAACATTTTTTGTTGAAGAGTGCAAAAACCTGAAAACGGCAGCTTACATATGAAGACAGTTCGAGAGAGAGGAAGCACACAGACATAGCTCATGCATTACTTGGCAAACAAAAACTGGGGGGCAAACTCTATCACAAAATTTAGTTATTTTCTTAATTTTCATGGGCAATTGTGGCTATTTTGTTGTTGACGCCATTTTACCTTTGGAATCTATTTTGCTTTTGAACGTTCCTAATTAGACAAGGAGTTAATGCTTTAAAAAAATGTGACTTTAGGTTGTTTATGATCAGTCAGTTTCTGGGACGTATCAAAAAGTTGACAAAAAATTAATTCTCAGTGTAACCTATATATACCTGGCTCTCTACCCTAGTGTATACTGCGGTTATGCAATTTTTTTTTTATTTGCCATATTTATCCTCCTTTCATGAGAAAGCGATGTATCACTATGTTTTGGATGATAAGTCCGCACTTGCTTGGGAGTTGCTATTTCCGGGTCACCTGTCTTCCACATAAAGGTGGGGCGTCCCGTTTAGTGCCTTGCCCAAAGACACAACAAGCGAACTTGCCAGCTGGTTTTTCACAACCTCCCATAAATGCCGAGTGCCAAGCAGGGAAGCTATAGATTCCATTTTTAAGTCTGTTGATATGACTTGACAAGGGGAATGAACCCCAAATCTACCGACTGCAAAGCAGATGCTATAACCACTACGCCATTGCGTCAGTGCAAATTCAAGAAAAAAGGCAAAAAAATTTTACTGCTATACATCTTCCAGAGAATACAACCTAATTTTCTCGAAGAAAAGCAATGCCAAGGATCAAGCCTCCAATTGTGGCATGCAAGCATGGCAATTCTAATAATTACACCACTGCAACACAAAGTGCAATACAACAAATGCACTTACGTAAAGACAAATTAATCACAAATGGCAAAATAGTCTATGGGTGAATTTTATTGTTAACTGCAAAATAGCCACTATGTTATTTCTATCATCATAACCCGTTTACCACTTTGGTCATCATTTATTAATATCACAATACATTTATACTTAGTGTTGTCAGCTCAACAAGATTTGTTTTGGTGTTACCATAGACTTGGGTAACACCAAAACAAAAATATGAAAATTCCTACAGATGTGAAAACAAAAAAATAACCACAGTAGGGAAACCCTGAAATCAAAAATTTATAAAAATGCAGTGCAACTCGCTTGATTAAGTGAGCTAATACTACCAATGAACTGATCACATATTCAGTTCCATCTGCTTTCATAAATTCCCATATTTCTCAAACTTTTGTACATCTTTAGTTGATAGCTTCTACTTTTTTTTAGTAATGATTTTAGAACGAATTTCTTCTGTAATTCTATGTTTCAATATGAATTTTGAAAATGCAGTAATTCCATACCTCAATATGAATTTAAGTAAATCTAAATTTCCAAATTTTAGTTGACCCTCAACTTTTAATTACCCTGTGCAAAAAAAAATTATAGTAAAGAGGTGTTTCTGGATATTTCTAATGGGCTGAGCACAAATATAAACTCTGTTTTTTCTCATCACCCTCCATTTTGTGTAATTTTGGTTTTAATTTTTTGCAAAATCTACATATTTGCTTTGTCACGGGCACTGCATAGTAACATTGCTTTTACAATACTTTGTGTTTATCTTATGTTTTTGTGCCTAAATGATTGTTTTAGTTGATGTTTCATGTTTGTGACATTGCTTCAAAACTAATAAATACATTTTTGCAGGAATAACTGTGTAAATTCTACTTAAACAGATAATGTCTAAACAAAGATGTTTATGCGAAAACAACCCTGATGCTTTTGGCTATATCTGAGGTGAAGTAACTTTGAGAAAATACAAAAGAAATTAGAGCAATAACGTCAAACGCTTGCACTATGCATACCTTCAATGTGCTGTGGGTGACCAAAATAAAGACTGGGCTCCACAAATTTGCTGCTTAGAATCCTGAAACAAGCTTTGTGAATGATTTGCTGGAAAAAATGTGTCTGGGATTTGCTGTACCAATGGTAAGGAAAGAGCAGAAAGACCACCTTACAGACTGTTATTAATGCTTCACCAAAATAGAAGGAAACAACCAACAAATTAAAAAGAGCATAGCATACCCAAATTTATCATCTGCTATTCATTCAATTTCACATTTTACAGAATTGCCAATACCAAAGCCTCCATCTAGTCTCCCGATGGTAAGTGATGAATCTACTAAATGTTCTAAAGATTCAAGCAATGGCTTTGACCATTGTGTAAATAAAAGAAGTCCACATTTGATTACTAAAGAAAAATTAAATTATCTTATACATGATTTTAATCTGTGCAAAGACAAAAGTGAACTCTTGGCACTCTTATAAGCAATGAAACCTAGTAACTTTTGCAACAAAAGTTAAATTCTACCAACAAAGATCCAACAATTTATCAAATCTTTTTTATGCTGATGGTAAGTTGTTTTACTCCAACAACAATTCCTGTACTGTTTGACAGTATTGGAATAAGTTGTGACCCAAATGATTTGAGACTCTTTGTAGACAGTTCAAAGGAAAGTGTAAAAGCTGTACTTCTGCATAACGGGAACCTTTTACCATCTGTGCCAGTGGCATACTCAACAGCACTAAAAAAAATTATATTACAGCATATACTGGACAGAATAAATTACAACATTAATAGATGGTTGGTTTGTGCCAATTTGAAAGTAGTTGCTATACTGACTTAAGGTAGGATACTCATGCAAAAATCAGTGCATTTACTAACTTAAAAGTGTATTCTTCTTCCTAAAATGATGCATGGAGAGCAAATAATCAAAAAAATGAAAAAAGTTTTTAGAATGCTCCAATTATGTAAAAATCGCCACCTAGTGGTGAAAAACAAATATCTCACCAATCTCTTACTCAATTTCAATAAAATTTTCAACCAATGTTTTTAAGCATCTGAAGCAAAGTTCTGAGTAAGGATATTTCATTACTTTTGTTTTTAAAAAATATTCATGTTTTGCATTTTTTTGAAGTTTTTGACACTGCGGTCATCAGTCAGAATGCTGGGAAGAGCCGAGTAAACAAAATTTCAAAAAATTGTGACTAAAAATTCGGTGTGAATGCATAAGCTAGTATCACTGAAAATTTGACAGAGATTGGTCGACAAATGGCTAAGATATCTGCGTTTAAATATTCATGAAAGCTAAAATTTCTCACTTTGCAAAAAACACTAAAAACGTTTGAAACAACACTTTTAAGTAGGCTACACAAAGTACTGCTGTTTCTTGTGCTTGTAGGATTTGAGAGATCATAGTGAACATCACAAGAAAAACTGGCCCTTGTGAAAAAATATTAAGCCTGGCCAACATAAAGTTATAGCTTTACCATTAGTTTCATGGAAAAAATACTTCCTCCCCCTTTGCATATCAAGCTGGGGCTTTTTAAACAATTAGCGAAAGCTTTGAATAAACACTCTTTAGTTTTTATCTTCTCACACGCAACTTTTTAAAGTTTGTCAAATGCTAAAATTAAAGGTGCATTCATAGGACTGCAAATATAAAACCTTTTTCTTAATGATGAGTTCAAGCAAATGGTGATGGAAGATCAACAAGTTCCGTGGAACTGTTTTAAAGAAGTATGCCAAAAGTTCTTCAGCTCACATTGAGTTAAAAATTACGATGAAGTTGTGAGCAACTCATTGTCCAGCAACGACAAAAGGTGTAAAATGTCTCAAAAAGTGCACTTATTAGCTTCTTTTCATTTAAATTTAGATGTTTCTGATGAGCATTGCTGTTATTGGGAAAATATTGCATTAAGACATTGCTGTCATTGAGAAAAGTACAAAGGGAAGTGGTTAGTGAAATGCTAGATGACTACTGTGGGTCAATACTTCAAGATACTGTAGTTCTGAGCTGGAGCATAAGCAACAAAAAAGTTGAGAGCAGGAAGTAGTTGCAAATTGCAGTGTATAAAACCGTATTTTGACGGTAATGCTTGCCTGTAGTAGAAAGTAGTGTATTGTCTATAGTCAGTTCTTCATTATTCAATGCTCTTGCAATTTGTAAGTTTCCTTTGAAAACCATTAAATAATCAAGCGATTTCATTGCATTTGCTTTGAATGGTGTTGAGTAGCCATGCGTGTAAGACTCATATTAATAGATTTTCCAGGATAATCTTGGCAAAATTAGAAACGTTTGTTTTACAAAATCCTAACATGCACATAAAAAACCAAGCCTATATTCAGAATCAGTGCCCAAAAAATTACAAACTATGCACCTACTAGTTCTTGAATTTTTTCAAAGTTAAAAATTTGTTGCACTGCGTCATGATTTACTATATGGTGATCAATGCATGACTGTGCAAGCATGATGTAAGTGTCCATGCAACCATGCTTTCCCTAGAGTGTAATTAAATCAGCATTCAGCGGGAGCCATATTTAATTTTTTCCCTCTGCCTTACAAACACTCCTTTTATACTTATCAAAAATCTGACGATGATAAAGCATGTAATTGAATTTTTCAAGTCGCACATTTAAATACAAATTGAGTGGGCATATTTAATAGGGCATGCAAGCAGCTATAAAACTAATTAATTATTTATTCGTTCTTATCATTTGTATTCATTCTTGTTATTTCAATCAACTAAACTAGATTAAAGAAAATCGGCTTTCAATCTACCCACGACAATTTTTGATCAAATACTAGCCTCCACAAATTTTTAAATTTTTAACCACAAACTTTGAACAAAGCTGCCCCACTATTAAGGTAACTTTGGTCTGCAGATGGTTCATCTACAGGGTTCAAATGATTCAATTGCAGCTGTAGATTGAGGTTAAAAAGTAGTAATTTGTTCTGAATTACCCCAACATACCCTACCACATATACTTCAAATCTTTTTTATAAATTTTACCAATTCGAACCACAAAATTTTTTGTAAAACCTAAAATAGGATTATGATATCAACAAAATATTGGATTATTGCAACACTTACGTAGCAACAAGAGTTTTGATATGCATAAAATGGCACACTTGCTACTAATGGTCAATGCCAAAGATAAAAAAAGGCAGTGGCTATTTCGCCGTCGACGGCAATTTGCCCTTGGAATCTATTTTGCCGTGATCATTCACGTGTGTTTTTATAGCTAAATTTGCTATAATTGCACCAGTGACTCTGTGGTGTAGTGGATAGAGCGCTGGTCTTGAGATACCATGGTTGTGGCTTCGAATCTCAGCTGGCCAGGGCTTTAAAAGAAAGGCAGTGTACACTGAAGGAGCAGGCCCGGTATGTAAATGTACGGGGCAGTGTACACTGCAAGCGAGTGTACAGGGTGGGGGATAGAGACGTGGGGGTGCAAAATTTTTTTAATTGATTTTTAAAATTGACCAATCAGAGACGACCAAAAGTCACATGTTTAGTACGTCATTAAGATTGACCAATCACAAATAACTCACGGCAAAATAGTCTCTGAGGGTAAATTGCCGTCGACGGCAAAATAGCCACTGCCATAAAAAAAATGCGATTTTTAGTACATAACCTATAATTTACATATACTGTAGCATCACAGATTAAATATGTAAGCATCTACCTATTACTGCCACCCTGATGCTGATACCAGTAATCAATACTATAATGAAGCATGTTTGTAGCATTGTCTCTAAACCTTTTAATACTTCACATCAAATTTTGCACTGTTTCAGCTGCAACAATGTTTGAATTTTGCTCAAAGCATATATTACTTACATCAGATCACTGCTAGAATATAACATGATAATTTGGTCCACCTTTCTATAAAGTGACATTTCTTTGATTGAATCGGTTTAGAAATGCTTTACTGAGAAAATTACTAATTGTTGTAATATTTCTAACACTTTATACTCTAATTATCTGAACATGCTAAATCTAAAATCCTTAGAGTATAGGAGAGTTGAATTTGATTTAATATTTATGTACAAAATTATTCGGGGCTAGTAAAGAATCGGCCGTCATGCTCTGTAATAGGCGATCACGTGACATGCGTTGCATGACGTGTTTTACGTGACGAACGCAATGCGCGCGAATGAGATACTCTTCTTTCTTTATTATCGCTAGCTTTCTTATAAGTGAAACCGTTAGAAACCGTTAGAAAGTACAGAAGAACTGTTCGCAGAGCCGAGTCACTTTTCTTATAACTGAAACCGTTAGAAACGTGTTTTTAGTACAGAAGAACTGTTCGCAGAGCCGAGTCACTAAGAACAGTTGATCATCGACCACAGGTGTGTACCGTAACGCCACAGGATGCCATCAAAACATGCGAAAATTGCGCTCTTTCTTAATATATAGGCTTAAAATTTGTACCTTTTCAGAGACAAGATGTTAAATACAAAAGCGCTGTTTGCAAGCACATCAAATTTCAAATGATTGCTTAACTTTCCCCAATAGCCTCCTGTTTGGTTTTGGTGCAAAAACAATCCAATGTTCTAAACTGGCACCACCACAAATACGAGATTAATGTAATGAAAAACAAGCTTGCCATAACAACACTTGTTAAGCATATGTCCCATGAGAAAAACGCAATTTTATGCTGAAATGCACAACGCTATTGTATACAAACCCAAATAAAGTGTAAATTCTCAAAACCAAAATGGAACCTGATGCTCAACTACCTGCATACTACGCGAACACTTACAGATCACTCTCAATATGAGACCCCAACATCATGAAATACACGACATCATCGCATATCGACCCTAGTCAAGTATAAGCCGCCATCCAAAAAAATGCAGTTGATCATGAAATACACAACGTTATTGCATACTAATCCTAGTCATACTGATCCTAGTCAAGTATAAGCCCCCAAACAAGAAAATGCAGTTTATCATGGAATACGCGATGTTACGGCGCAACACGCGTGTCTGCCTCACGCTGGGAGATGTCGTCGTTGAAACGCAATTTATTCAGTGAAAATTCGAGGAGAAATCAATGAACCAGAAATGAAATAAGTGCCACAAATTTATAGCGAACTGGTTTCTGTAACAAAAGTAACAGATACAATGTAATTGTTACTTGCGTAAATAACCGATATGCGAAACTTAGCAACTTGTTTTTCGACGGAACATCCAACAACTTTTAATAATTTAATTACAAATTCTTATAGCTCAAAAATGGTACAATATGAGATGTTTGTTGATTTGATAATTGATAGTGCCTTACACTAACGAACTTTAGTTGCTGCTGCTGCGGTAAACAATGCAATGATGAAAGGTTTTGAGTAGAAATTTCAACTGATATCAATCAATTAGAACAATGCAGCGGAATTGAATTCTGTTAACGAGCCTAGCTAAAAATAACAATGCTGCAGAACAAAGTGTAGCCCAGCGGTTACAATAATTGAAAAGACACACAAACGAGAATACGCTAATTAGGTATTTGACCTTATCAGACAGGTCAGCTACGCAAAATTTCAGAGCAAAAGGGTCACAAGCTCAAAACTCGAGCACATCGAAACGCAATTTCAATGAAAAACGATTTATGACATAACACACGACGTTATTGCATATCGACCCTAGTCAAGTATAAGCTCCCATCTAAGAAAATGCAATTTATTCTGGAATACGCGACGTTATTGCACATTGACCATAGTAAAGTATAAGCCCCCAACCAAAAAAATCCAATTTATCATAGAAGACACGATGCTATTACATATCGGCTCTAGTGAGATTTGAGCCGCCATTCAATAAAATGCAATTCATGGAATACACGACGTTATTGCTTATTCACCCTAGTGAACTATCAGCCGCCATCCAAAACAATGCAATTTATCATGGAATACAGGACGTTATCGCATATCGGCCTGAAGTCCCACCCCAAGAAAATGCAGTTGATCATCAAATACAAAACGTTATCGCGTATCGGCCCTGTTGAAGTATAAGCCCCCAACCAAAAAAATGCAATTCATCATGAAACACACGACGTTATTGCATGGCGACCCTAGTCAAGTATAAGCCGCCATTTTAGAGGACTGAGTTGATCATGGAATGCACGACATTATTGCATATCGACCCTAGTCAAGTATAAGCCGCCATTTTAGAGAATTGAGTTGATCATGGAATGCACGACATTATTGCATATTGACCCTAGTCAAGTATAAGCCGCCATCCAAGAAAATGCAGTTGATCAAGGAATGCACGACGTTATTGCATATTGATTCTAGTCAAGTATAAGCCCCCAACCAAAAACATGCAGTTTATCATGAAACACACGCCATTATTGCATATTGATCCTAGTCAAGTATCAACCCCCAACCAAAAAAATGCAATTTATCCTGAAATACACGACGTTATCGCATATCGGCTCTAGTCAAGTATAAACCGCCATTCTAGACAATGGAGTTGGTCATGAAATACACGAGGTTATTGCATATCGTTCCTAGTCAAGTATAAGCCGCCATCCAAGAAAATGCAGTTGATCAAGGAATACACGATGTTATTGCATATTGACCCTAGTCAAGTATAAGCCGCCATCCAAGAAAATGCAGTTTATCATGGAAATACACGACGTTACTGGATATCGAATCTAGTCAAATGTATGCCCCCGACCAAGAAAATGAAATCAAAGATGTTGTTGGTACGTACTTTTTATGAATTGATGCAATTTATTTGAATGATTTACATACCGGAACATAATGTTTACATTACAGATATAATGAAAGTGCGTATAGGTGTAAGCACTGTAACGCTATGTAAAGCAAAAGAGCTAACAGTTTAAATTTTTTATCTCTGGATGCCTTTGTTCGCGTTTGACCATATCTACTTGACGGTAAGATGGGATAAAGACTTATTAAGACTGTGTGTGTTTGCACTTTCATCGCGCCCATTGCCTTGTTCTAAGTCTTGTTGAGGTACCTACTGCTGCCGGCCAATCAAGGGTGCAACCAGGGGGTCGAAAGCGCTAAACCTATGTCTTGTTATCCACGGTTTAATACCTGAAGCTTTAGGCCTACTTTTAACAACCACTGGTGTTTGAAAGTACGTCACAAAACATTTCGTTATATATTCTTTTCTGAAGATGTTCGACGTAACCACCCAAGCAAAACGTTAAAAATATATACGGTAGCTTTTAGCGATTAATTGGTTGTTTATTAGACTGGGCCAAATTTGGTGAAGTTTACCAATTTTGTTTGAACTTTCCAGAAAGTTGTAGGTGACCAATAGAAACAAAAATATGAAAAAATTTTTAGAAAATAATAATGTCTTACGGTCCCCCAGGGCGTTTCTATGGCAACCGAAGTCACTTTTTCATGAAATTGCCATATCTTGGGAACCACAGATGCTAGAAGGCTAAAACTTACATCAAAATAACCAGAATGGCCAAGTTTATATCAGCTGTAAGAGGAATGTTTCTTCTATTTTGCTCAGATAAAAAGTTATTCGCGAAAAACTGATTTTGGGGTCAAGCGAAAGGCCTATAATGATTAGTTGCATCAATGTAATATTATGGAGTATAAATCTTCATTATTTCACTTTTGGCATAAATTACAGGTAGTAGTGAAAGTTTCAATGTACTGGTGACTACATCTGCTCCTGCATCAGAGCTAAACAGCTTAATGGCAGAATATTTAACCATTCCAGTTATTGAAACAAGTTAATGAAGTGGTTTACGCTGTAGTATAGCCTAGATCATCAATTATTTTTACCTGTTTTGTTATAGGTTATGATACAGAAAATAGAATAAACTTGTGATATTCAGCATCTGATTTTGCAGCAGCTGAGAATTATGGATACTAAAGCTAAGACTAACTTATGGCTGCTTGACCAAAGTCCACCCTTGATAACATCATCTGATAGGCTCAAATTTCCTGGAGCCTATCCACCAACATGTGGACAAGTTTTTCTTCAATTTCACGGTTATCACAGATATCTTCAGAGTACTTCAAAACTGCAGTCTTCCACCAAGGATGCTATAAAGCTGGTTGTGCAAGATGTAAAGGACTGGTGGGCTAACACCGGAATACCAACAAAAACCAATCAAGCAATGGAAAAAATGGTATTGCATCATGTTGATGAATATAAACGTCGAAAAAGCCATGGAAATAGAAAAACGAAAGCAGAGGAAACTAACAGAGAAGGATTCATTTCCCAGATGAAACAAACGTTTTGGGCAGTCCAACCAAGTTATGAATCACAACTTCAAAAATGGAAACAACAAGAAAAAGGAGATCAGAGGCATAAAGAGGATTGGCTGTACCTGGAAAAAGTCCGCGGAGAAAGCAGAACTGCCACACTAGGTAACAAGGATATGAAGCTTGCTGCAAAAAGGAGGAGATCTCAAAGAGACGACCAAGCTCTCAAAGCTAAACCATCAGCTAAAAGTAGCTCATCACTATTTCCAACAGCAACAGCCACAATGACTTCCAGCGAATCAGAGTCTGAGAGTGTTTCGGATGAACAAGAATTCATTCCTACAGGCAGGCACCAGCAATACACAACCATCAACTTCAAAAGCTGAAAAAAGTGAAGGAATTCCTAATACAGCCTACTTAGTTGCGGATAAATATGGACTATCCAACAGGGCTCTAACAGAATTGGCAGCTGCCTTTCAAACATCAGAAGGAAAAAATTTAAATCAGTTGAATCTGTCAGTTAATACAAAAAGAAGAAGAAAAGCAAACGTTAGAAAGTCTACAGCCGAAGATATTGTTCAAAGCCAGCTGGGAGATGTCAATCAAAAACGATTCGCTCTCCACTGGGATGGAAAGCTAATAAAAGCTTTGACTCATGTAGCAAATGATGTGGAAAGAGTTGCTGTACTGCTTACAGGTATAGTGTGTTATGGCACCTTACATTACTCCTACACTTTTCATCATTGTATATTAATGTGTTGTGTTTTCTAGGTACAGATGGCCAAGAAATATTGCTTTCTGTAATTAAAGTGGATGGTCCACCAACAGCAGCAAAGGAAGCAGAAGAAATTCTAAAGGTTAGTGTTTCTCTTTTGCCATGTGATAAACTGACTCGATGATCATTAGGCTATAGTAATGCTACTAGCAATATTTCAACAGTTAATGGTGGTTTTGTTTTCAGGTCTTAAATGAGAAAAACATCAAGCATGCCAATGTAGCTGCTTTGGTATTTGATACTACCTCTGTCAATACTGGCATCAGGAACGGCATAGTAGTGAGACTGGAAGAAGTGTTAGCAAAACCTCTTCTTCAGCTAGCATGTCGGCATCATATTTTTGAACTAATGTGTGGAGCATCCTGCAGAAAAGTATATGGCCCCACCACAGGACCAACACAAGCATCGTTTAAAAAACTGATTGCAATTTGGGGTGATTTGGACAAAGTAAAATGCTCTTCCATACAAATCTCACAGACAAACAGATATTTGGCAAGCATGGTACAGGAAACAAGTGCCTTTCTTCAGCAATGGCTGGAGAAAAATGATGGTCAAACATTACGTCATGATTATCGTGAGTTAGCCTCTTTGACTCTGTTGTTTCTTGGAAGCACAGATCCGGGTGACATCAGAGTGAAAGCTCCAGGAGCCATTCATCATGCTCGCTGGATGGCGAAAACCTTGTACACTATAAAAATTGCACTTTATCGAGACCAGTTACAGGAAGTGTACTCCAAAGAAGAAATTCAAGTGATCACAAGTCTGGCAATATTTTTGGCTCTTTTTTACACAGAACCTTGGCTGACCAGCACTAATGCTAAAGATTCTCCAATTAACGATTTGAAACTTCTGAAAAAATTAACAAAAACAGAAGAAAGCATCAAGAAAAATGATACAGTTTGGCCTGCTCAATTTTTATCACTTGTAGTCAGAGCTCGTGAAAAATTTGAAAACCATCTTTGGTATTTATCTGAGAGGCTTATCCCATTCTCCCTCTTTTCTGACAATTTGGATGTAGCTGAGAAACAACAACTTAGAAAAACCATGATGAAGTTTGAAAATTCACTACCATCTGCAAAGCAAGAGATGCCTTTTTCCAGCAATCTTGGAAGAAAAACTCTGAAAGATTTTGTAGGACAAGACAGTTGGGCAATATTTCAACTTTTGGATTTGGACTCAAGTTTTCTGAAACAACCAGCTACAAAATTGGAAACACTTGAAAGCTACCAACATGCAAAGAAAGCAATCTCAAATTTGCCGGTGGTAAATGATGCTGCTGAACGAGCTCTTGGATTAGCTACAGAGACCAACACCAAAGCAGCTCCTAAAAGTGAAGAAGAACTCCAAGCTCTTTACCAAGTAATTCGAGGTGTCCGAGAAAAACTCAGAGCAACAGCAACCTCAACGGAATATGTAACAAAAAAATCACTTGCTGTTGTGACTTACAATTGGGATTAAAATTGAAATGTTGGACTTTGGTCTTCAATCAAAATCGGACTAGTGCTGTATAAAAGTCAGTGTACAAGACAATTGCACAGCAGTCTTAGTAACAATTCTAAAATCAAAAATTATTGTCCATTGGTCATTCTTTTTCCGGTATAGTTGATGCTGTTGCAGTCTTGATTGTTATGTAGTAATATTTCAATCAGATCACTTCGTTCTTTCGACAAATTTTCTATTCAAATTTAACGTTTCGCTCCCCTTAGTTACCGGGGAGCTTCTTCAGAAAACGGTAGATGTTAATAACGTGACATACAAACTGTACAACATAAAATTACAAAGACTACCTGTATTACTAAACACTAAAAATTATTTATCAACAGGGCAGGCAATCACGTAATAACAAAAACATTGTTACATCACACATACAGGAGTGGCCAAGTGAAAAGTGTTGTGAGAAACATAAGACATTACTTATTGGAGACAAACACACTATAAACAGTCGGAAAATTCGCACCATCATTGCGATTAATAACATTACATGAACAAGCCTTTTGATTTATCAAAAAACTTTCCGCAACGCGACGTCTGTATGCATGTGATTCTGACTTCAGAATTTTGACATTATCCCAATCTATTCTATGATCGAATTCCATAACATGTTGACTCAGCGCTGACTTTTTAGTGTTAAATGTCTTGA
Organism: Trididemnum clinides; assembly: GCA_963675345.1. Taxonomy (NCBI): domain Eukaryota; kingdom Metazoa; phylum Chordata; class Ascidiacea; order Aplousobranchia; family Didemnidae; genus Trididemnum; species Trididemnum clinides. The sequence continues at coordinate 25,325,410 of OY776294.1, forward strand.
CCGCATCAACATGTTCCCGTTTTCTGGTTCTAACACTACGTCCTGTTTCACCTACATACACAGCATTGCAATCCCGGCAAGAAATTTGATACACCAAACCACGCTTTTGTTCAAAATTAATAACATCTTTAGGTTTGCGAAACAACGAAGACAACGTGTGATGTGGTTTTAAAGCCACTCCGATACCAACTTGAGTCAAAATTCGGCTAATAGGTTCGGAGACACCTTGCACGTAGGGAATCAAAGTGAACCGTTGCAGTTTTTCTGTTTTTCTAAAATTATGATTTTTCAAATACTTCTTAAAACTACATTTGTTACTGGGAAATCCGTTATTTTTTAAGGTTTTTGTTATGTGATGAAACTCTTCAATTTTTTTTTCATTATTGGATGTGATACTGTTGGCTCTGGAGAATAATGTACGAGCCACACTAACCTTTTGATTAACCGGGTGATGAGACGAATATTGAAGATACCTGTCCGTGTGTGTTGGTTTCCTGTATACGCATGTAGCAAGGGATCCATCTTCCATCTGTTGTATGCTTACGTCCAAAAAGGCTAATTGTCCTGATTTTTCCTGTTATGTTATTGTCCTTATTATCTTATTATTTTTATTATCTTATTATTATTATTGTTATTGTCCTTATTATCCTTATTATAATTATATAAATTGTCCTGTTATGTAGTAGCTGTATTTGCTCTATTGATTTTCTATCTTTAAAATTCTGCGTATGATCAAACGTTTGGTAATCATACTAATATAAAGGAAGAAGGAAGTTGTTTGTTTTACAAAAAATACATGTAATAATTGTATTTCACTGCATTATTGCTGTTGACTTGTAGTGAAAAGGAAGAGCGCAAGTGCAAAAAAATCAATTTTTCGCGAATAACTTTTTATCTGAGCAAAATAGAAGCAACATTCCTCTTACAGCTGATATAAACTTGGCCATTCTGGTTATTTTGATGTAAGTTTTAGCCTTCTAGCATCTGTGGTTCCCAAGATATGGCAATTTTATGAAAAAGTGACTTCGGTTGCCATAGAAACGCCCTGGGGGACCGTAAGACATTATTATTTTCTAAAAATTTTTTCATATTTTTGTTTCTATTGGTCACCTACAACTTTCTGGAAAGTTCAAAGCTTCTAGCTAAAAAAAATTTTTTTAAGCCCAAATTTGGCCCAGTCTATTGTTTATTGCTTTACCGGAAAAAGAGTTAGCTTAAACTAATTTCAGTACACCTAGAACAAAAAAATCACTTTTATTCCCTAAAATGATTATGACGTATTCAATTCCATGTTTTTATTGAACGGGGCGTTTGCGTTTGAAGTCGCTTTGTCGAGCTTGTTGCAGCGAATATTTCCCGTTAACAGTTCCTCTTATAGGTTAATATATGTCTTACCCAGACAGGTGTGGAGGAAAAGTTTTGCGATAAGAAAAAGTAGGCGAGCAAAGTAGTTAGCGAAGGTGAGGGGGAGAGATGCGTTAGAAAAAGGGAAAAAAGCTAAATTGCGATTCACATCGGTGGTGTAGGTGCTGGAGGGGCCGCAAAGAATTGGTAGGCAGGAAAATTTCAAGGCAAGCCGAGATAAAGTAAGGAGAACAACTTCAGGAGTGTCAGTTGTAAAGGAAGTTTAATTTTGAAGAGGAGGAGAGGAAGGTGAACTTGAAATGTACTCATTTGGGGCAGGTACAGAATTGCACTGACCTTTTCCTGACCATATTGCCGGCGCACACAGAGCAAGGAAAGATGTGGCATGATTGGGATGAACGTTGCTGCTCAATACAAGAGAAAGAGGAATAGGAAGGTGTGAGAGGGAAAGGCAAGGAAACAAAAGAGGAAAAAGCAGTAGACTGATGTTACAGATAGTGCGGGCAGTTTTTCTTCGGTCGTTCAGTTAGCAGCACCCTGATAAATGTTTGCTGCATGAAGTGGACGGGGTACATAACACCTTCAGAGAGGCCAAAAACCATTCTATTTCTCTTTCTTTTTACAAGTAGATTTTACAAACTGCTCTGCAAAACATTAATGAACTGAAAATAGTTTGTTTTTGTATCATCGATCTGAATTTTTCCTGGGGGAGGGTGGGGGGTGGGGAAAGGGATAGAACCGTAGTATGCGATGAACCCACAATATTATATCTATGACCATTTTTGCTCAGTGCAGTGTTACGTATCTATATTTATTTTTCATTGGAAAAAACAATTTGCTTGTATTTCAGAAAATAGTCGTAAAATACGTAATAAAATGGTAGATTTCTCTATTTTAGAGGGTAAAGATCCTTGGGAAGTTGGAGCCATTATCGAATTTGGGATTGCTGATTCAACAAGAATGTGGATGCAGCAGCACGGGCTTCTTGCGAACAGGAGAAGCTGCTTGCGGTGCAACAGCAACATGCTGATGCAAAATAAATCATCGGTAATAGATGGAAAAGTGTGGCGGTGTTCCAACAGAGTGAGTATTCCTGTGCTCATATCGTTATGAGTTTGTGTCAATTTTAATGACTATTTAGTAAAAGCTGCTCTTGGGCACCACATCGGTTTTCAAATAGCTCATAATATACCGAGTTTTAACTAAGCTAAAGGACTGGGTAAAACTTGAAATCAAAAATGTTGTCTCTTTGTCTAACTGTAAGCTCATCTGGGGCTAAGGTTCCACCGTTAATCACACAAAAAAAAGTATGACACTCTACTAATTCATCGACTCCAATGACACCACTATGTGGTCTCATACTGTGCATATAGCCTACAAACTAAACTTTCTTTCCTAAACATTTTGCAAGTTTGAAAAGGTATCGGTAGCAGTAAATTCACTTCAATTGTCACAGAAATTTACTTCAAAAAAGCTTACTTCTGATTAAACTTGTCGTGAGCTTAAGAGGCAGTGCAAATGGTCTAAGCCAGGGGTGGGCAACCTACGGCCCGCGGACCGCATGCGGCCCCCGAGAGCATTTTGTGCGGCCCGCGAGCACTTTTGAAACTTCAGTAAACCTGAGTGACAATGATAGGAGGGGAAACAATTACCGTATTGAAGAACAAAAAACTTTACACGCCACGATGAAAAAGGCATTTGTCAGTTTGCACAGACGCAATTTCCGTCCATTCAGAAGGTGATAACTTTTTTTTTTTGGAGACCGTCATGTCCACGTTCTGTAATACGACAATGCAAGAAGGTGGACCTTTTTTTTTTGGATACTTACATGAGCACTGGCCCTTGGCCAACTCTTTAGTGATCAATGCGGCCCTCCGACTAAAAAGGTTGCCTACCCCTGGTCCAAGCTATTGCTTAAACAAATGGAACAAAATGTAGTGTGTTTTTTTGAAAGGGATGTCGTACTACAATGTCCATAAGAAAGGATTCGTTTTTTGAAAAGTCAAGCCTGAAGTTGGAACAATGCTTGAAGATATGTTTTTGCTGGGCTAGAGACCACGGTCTTGATAAAATTATGCAAGACTGCCGTATCAGCAAACCCACTGCAGTGGAGTGGTGCCAGTTTTTACGGGAAGTAAGCATCTTTATTTATGTACCAAATTTTTTGACAATTTTTTCAAAAATTGCCTTTTTGGACAAATGAATGTTATTTTGAGCATAAAAGCCAGCGTCCGGCTTGTTAACTTTAAATTTTGTTGCGTTTTTACGATTTCCTATGACGTCATAACAACCAATTGATTGGAAAAATGTTTTTTATGAATATTTTGAAATACACTAGCCGCAGAAACGTAGTTAATGGCTCATTCGGCAGATATCGAGAAACTTATCCCCGAAATGGAGTTTTTTTTCAATATTACAATGTTTATTAAGAATGCAGCAAGCCATTTAGTGTTTTGCTGCTTTTTTTTAAGCGCAACTCTTTCAAAATCACTGGACATACAAACTTCAAACTTGGCACCTTTAATCAATACACCAAAATTAATCACATCAATCTCTTTGCATCGGTTTTAAACACTAATCTTCATTTAAAAGTTGGGAGGTCTGAATTAGGGGCAAAGTTAAAGGTAATGTAATCCAAAGTTTAAGAAAAAAGATCATAATAAAACAATAATCGAGTGCAGTCGACGCTGGCAAAATCAGGTAGTATATGTATATATACATATACGATAAAATTAAGCAACAAGTTAGCAATCACTTGTATCATTTAGATTTGTTCACAAGATCTTATTGCCAACGCATCTCCAATTGGTGGTGTTGGCCACATTGTGGCAATTGACGAAACTTTAGTGGCGAGGAGAAAGCCTGCCGCTAATCAGCGTGGTCGAGTTGTCCCAGCGAAGTGGCTATTTGGTGGAATTGACCTCCAAACAAGGTAGGTTTTAGGCGCAGTTGTGAAGAAAGTAGAAGAAAAGGCTCTTTTACACTCCACGAAATTTTGCGACTGTTTGGCCAATCTTTTTGCCAACGTGGTCAGTCGTTTTTCTCTTGTGCAGTTTACGAACCAAACTAAAATTTCTTTCTTCTGCGAGTACCGACGCGATGGCGTAGTGGTTAGAGCGTCCGCTTCGCAGTCGGTAGACCTGGGGTTCATTCCCCTTGTCGAGTCATACCAGAAGACTTTAAAAAATGGCATCCGTAGCTTCCCTGCTTGGCGCTCGGCATTTAGGGGAAGTTGTGGAGAACAAGCCGGCAAGTTCGCTTGTTGTGTCCTTGGGCAAGGCACTTAACGGGACGCCCCACCTTTATGTGGAAGACAAGTGGCCCATAAACCTCGAAAAAGGCAATTCCCAAGCGAGTGCGGACTTCCCGTCCAAAGTATAGCGATACAATTCGCTTTCTCGTGAATGGAGGATAAATATGGCAAATAAAACAAAACAAAACAAAGTAATAGGTCAACATGGTTATCAACAAATTAGGGGAGTTAAAGGATTGAGGAGGCTCATAGACTTTATATCATTTGAAGCCTATTAATGTCAGAAGCGGGTGGAACACCAAGATGGGAGGTAAAATATTGGAATGATATTACAGCACCTTTTGTTTCAAAGTAAGCGATTTTAACTTCATGAAGATATTAATATTTCAGGCAAGTTTTTATGCAACTTGTCGATAAACGAGATCAACAAACGTTGCAACCCATCATCACGGCGAATATTGCTCCGGGAACTGAAATTCATTCCGATGAATGGGGAGCCTATGTCGGTTTGACGGGTAAATACTACAAAAACAGTAGTTGCTGCAGAAATGATTTTGTGGTTTTTCAGCTTTGGGATACACTCACCACACCGTTAATCATAGACGCTGGTTTGTGGCACCTAACGGTGTCCACACAAACGACATTGAAAGTATATGGTCTGCATGCAAGTGGAAGTTCAAGCGCATGCACGGTACCCGTCGAAATTTTATTCCCAGTTATCTGGATGAATTTTTGTGGCGCCGAAAAAGATCAAAAATGAAAGTATTTTCGAATCTTTTACAATCAATAACATTGCAATATCCATTGCCATAAATTGTCATTGCAGCAGTGATGTTATTGATCAAGCAATCAATCAGATATTTAAAATTTTTGTATTTTGCTTGTAATGCTTCTTTTTTTATCGATTCGCTGCTTGTTTGATTTCGCTTTGTTGCAATTTTAATAATTTGCATTTTCTTATTGGTACTTACACTTGACAAGAGTCATATTGCATTAACGTCGTGTATTTCATGATAAAATGCATTTTCTTGAATGGGGGTTTATACTTGACTAGGGTCGATATGCAATAACGTCGTGTATATCATGATAAATTGCATTTTCTTGTTAGCGGCTTATACTTAACTAGGGTCGATATGCGATAACGTCGTGTATTTCATAATAAATAGCATTTTCTTGGATGGCGGCTTTTACTTGAATAGGGCCCGCATCTCTCCCCCTCACCTTCGCTAACTACTTTGCTCGCCTACTTTTTCTTATCGCAAAACTTTTCCTCCACACCTGTCTGGGTAAGACATATATTAACCTATAAGAGGAACTGTTAACGGGAAATATTCGCTGCAACAAGCTCGACAAAGCGACTTCAAACGCAAACGCCCCGTTCAATAAAAACATGGAATTGAATACGTCATAATCATTTTAGGGAATAAAAGTGATTTTTTTGTTCTAGGTGTGCTGAAATTAGTTTAAGCTAACTCTTTTTCCGGTAAAGCAATAAACAACCAATTAATCGCTAAAAGCTACCGTATATATTTTAACGTTTTGCTTGGGTGGTTACGTCGAACATCTTCAGAAAAGAATATATAACGAAATGTTTTGTGACGTACTTTCAAACACCAGTGGTTGTTAAAAGTAGGCCTAAAGCTTCAGGTATTAAACCGTGGATAACAAGACATAGGTTTAGCGCTTTCGACCCCCTGGTTGCACCCTTGATTGGCCGGCAGCAGTAGGTACCTCAACAAGACTTAGAACAAGGCAATGGGCGCGATGAAAGTGCAAACACACACAGTCTTAATAAGTCTTTATCCCATCTTACCGTCAAGTAGATATGGTCAAACGCGAACAAAGGCATCCAGAGATAAAAAATTTAAACTGTTAGCTCTTTTGCTTTACATAGCGTTACAGTGCTTACACCTATACGCACTTTCATTATATCTGTAATGTAAACATTATGTTCCGGTATGTAAATCATTCAAATAAATTGCATCAATTCATAAAAAGTACGTACCAACAACATCTTTGATTTCATTTTCTTGGTCGGGGGCATACATTTGACTAGATTCGATATCCAGTAACGTCGTGTATTTCCATGATAAACTGCATTTTCTTGGATGGCGGCTTATACTTGACTAGAATCAATATGCAATAACATCGTGTATTCCTTGATCAACTGCATTTTCTTGGATGGCGGCTTATACTTGACTAGGAACGATATGCAATAACCTCGTGTATTTCATGACCAACTCCATTGTCTAGAATGGCGGTTTATACTTGACTAGAGCCGATATGCGATAACGTCGTGTATTTCAGGATAAATTGCATTTTTTTGGTTGGGGGTTGATACTTGACTAGGATCAATATGCAATAATGGCGTGTGTTTCATGATAAACTGCATGTTTTTGGTTGGGGGCTTATACTTGACTAGAATCAATATGCAATAACGTCGTGCATTCCTTGATCAACTGCATTTTCTTGGATGGCGGCTTATACTTGACTAGGGTCAATATGCAATAATGTCGTGCATTCCATGATCAACTCAATTCTCTAAAATGGCGGCTTATACTTGACTAGGGTCGATATGCAATAACGTCGTGTATTTCATGATGAATTGCATTTTTTTGGTTGGGGGTTGATACTTGACTAGGATCAATATGCAATAATGGCGTGTGTTTCATGATAAACTGCATGTTTTTGGTTGGGGGCTTATACTTGACTAGAGTCGACATGCAATAACGTCGTGCATTCCTCGATAAATTGCATGTTTTTGTTTGGGGGCTTATACTTGACTAGGGCCGATATGCAATAACATCGTGTATTCCTTGATCAACTGCATTTTCTTGGATGGCGGCTTATACTTGACTAGAGTCAATATGCAATAATGTCGTGCATTCCATGATCAACTCAATTCTCTAAAATGGCGGCTTATACTTGACTAGGGTCGATATGCAATAATGTCGTGCATTCCATGATCAACTCAGTCCTCTAAAATGGCGGTTTATACTTGACTAGAGCCGATATGCGATAACGTCGTGTATTTCAGGATAAATTGCATTTTTTTGGTTGGGGGTTGATACTTGACTAGGATCAATATGCAATAACGTCGTGTATTCCGTGATAAATTGTATTTCCTTGGATGGCGGCAGATACTTGACTAGGATGAATAAGCAATAACATCGTGTAACCCATGATAAAATGCATTTTGTTGAATGACGGCTTATACTTGACTAGAATCAATATGCAATAACGTCGTGTATTCCATGATCAGCTGTATTTTCTTGGATAGAGACTTATTCTTGACTAGAGCCGATATGCAATAACGTCGTGTATTTCATGATGAATTGCATTTTTTTGGTTGGAGGTTGATACTTGACTAGGATCAATATGCAATAATGGCGTGTGTTTCATGATAAACTGCACGTTTTTGGTTGGGGGCTTATACTTGACTAGAGTCGACATGCAATAACGTCGTGCATTCCTCGATAAATTGCATGTTTTTGTTTGGGGGCTTATACTTGACTAGGGCCGATATGCAATAATGTCGTGTTTTTCATGATCAACTGCATTTTCTTGGATGGCGGCTTATACTTGACTAGAGTCGACATGCAATAACGTCGTGCATTCCTAGATAAATTGCATGTTTTTGTTTGGGGGCTTATACTTGACTAGGGCCGATATGCAATAATGTCGTGTTTTTCATGATCAACTGCATTTTCTTGGATGGCGGCTTATACTTGACTAGAGTCGATATGCGATGATGTCGTGTATTTCATGATGTTGGGGTCTCATATTGAGAGTGATCTGTAAGTGTTCGCGTAGTATGCAGGCAGTTGAGCATCAGGTTCCATTTTGGTTTTGAGAATTTACACTTTATTTGGGTTTGTATACAATAGCGTTGTGCATTTCAGCATCAAATAATCAAATATCCGTATATTTGGGAATCACAATAGATAGGACCTAATCCTTCAAAGAACACACAAGAAAACTAAAGGCTAAAATTCAATCAAGAAATGCTCTGCTTTCCAAATTAGCAAATTCAAAATGGGGAGCATACCCTTATACTTTGCGCACAAGTGCTTTAGCATTGTGCTTTTCTACAGCTGGATACGCGTGCCCAGTGTAGGAGAGATCAGCTCATGCAGCAAAAATCGACTCAGCTGTGAATAATACATGCCGACGAATTACAGGATACTTTAAACCGACCCCCCTTAATAAGGTGTACAGCTTGGTAGAAATTGCCCTCCCCCCCCCCCAGCATTCGCCGTGAAGTATCCAGCCAATCTGAACGACAAAAATGCAATTTGGACCAACGACATCCCATGTACGAATTGACAGCCGCCCCATCCAAACTAAAATCTAGAAAGAGTTGTCTAAGAACTGTTCCTCCTCTCGACAAGCACACCACGCGCCAACTCAAAACACAGAACCTGTGGCAGAACTACGCAGACAATATTCCAGATCAACATAAGCTCCAAAATTTCCCAGTTCAAGAATCTCTTCCCCAGGATGCAAGTTACAATGGAATAAGTGGCGTTGTCTCAGCCGTTTAAGATCAGGTGTAGGCAAGACCAAATCTCTTCTACTGAAGTGGGGCTACTTACCCCTCGCACTGATACCACCTAGCAGTGTGGAAAAGAAAATCAAACCATAAACCATTTGTTGGCTTGCGAAAAAACTGGAACAACCTCTTCTACTGAAGTGGGGCTACGTACCCCCCGGCATCGATACCACCTGCCAGTGTGGAAAAGAAAATCAAACCATCAACCATTCGTTAACTTGCGAAAAAACTGGAACAACCTGCACCATGGATGACTTATTACAATGTAACAGGAATGCCAAAAAAATCACAACGGCTTGGTGCAACTTAATATAGCTCAAACGGACACGAAGAAGCATAAAATTGCGTTTTTCTCATGGGGCATATGCTTAACAAGTGTTGTTATGGCAAGCTTGTTTTTCATTACATTAATCTCGTATTTGTGGTGGTGCCAGTTTAGAACATTGGATTGTTTTTGCACCAAAACCAAACAGGAGGCTATTGGGGAAGGTTAAGCAATCATTTGAAATTTGATGTGCTTGCAAACAGCGCTTTTGTATTTAACATCTTGTCTCTGAAAAGGTACAAATTTTAAGCCTATATATTAAGAAAGAGCGCAATTTTCGCATGTTTTGATGGCATCCTGTGGCGTTACGGTACACACCTGTGGTCGATGATCAACTGTTCTTAGTGACTCGGCTCTGCGAACAGTTCTTCTGTACTAAAAACACGTTTCTAACGGTTTCAGTTATGAGAAAGCTAGCGATAATAAAGAAAGAAGAGTATCTCATTCGCGCGCATTGCGTTCGTCACGTAAAACACGTCATGCAACGCATGTCACGTGATCGCCTATTACAGAGCATGACGGCCGATTCTTTACTAGCCCCAAAGTTTTGCCCACAGCAAGCAGACCATTATGATGATAAAAAATAAGACCAATATGCAGGCTGTTTGTAGACTATTTATCAATGTAGTAAAAAACATTTAAACACAGTGAGTAATTAGTATCAGATTATATACGCGGTAAAATCTTTTTTTTTTGTTTTTTTGTTTTATTTGCCATATTTATCCCCCATTCACGAGAAAGCAAATTGTATCGCTATACTTTGGACGGAAAGTCCGCACTCGCTTGGGAGTTGCCTTTTTCAAGGTTTATGGGCCACCTGTCTTCCACATAAATGTGGGGCGTCCCGTTAAGTGCCTTGCCCAAGGACACAACAAGTGAACTTGCCGGCTTGTTCTCCACAACCTCCCATAAATGCCGAGCGCCAAGCAGGGAAGCTGCGGATGCCATCTTTTTAAGTCGTTTGGTATGACTCGACAAGGGGAATGAACCCCAGGTCTACCGACTGCGAAGCGGACGCTCTAACCACTACGCCATCGCGTCAGTTATTTTATTAATATTTATTTTGGCATTGAGTACGCACAACCATTTGGCTTTATAAAAGACTAGCAGATTAACCCGTCGTTGATCGGGTAAAATGTAAAGACTGATCATACAGAAAGAAAATAAAACTGAACAATACAACCAGTGTCATAATTTCTTAGCAAATACAAATACAAATACATTAGCAAATACATAGACGATTCTGATCGAAATCAAAATACCGTACCCGTCGTTGATCGGGTAAAATGTAAAGACTGATTAAATTTTTACATTGAATAACCATATTTTAATATAGGTTGAATCAATATAGGCTCGTAGTCCCCCCATAGACGAATCTGAGCGAAATCAAAATACCGTACTTGGCCTCCCTGGAAAAAGTTATAGCAGATTTACGCGTGGTTGATCGGGTAAAATTCTTACATTGAATAACCATATTTTAACTCTTCGATCCCGCGCGGGTATAATTACCGGCAAGCGATCTTTATGCGTTCGCTCCCGCGACGGTATATATACCGGCAATAACAGAAATGGCGGACATGCGCGCAATTAATTGCGTACGTCTCGTTCAAGCAAAAACGTTTATATATAAACCTTTCTAACATTCTGTTTGTGGTTTCTAATTAAATTTTTTTGAATTTTGTTGTGTGAGTTAATATAGGTTGAATAAATACAGGCTTGTAGACCCCCATTTCCACCAGTCCTTGATCGGGTAAAATGTAAAGAGAAGGAAAATAAATATAGATTTACCCGTCGTTGATCGGGTAAAATGTAAAAAGAAGGAAAATAAATATAGGCTCGTAGCCCCCCATAGACGATTCTAATCGAAATCAAAATAACACAGATTTACCCGTCGTTGATCGGGTAAAATGTAAAGACTGATTAAATTTTTACATTGAATAACCATATATGTTAATGTGTTTTCATGATTTTTATTTCATCGTACAACAGCACAAATAGGCCTCTAGTAGAGCCCCATAGGCTCGTATCCCCCCATAGACGATTGTGATCGAAATCAAGATACCGTACTTCGCTTCCCTGAAGAAAGTTATATTTACCCGATCAACAACGGGTAAAGGAGTGACCCTAAAAGTACAGTCTTGCGCATAACCATCAAATTTGGATTTATATTTGCCACAAATTTATTTCTGTTTGTGGTACCTAACAAAAACTTTAGACAACTCTATATTTTATAGGCTCGTAGCCCCCCATAGACGATTCTGATCGAAATCAAAATACCATTTTGACTTCTTTGTGGTCACTCCATAAAACGTGTAATTGTATCAAAAATAAAACCTATGTTTCAGCTCGGGCTCGAACCGTGAACCTCTCGCGTGTGAGGCGAGCGTGATAACCACTACATTACTGAAACCCAATAACAATCGAAACAAAATTTACAAATATAAAATAAGTTATTTTGTGGCAACTGTTTGTAGCGCATTTGGCAACAGTTGAATGAATATAGGCTCGTAGCCCCCCAAAGACGATTCTGATCGAAATCAAAATACCGTACTTGGCTTCCCTGGAAAAAGTTATATAAGATTCATATGTTTGTTTGTATCTAAATGTCTCCAGTTTTATTTCTATAGCGGACAGACAGACAAACTTTGAGTTTTATATATAAGATTAAATTTTCGAATTCCGGTTTCACGATACAGATAACAAAAACATATAGAGCTTTATCAGACTTGCAAATAAAGATTGCCTTATGATATTTATCATAGTGTCTAAGTTGGGCCAAAATATCATTATTTTCAGAGTAGCAAAATTTATTCCATAGTACTCGGTATTTAGTCTAACGTTGAGAGAAAGATGCCCTTGTTTGACCAACATAGTAGTTAGGCTATCACAGTTTTTAAAACATGCGGCGTAAATACCCTAATTTTTGCACTTTAATTTTTGGGTCAAACGACGTTCTCCCTTAGGTGTGTAAATATGTTTCATCAGTGGAAACATAGAATTCTGTAAGAATTTTATCATGATTACCACATAGTGCACATTTATCACAGGGCCCAGATATGCCCTCATCCATGCTCCCATGAAGACCAAATGAAATCTTTTTATAGGAAGGTTGCACGTACCTGATCAACCGTCATCAAAATGCGCTTTCCAAAAAAGTGGCTGACCATTTTGAGTGATTTTGCATTGAATTGAATAGGAGTGATATCGCTTTTTGCAAAGCTAATGAATAAACGTGACAGTTGTTGAGTGAATGTTAAATATGATGTTTTACTGGTATTAAGGAATGAATCTAAGGTCAAAGTAAGGTAAGAGGTGCTAAGATTTGCTTGTTATTGCTAATAGTTGGGCTAATTTTATGGGCTAAATATGCAGGCTTATTTGTACTCAGCTTCTGTGAGGGTTTCATATTCAATTAATCAACGTGTTTAGGAATGCTCGGTTGTAGTGAATTGTAATGTGCAACTTATACAGAGTATTTAGTTGCATAAGCATACTGAAAAGTTGTAAACTTGAATTATACTGTAGCCTAAGTGACAGGGCAGACTTCTCTATCGTTTATCATATGCTGGATTAGATAATGTTGAATAAAATCGGTAAGTTTTTGAAATTTTTAGTCAATAGTGATTGCAGGCCAGTCATATTGATATATCAGATGTAATTTTGTGACCTTATCTACTCCTTAAGCAATTTCGTGGGCTATTACCTGGGCTGCTGGACCAAGGGCAATATAAATACTCACGGTACCGATTCATTTATTCATGCGTATGAGCTCATGCTCTGCTTGCATGTCTTTCGTCAGACCGGGCCACCACGACGGGTAGACTGCTTGGCCCCAGCACCTGTTTGCCACATAAAGATGGATGCATGCCGTTAAATGCCTTGCTCATTGACTCAACGAGTAAGCTTGTCGGCAAGCTTACAGTACCGTTAGTAATGATCAAACAATGGTTGTTTTTGCTAATGTACCCATAGGTATCTAATTAGTATAGTTTATTTTCAACTGAAGAGCAAATGGTATTTAAATGGCACTTCTTTGAGGGGTAATTTTTTTAAATTGGCACACAGTACTAAGCTTAGACCAGCCAACTGAAAGACCTAATCTCAACCAAATTGCTTTTGATCAAATTTATTTGTTTCCAAGGATCCAACTAGCTAAAATTCATTCCAAATTTTAATTAATTTCTCATTAGTTTTGAAAATATACCCAAAGGCTGGTGTTCACCCTATACCTTTCCAGCATAATTTACAGGTTTTGGTCAGCCAGTTTTTTTGGCGCGAAATGTGTGACGTCATATGCAACCTTCCTATAGCGAGTGACAAAATGCTCAATGTCTGTGGGCGCTTGTACGCAAGCATTACCTTAGATTGTAGACGTTTTTCCATCTAGGTGGATCGCAGTAGTTTTGGAAAATGGGTAACCCGTACAATTTTTTCTGCTTATTGTTCTTTAATTTGCTATTTTTAACAGCATGAAATCTATCCACCCAAGACTTGGCCTGTTCATGCAATAGTAAGGTTGCATATGACGTCACACATTTCGCTTAAGTTGCCCCTAAGAGAAGTGCCATCTAAATACCATTTGCTTCTCAGTTAAATATAACTTCACACCAATTTGATACTAGTCAATACGTTAGTCAAAACAATCATTATTTGATCAATACTACCGGTGCGGTAAGCTTGCCGAAAAGCTTGCATGTTTTGTCCATCGGCAGGGCACTTAACGGCATGCCTCCATCTTTATGTGGCAAACAGGTGCTGGGGCCAAGCAGTCTAACCGTCGTGGTGGCCCAGTCTGACGAAAGACATGCAAATAGAGCATGAGCTCATACGCATGAATAAATAAATCGGTACCGTAAGTTTTTTAATTACCCTTGTTACAACAGTCTCGGCAATAGCCCAAAAAATTGTTTAGGAAGTAGTTAAGGTCACAAAATTACATCTGATATATCAATACGACTGATCTGCAAGCACTATTGACAAAAACTTACTAATTTTATCCATCAATATCTAATCGAACATATGACAAACGGTAGAGAAGTCTGTCCTGTCATTTAGGCTGCAGTATAATTTAAGTTTACAACTTTTCAGCGTGCTTATGCAACCAAAAATACTGTAAAAGTTGCACATTACAATTAACTAAAACTCAGCATTCTCAAATACGCTGATTAATCGAATATGAAACCCTCACAGAAGCTGGCTACAAGTAAGCCTGCATGTTTAGCCCATAAAATTAGCCCAACTATTAACAATAACAAGCAAATCTTAGCACCTCTTATCTTACTTTGACTTCGCATTCATTTCTTAACATCAGTAAAACAACATATTTAACGTTCATTTAACAACTGTCATCTTTGATCATTTGATTTGCAAAAAACGATATCACTCTTATTCAATTTAATGCAAAATTGCTTAAAGTGGTCAGCCACTTTTTTAGAAAGTGCATTTTGATGACGGTTGATCACGTGCGTGCAACCTTCCTATTATCTTTGTTGTAAGAGTTTTAGGAAATTTAGAATTGAAACATTTGTGTTTGGATATTTCATAGTCAATTTTATCTTCACATATATGCTGCATGTGCATTACTTCAGATACAACAATAGATTGAAATACCCATAAGGGATGGTATGAACTTTTATTTGTAAAAGTTCTGTCAATGGCATTTTTTTTACGTTATTACACGTGACAAATCTAAATGGTGAGTCCAATGAGTGCTTGCAGAGAACGTTTAAAAATTCAACTTATTGATCTGAGTATTTGGTATTACACGATTTGATGGTTGTTTGAAGGTCCAACTTTTCCAAGACTGTTTCCTATTGCTTTGACTATATTTTGCGTTGAATTTTCCCCAATTCCAATAAAAATGATGTCGTCTATGAATCTTTTTTAAGTAACCGCTTTTTTTTTAAAGTAGCGGAGGCCAGAGTTGTTGCAAAATGCATAGCTATGTTAGCTAGCGAGAATGAATGGTAGCAATCAATAATTATGCCATTAAATTGTTTTGTAAAAATTCTGTCAATAGTGTATAATAACCGATTCTAGAGTAAGCATGATTAATTTTACAAAATATCTTTGACCCAGTTCGCAAAATTTCGATTGTGAATTCAGGGCTATTTATGGCCTACTAGAAGAATATGGCCCCATCAATCACATTTTGGCAGCAATTTTTAACCGGCCGACGTTTTCACTAAGTGAACAACTACATTACGCAGTGAGTGTGCGTAATGCGTCTAGAGCATATTTATTTCGCACATCCACGTGATATAATTCAGTAGACACGCGCATGGAATTAACTGCAGTGTTAGAAATGAAAGCAAGTGTTCAGTTCTGTCAACTTGAATGTAAATGCTGCCCTTTCCAGTTAAAAGAGTTATTTGAGGAAGGCGAAAACTGGATGACCTGTTGTGATAATGCTAATTACCTAAAGGAGTTATTAGTAAAAGTAAATCAAGCTTATGATGCATTTTCTTCTCTTTCGGCTCACTTGAGTGGTAATGACATAATCTCTAGTGATCTTGGCACTAAGTTAGATGTAGATACAGGTTACTGGGGATTTAAACAGCTTGTGCAGGAATGGTTTGATGGCCTTCCCCCTTCATCTCCAGTAGTTTCAGAGACAACAACAACTTTAGCTCAAGTGGGAGACGAAATCGGGTCGTCCTTGCCTCTAAACTGGATCTTCTAAATTCTCTTGCATCTTCTAAGATTCAATCACGCGTTTGGAATTATTCGTGTTTTCCCAGTGTTAGTTCCACTGCAGACTTGTTTGGCTCTAAGGTTGGTTGTCCTCCTGGCTTTTCGGCGCCGCATAGGTCAACTACATTTTGTGATATTCAGTATGTGCAAGCGAACAATCGATCTGTGCAAGACCCACTAAAAGCTCAAGTGCCGACATCTGTTGTATGTTTAACATTTCAAACCCAACAGATATCTTTAGTCTCCAGGAATAAGTTTTTCCCTTCCCCACAGCCTTCCATAAAGAGAGGTTTGCGTGGTTCCCGCAGGTCTAGGGCAAGTAGTAGCAGTTCTACGAGTCGCTTAGAACAAGCTCGCGTCAAATTAGAACTTGCGCATCTTGAGGCAAAATGAAGAGAGCAAATGAAGAGGCAAAATGAAGAGAGATTAATGGAAGAAGAAGAAGAAATATCTGCTACTGATGCTGAATTGAAACGCAAGAAAGCTGAGTTACGTCTTATGAAAATTAAAGCAGAAGACGAACGTTGCATTAAGGCTGCAGAGTTGGAGGCTGCTCTTTATCGCTCGCAAATAGATACTGAAGATGATCTATCTTCTGATGACGGTAAATCTGTAGCTCCGCAATCTCAAACAGGAAATAAAGCAAACTGTGTAACTTACTCCTCAAACGATCGAGTTCGATTTAATGATCAAACACATAAAGTTTGCATAAATTCTGATGTAGTGACTTCTTTCGCTGCTTCATATAGCCTACCGTTTCTGCGAGCAAGTTTGGTAGGCTAAAAGCAAATGACAAAAATCAGGGACCTTTTGTCAGGGAAACCTTCTGTCATAAACCTGCCTCTTATTCTGGTCCAAGGATCTCTGAGGTAACTCACGCCCCTACTCAACCTACTCCATCACAAATTTATGAAAGACCTTTTCAGGTAAGTAGTCAACACCCAAGTGTTCATAGTGCATATGATGCATTGAGAGTAGTACAGATCAGCTTCTGCCGACACCAAGTATTCGAAAATTCGACGGAGGTCCCCTTGATTACTGGGCTTTCTTTAATAGGTTTAAATGTCATATAGCTGACTGGTTACCTTCATAGAAAAAGTTGTCTTATTGCAGCATTGCACGGATGAAATGTTGCAATACATAACAACACTTTGCGGATGTCCATGAAAGTAGTCATCATGTTTATGATTTGGCATGGGATGAATTGAGACGGCGATGTGGCCAATCGTAGATTATTGCTCAAGCTTGTCAGGAAAAGCTTTTAAGTTTTCCCAAGATTGACCGAGACGTAGCTGAGAGGCTAAACAAGTTGAATATTTTGGTGAAAAAGAGTTGTTTTGCCTTGGGTAATGAAAATGTCTCTTCGAGTTTAGATTCAGTTCAGTTTCTCACAGCCTTAGCCACTAAACTTCCGTTGGATCTTAAGCGAAAATGGGTTTAGAACACTGTTTAGATTAGCGAAAGGTACGGACGTATTGCTTCATTTGAAGATTTTACCGTTTTTGTGGAAGAACAAGCTCGCGTGGCTAATTCAGTTTTTGGCTTAAAGTTGTTTCAATCGAGTAGTAGGAATGATTTCAGCAGTAAGCCGAAAGCTTCTTCGTTTCATACGGTGGTGAACAAAACCCGTATAGATGTAAAATGCCAATGTTGTTCAGAGCCCCACTATGTATATCAATGTAGAAAGCTTCGTTCATTGTCCGTTGAAGAAAGATGGAGCATTGTGAAGAAACAAGGCTTATGTAAACTATGTTTGCACTCTGGGCATTTTGCTACACGTTGCACTCTTAGCTTAAGGTGTAAAAAGAACGATTGTGGAAGTACAGCACACAATACTTTGTTACATTTAGTTTCTAAAGGCAGCGAGGCTCAGAGCAGCACTAACCAGCCGACGACAAGTAAAGAGTCCCAAGTTAAGTCGCTTGCAACTTCTTCTCGTATGTCAAATACATTTCAGGGTCGTGGTACCTACCTAGATATTGTTCCAGTCAAGGTATTCACCAAAGATGAAACCATTCAAACTTACGCTTTTAGATTCGGGGTCTAATAGATCCTTTTGTGAAGCACGCTTGATTCGCGAACTAAATATACGCGGATCCCCTGTGAAAATGTCTAAACAAACCATGTCGCCTAGTATTCCTCATGTTATGGATTGTAGTTTAGTGCAGTTACAGGTGTCGTCAATGAATGAAATTCGTTTGTTTACAAATAGGCTTTCAAATTGCAAGCTGTGATTTGAACGTTATAAGGTGCATTTTGGCGCTAATTTAGGTTTTGTCAAACAGGCTGCAACATATTTACACCCGTAGTTTGGAATAAGCTTTTCACTTAGTATGCTATAGCAAACTAATAACTAACCGTAAGTATAAAAATATTTTCGATTTTTGGCTTTTGCAAAATGACGGTCTTGATTCTCGTTCATAACTGATTCTACTTCATAACTAGGCTTGAAAAAAATGAGGTCTTGGTCTTGCGGTCTTAACAAACACAGATCATTAAAAAAATTTCGGCATTACACTTACGTCGAATAATTATTAAATGGATTTAACAAGTTTACATGATGGAATAAAGTAGTTTAATTGTGAACACTGAATCAATGTTTGCAAAAGAAAGTTGTTTTAAATCAGTCTTTATTTTTAAGGGCAGCCAGGGGCAAAGACGCTATGCCCCTTCTAATTTACTGATGTCGAACAAATGAAAAGATATTTTCAAGTAAAATGCCACCAATACGTTAATGTCGGAAAAAAGATGGTTCTCCTTAGCCATAAATGCCCAAAAAAACGCGATCTTCAAAAAAGAAAAAACATGTGACTAAAATTTTAAACAAAAAGCCTACATTCTATTGTGAACGTCCCCCAAATATTTTTGTGACTATGCTGATGCATTCATTTAACTTGGCGGCTCCCAAAAAGGGTTTCAAGAAATTATTACAAAAAATTTCAGGGGTTTGAAGAGAGAAAACTAACAGTGGTAAAATTTGTTTATTGGGGTATCTAAACATGAGGTTTTTTTGACACACACACTTTGATATGGTTTTAAATTTAATGTTTTGTATTTTGTTCCCACTATAAAACTGTTATGACTACACTCTAGATAAATTGAATTGCAAGGACTTTTTGAGGTATGAAAATTTCTCGTAGACGTCAATACTTTTGCAATGTTCCGAGGGAAAAAAACTTATTGGAATCATCGATCTAATTGTAACAGAAATACGAATACGCATTTTGTTAATAATAAGCCTTATTTCCTAATGCATCAAAATTTGTTATTTATGTACGGCTAGCAATTGTGCGTCCAGTGATGGTAATTGTTGTTGTTGCTGTTACCCAACCCCTTCCGAGGGATGAGGGCATAGCGAAATACCATGGAGCCCCAGAGGCCGGGCAACCTCCAAAGGCCTGGACCAGAGGTCATCAAGAGACAGAGTCGCCAGAGAACGTGCGGCACAGAGAGCCCGTAGCTGGACAGTGCAGAATGTGAGAAGAGGTGTCTTGGGACGAGTGCCCGCAGGCGCTACAGGAAGGATTCTCAATTCTGCCAATCATGATGAGATGAGAGCTTAACAGAAAGCGGTGTCCGTTGCAGCGAAAACGAGAGAGAACACAGCGAACATGAAGAGGGAGCACAAGTTCCTCGGTGGAAATTGAGGGATCCTGTGTGACAAAGAATTTAGACGAGATAGTACGCCTACAGTCCGAGAAAAAAGAATGTATCGAGAGATAAGAGAAAGAGACTACAAGGGATTGCAGAGGGCGCAAGTAGCGCTCCCCATCTGGCCAGCTCATCAACCGCGTCGTTCCCCGGGAGAAACGAGTGTCCGGGGGCCCATCGTAGCCTGAAAAAACAGGAAAAGTAAGAAGACAGTTTCCGCCAAATCTGCCAGAGAGATTGAGGTAAAAGAAAAGATGGAAGGAAGGACAGGGTGGTGAGAACAGAGCAAGAGTCAGAGAAAGGGCAGATTTGTTGCTGCTGCCAAGACCGGCACAGAGTTTGCAGAATGGCGCAGGCTTCAGCAACAAACTTGAGCATACTGGGCTTGCTAAGAGTGGCTTCAGTACCACTAAGAAAGCAGTTGGCAAGTACGCCAGAGCCGCCTTTGCCAAAAGGAAAAAGAACAGAGCCGTCAGTCAAGAGCACCAGATTGTGAGAGGGAATAGAATCAAGGTAAGTGAGAGCCGCACATTGGAGAGAGAGAGGGAGATCAAAGCGAGAGCATGGAGAAGTAAGGGTGGATTCCACAGTGAAAGAAGAAGATTCCAAGAGGGAAAGCAAGAGCATCCCTAAGAAAAGTAGAAGGAAGTATGAGCGGGTGAGTGGACGCAAAAGCTCTCCAGGCGATCTGCCGAGCCTTGGTGTCATTCCAAGTCTGAAATGGAAAAGCTTGGGAGACAAAGAGCCCCCTCATAAGATGAAAGAGTGAAATGAGTCAGGGTGACTCGTAGGGGAGGATGAGAAGCCTTGGAGAGAAAAAGTGAGATAGGGGAGGACGAAAGGCAACCGGCGGTGGCGCGATAAGCCGTTCAGTGAAGATGTTGCAATTTGGTGATATTGGTAACGCTTAAGAATGGAAACCATCCGGGTGAACCATATGTGAGGAAGGGCCGAAGAAAAGTTTTATATACAGTAGAAGAGAGGGACTCCACGCTTTTAAATAGAAATTAATATATTTGCTGCTTAAAGTGTTGGTCCACCGTCCAACAAAAAAAAATAAAACGGAGGCTTTTGCTTTCCGAATAGGTAGCAGACGCTTTAACTACCTTCCACCCTACACCCCCAATAAAAGGGGAGTCAAGTAAGTCGTTCATCAAGCATTTTATCAAGTGCAAATACGAAATAAACTAACTGCTAAAATGTTGCGCGCTTTTAAAACCAACCACACTAATAAACTGATTTAAAACACGAACACAAGAGTTAGCGGCTGGAATATATTGACAAAACTCTAATAATTGCAATTTGCGCAAATATGCAACTAACAGGTAAGGCGTTCACAACTTTTTTTGGTCTAAATTTAGACCGAAGGTAGTGTTTACAATAGTAAGACAAGATTACCCTTATCGGGGCTTTTAACAAGCCATAATGAGTAAAAGTTTTATTCATTTTATTTAAGATTAGAGTTGCCTTCATCTAAAGGCCAATTTTATAACTTGTTAATATTTTACAAGCACTCCCCTCCCCCCTTTCCAAAATAAAAGCCTAAAATACGATTTTGCAAAGACCATTCAAAATCACATTGCAACAGTTCAGCTGTAAAACTTAATTCCTTTTTTCCTCAAGATGAATCAATTGGCAGCGCTGTACAGATCAGTTTCAGAGTATTTCTGTAAAAATATGTCGTTTAGTATCGTTTCTTAAACGTGCTGCACAAAATTAGAAGATGAAAATAAAGTCTTGGTTTATGCTAGATTTCTTCCTTTTTGTTTACACCTATGAGCTTGTGCTATGTTTACAAGTCTCTGGACAGAGAGTCAATAACGACGGGTAGTCTCTTTGCCCAGCGAATTCGCCGCGTGTTTTTTAGATTATCCATTGCGAGCTGAACCTTAAACAGGGCAGCAGTAGACAGAGCTCTACGTGTTACTTTAAAAGTGTTGAGGGCAATATGCGGCAACTTTAAAATTAGAAAGAAGCCAGAACAGCCGATTGATTTGCTTCATCTAAAGATCACCCACTAACGCACCTGCCTTCCACCATTAGTAATAGCTTTTCTAACAGACGCTAATAGGTACGCTCTCCGCTGACATGTCACAAACTAGCGATTAATCAGGAAGCAGTCCGAGCATAATTACACTAACAGCCAATTATTTGAATGTCTTATTATTTGATTGAGGAATTCAAATTTAATTTTATTGAGGACAAATTAGAAACACGCAGCTGTGTGTTTAACCTAAAGCAATTTTTTCTATTTTAGCAAAAGTCTGCATTGATATAACAAAACCTAATGACTACAAAAATTGTTTTTGAAAATATTGACTTTGTTGTCGTTTATCACTGTTTAGTAAGGGAACAACTAAACTACTTTTTTCCATTTTTGCTTTCAAGCTGTTAACTGTACAAACATTAATCATTTCTTTGCGTTTGCTGATCAGCAGCTTCATATAACCGAAAAGAAATCAAGATTGTTTATGATGTTTACAAAAGAGTTGTTAGGTTTTGCAATATCACGGCAAAGCTGTCCTGAAACGGACTAAGCGACGACATAAAAAACCTTTTTTTGATTATTTGCATTTTTATGATAATCACTGGCAGACAGTTGATTAAAAAATGCAGGTCCAATTTATAGGCATAGAAAGATAGCAAAAGGGGCCAGGTTTGTGGAACCAATCGCAGAATTTATTTAATATAAATGAAAACAAACAAAAAAATTTGTTGAAGCATTTTTTGAAAACAACAAATGAAAACAAGAGAAGCCTGTTTTCTTTAATTTGAGTAATTTTGTTCTTAATTATTATCGTAAATAAAGAAATGGTTTAATTTATTAGTAAAAAAATCAATTACAAGTCGAAGTGAAAGCCATTTTACACAACTTGACAGCAAAAATTATGCCATTTAAGTTCTAAAATATCTCAGTCAAGTATTGGCCTAAATGCAGTTGATGGTAAACGTGTTTTAGTGTTAACCATCTGATAAAACATTATCCAGTGAAAATGAACCCCAGTCCGGTTTTACAGATGTACTTTCCATTTAGGGACTAAAATTTTTATACTAAAAGTACCTAAATCAGCCGATTTTGTGTCAACTGCATTTAGGTCGAAATGTGACTTATATACTTTTAAAACTCAGCTCTTCAGTTAGGCTTCCTCCCAACTACTTTTTGGCTCCGTCTTTGGTTTTTGGCCTGTTATATCCAGTCAAATGCTGAGCTAAAGTTTTCACACCCCTGGTTCAGCAGACATCAAATCATTAAAAATTATCTTAAATAAATGCTCATACTGGTATTCTGTTGGTTTTAATGGGGGAAGTATAGCCAATCAAACAAAATTTCATTTTTCTTCAACCATATGTACTTACATATAAATCAAAAGATTTCTCTCTGGTAGCTGAAACAACAAAGAAGTTATTTTTAACTATTTGATTTTTAACACAGTTTCACCGGACTTGAATAGTGACTCCATTTAACCAATCAACATATTGTTAGCTACTACTGGTTCTCATCAACGTACTGTTGGTGGCGGAGCTGTCAGTCTGCATTTTCTACCTTGCTTTCAATCCGTCAATTTAAACCATGCGTTAATTCCAAAGGAAACTTGAAAAGTAATAGCGAGAAACCGATTGAGCACGAAGTGTATGACTGACACGATGAAAACCGAGTTTTTTCCTAGTTTACGGTTGGGCAACTAACAGCCTGAGAGTCACTTTTCAAAATTCAGTATTTTGTTTTTACAGTTTGCGCTTTCAAAAAGTTGACCTCCTAAAAAAGTTTTCAAATGAGAGGGTTGCACAATAAATATAAGCAAAACAATTGCTTCCAAAATATTGATCACCAAGAAAAGTTTTCGAGTTCAAAATGGGCAAAATCATCGTATACAGCTTCGATAACTCGGCCTCTGAACTTCAAGATCGATGGTCGTGACGCTTATTGCCATAAAAATTGGTTATCTCTGCCCTGAAGTGATTGACATACGGTTTTCACCATCAATAAAGTTTTCATCGAATCGTTGTATGAGAAGTACCGTAGCTAGCACAAAATGACACTGCCCGCAATGATGAAATGAAGAGAACTTATTTAATTTACCAAACACAAGATCAACGGAAGGTTTGGTGGGAGACTGCTTTAATAAATATTATCTAACTCATTTATTAAAGCACTCTCCTAGGAAATGTTCCCAAATCATAATTCAATATTTGCCGCTCTGAATAACCTACTTTACTTATAACATTAATCTCAGCCTTCTTTCCCAATTTTTAGATAAAATTGACTTATTTTAGTCCATTTGCAAAGGGAAAAGAGAGAGGGGGGTGGGAGGTTAAAATCACACAAACTTGTCGATTCAGTGATGTAAAAAAAAAGAATTTGAACCTATCATGGCATACCGATTGCGCTAAAACATTGCATGACACAACAAAACAATTTATGGCAGAAACAACGGATCATTTTTTTGTCTTATGAACAAGAACTATTTACCAAACACACGAAAACTGGGAGTGGTCAAAGATTTTTGCACACCATTAAAACTGTTTTGCTGCTTTATTGTTCCAGTAGAAGTCTTGTTTAAAAAAGTATTGGAGGAAGTAAAACACATTAAAATAGCACATTTACAAAATTTTACAAAGCAGGACGAGTTGACATCAAAACTAACTTATAGAATCAGCACAAAATTTGCTATAGTTGTTTAACCCTTTTGGTGAAAATAGAGACTTTTTACGAAGCAATTTTCCAGGTTTACTAATCAAGAATCGAAGGAAAAGCGGCAGCTCAATTTGAACCAGTTATAAATGCATATTAATAGTTTAATCTCAAGCACCAGTTGGTAGTCACTGTCACAGATGAGGGCCGAAAATAAGAATCCACATTTTGAACGATTCAAGAATGCAATCGAAGCAGAAATGAATAGCCCAAGGTATAAACGCGAATTTAAGACCAGTGGCCTTAACACTCTCGTGCTCTGTGCTTTATTAGCGCGATTGTTTGATTCAACAGTTACTTTTTATTTATTTATGCGTATAAGCTTATGCTCGGTTTGAAATCCTTAGTCAAAATGGGCCACTACGCCCTACCAGCATTCTGGCACAAAGATTGAGAAATTTCGTCATGAGCTTTTTTTCCAAGGTCACAACAGGCAACCTTGCTTCTTCATTCTCACTATCCCTTTTGTACTGAGCGCCAAGCAAGGAAGCTGTAAAATTCTTTTTTTAACTTTTTGGTAGGATGCTACAATTAAACTCAATTCTGCCGACTGCCAAACGGACGTTCTAATTATAATTCTTCCGCAACGCCTTTTCTTTTCGTGAAACAGATAGTTTTATTATCTTCAGAATATTTTTCAATATACAGGGTGTCCCAAAAGTCTTGGGCACATTTCAAGTCCTCATTTCTGCTGATCTATGAATGGTAGTTGAATGAAACTGTGGTCATTTTAATGCTAAATTCATTGAGTTTTTTTGTCATGCTGATAATTTTTTCATATATTTTCATGTAGCTTAAATAACTAAAATAACCTAGATCCACCAATGGCTTTCACTCAACCAGAAAAAGCGTTTTGTGTCCCTGAACTTTCAAAAACTGATTCAGCGACACTTGATGATCGCGTTCTCTTGCCCTAATATCCTAGGTCTCCAGATGTCACACCCTGCGACTTCTTTTTGTGGGTTTCGTGAAAGCACTGCTCTATGCGCCTCCCCCTTCCAAAAGATGTAGCTAATCTCAAGGCCGAATAACGGAAGTTGTTGTAACTTGCAACCATAGACAACACAATGTTGGAACGCATTTTAGCAGGAATTTGACTATCGGCTTGATGTGTGGCGTATGACTAATGGTGTTTACGTTGAACATCTTTGAACATTCTATAAAAAACTTGAGACTGCAAGCTGGGGTTCATTTCCCGAGTCGAGTCACACCAAAAGACTTTAAAAAATGGTATTCACAGCTTCCCTGTTTGGCGCTTAGCACATAAGGGACAGTGTGGAGAACAAGCTTGCTTGTTGTGTCCTTGGGCAAGGCACTTAACGGGATGCCTCCGTCTTTACGTGGCAGACAGATGGCGGGGCCAAGCAGTTTACCCGTCGTGGTGGCCTAGGCTGACGAAAGACATGCAAACCGAGCATGAGCTCATACGCGCGAATGAATAAATAAAGTTGAGTGATGCACACCTCAAATCTGTCCTGACTATCGCCACAACCAAAATGATGCCAATAAAATTTATTCATGAATTGAAATTTAATTTTTATTGATGAAATGAAATTAATTTATTCATGAAATGAATTGAAATTTATTCATGCGTATGAGCTCATGCTCCGTTTGCACGTCTTTCGTCAGCCTAGGCCACCACGACGGTTAGACTGCTTGGCCCCACCACCTGTCTACCACATGAAGATGGAGGCATTCAGCTAAGTGCCTTGCCCAAGGACACCACAAGCAAGCTTGCCGGCTTGTTCTTTAGAACCTCCTCCAAATATCGAGCATTAAGCAGGAAAGCTGTGAGTATCATTTTTTAAAGTCTCTTGGTAAGGTTCGACTTGGAAAATGAACCCCAGGTCAACCGATTGTAAAGCGGACGCTCTAACCACTGAGCCATCGCGCCGGTTCGACGATATTCCAGTTTCATTGCAGCCATACTTTGCAGACCCCGTTTCAATTCTTATGGCAACACTCTCAGAATATTTATGACAAAAATTTTGACAACTTCAGTCAACTTGCAGCCTTAACTCTTAGTTGCATGTGAAATAAAATTGATGATGCCAAAGAAATATAACTCACCTTTGCACAGACACCGCAGGGGTGTATTAACAAGAGTCATAAAGGAGAAATGGCTCCTGTAACTGCTTAGAGAACTCCA
Source organism: Trididemnum clinides (assembly GCA_963675345.1). Lineage (NCBI taxonomy): Eukaryota > Metazoa > Chordata > Ascidiacea > Aplousobranchia > Didemnidae > Trididemnum > Trididemnum clinides. Next base: position 25,352,091 of record OY776294.1, read on the forward strand.
GCGAGCCCTTAATACGACCGCGATAAACCATCAAAATAAGTAATATATTACCAAGTCGTTTTCTGTTTCTGTAGCATGCATGTCCGACAACCAAGCATAGAACGCTGATAGAAAATAAGACACAGAGAATAAATTTTGAGAAATAACTAACAGCGTTCAAGCCCACAACCTCAATTTCAAATCGTAAATGATAATATTCAAGAGGTTTTGTGCGCAGTTTGACCAACGTCACATCGTAATCACCGGCATCTTCATAACTAACCTAAATTAACAAACGTGTTTTAAAAAACTGCGAGGTTTCCAACATTTGTTAAAGTACGCAAGGCGACAAACAAGAGCAACATTTATTATTTAAACGATTTAAAAATGACGGGAAGAAGACCTACTAAAATAAACCGATTATCAAAAACTTTTATTGCATTACAACTCACGTTGTATGAAGAAAAAACCTGCCTGTTTAACGAAACGTCTGGATATCCACAAGAAAATCTGCTTGTTTAACGAAACATCTGAATATCCGAAAGAGTTATAACATGAGCTCGTGTTTTTTCAATTACTTCATTCAGTTTGCTACCTTGACGTATGTCAAATGCTCGTTCCAGTACTCCCTTAAATTTCTGACCACTTTTGAAGAGTAAGTTACAATATCTTGTGCGCCAATAGCTTAGTCGATTTCTTGGCGGCAATTACGGCACAGTCAGGAAAACTTACCAGCTAAACTTTTTTACAGCAAAACTAAGTAAACAATTGAGCAATGGATCAAGAAAATAATCGCTGTTGCAAGCAAATCACAATTCCGGCAAACTACAATTTACCACCCTTTTCTGAGAACCCAACTAATTCTTAATTTATAGTACACCTCAAAAATAACAGATGCATATCACTCAGATATTAATTTAAGCCAAGAAAGTGCAGTGTACTTGGTACATTGTGTGCAATGTACAGTGAATACCAAAAAACCTTAGGTAACGTGGAAAAGTCAATGACGCAGTGTTGCAATAAAAAGTTTTAGTTACTATCTCAGAGCAAGACTTACATTGTTCACTTGATAATCGAAATCAACTTCACCTCTGTTCCAAAAAATCATAGTCACGTTTCCTCTGGCCAATTTTCCTGTTCAATTTCAAGTTGTTACATCAATATCTTTATTTTTCGATCATGGAAAATTTCGACTTCTTTTCCTTGGCATGTACTCAAGCTCTCTTTACACTCTATAACTATGCTAAGCCAAGGGCGTGCGATATTTTTGTGCAGGCGGGCTGATTTTTGACTTTTTGAAAATACCGTGGGTTAATAAAAGTTCGTATTCGGGCTCAATTAAGCTCATCGGCAGTGATTACTGATAGTATTTATGAGATATAATAGACAAAATCTTTTTTTGGAGATCACAGTTTTTCACAGCTGTGTATTTTACAAAATTCCCCAATTGGTCAGTGATGACATTTGTTTGGAGATCAATACTTTTCCAAAACTTTATAGCTTCAATTTTTCCAAATTTTCTAATTTCTTCCAAGGCCCGCAGAATTCTTCCGCGGGCAACAAAAACTTCACGTCGCGGGCCACAGGTCACACATTCGTGTACTACGCCACAACGACGGGGAGACAGCAGGGCTCGCCCCTTGTCTACAACATCAATGTAGAGGAATCTCGTTAAGAGTGTTACACAAGAGCACAGCAACCAAACTTGCCAGCTTTTGCTCCATACTATCTCTTTCGTGTTGAGCGCCAAGCTGAAAAGCTGTGAATATCACTTTCAAAGCTGTCGGTATCACTCAAAGAAGGATTTGAACCTACGTTTACCAGCTGCGAAGCGGAAGCTCTAACCACTACAACACCGTTCGGAATAGAACTTGCCAGAACTCCAAGTATAGTGCGATTTTACCTTCAGCCGTACTGTACGTAGTGGAAATTAACAGAAGACCTTGCAAAAGAGCAAAGCTAAATTATTGGGACGATGTCGGAACCTAATGATGGCCTAGCTAGTATCACAAAACGCTGATTACACTTCAATATCAATTTTAATTTCGGGTTGCCAAAATTTTGAGATCACATGATTGCCCACGGTTTTCTACATCTATTAGTTGGCCCCACACTGATGCATTTAACGTTACTAAATTGAAAGGTACCAATGTCAAAATGAGGAAATCAAGAAAGCAAAAACTGTCATTCATCACACCGTCGCCAGCTGTGCCAAAAATGTAAAAATTATTTAAATATGAAGCTAAATAATAAAAATAACTCCAAATAATACTATACAGCAGGGGTGGGCAACCTTTTTAGCCGGAGGGCCGCTTTGATCACTGAAGAGTTGGCCAAGGGCCAGTGCTCTGGATAGTGTCCAAGAATAAATAAAAAAGGTTACATCTTCTTGCAGTGTCGTATTATAGAGCGCGGACATTATGGGCTCCCAAAAAAAAGGTCATCACCTTCTGCATGGACGGAAAATGCGTCTGCGCACACTGACAAATGCCATTTTTATCGTGGCATAGCTTTTTGGCTCTTTAATACGGCAATTGTTTTTCCTCCTATCATCGTCACTCAGGTTTACTGAAATTTCAAAAGTGTTGGCTGGCCACACAAACTGGTCTCGGGGGGGTGCATGCGGCCTGCGGGCCATAGGTTACTCACCCCTGCTACACAGTATAAGGCTAGATTTTCAAAAGCGAAAAGCTAGATTACAAAAAAAGAGCTCAAGGCCAAAAAAAAACGTCAATTTACTGAGAAAAAAATTGCACAACTTACAGACTTACTTCCGTATTTAAATGGCTGAGCTAAGTGTAGCCACGAAACTAATGATCAGCGACTTCTGCTTCGCTGTCTTTGCTCAGGCCTGATTTCAAGAACTTGCGCTGCTTGGTATTAAAAAGTATTGAGCTGAGAGAAGTGGAATCCGCGAAATTACCACATTGTATGCAGATTTGTATCAAGATTTAATGCTACAGGAGAAGGAACAAGAAAGGAATTTTTAATTTCCCACCTTTATTAGTGACCTTTTCAACTTCTATATTGCTCGGTGAAAAGAACTTGACGGTGCATATGTGCCTGTGAGTGAAGTGCCAGTGGCAGTGCGTAGCTTCTATTTGAGTTGGCTTGGTGTACTCTTTGTTCTTTGCATCTTCATTGCCGCGCTGTTTGCTTGCAGCGGATCCTTTAACATTTAGAAACAAAATTAAAATCAAACATATATAATCAGAGTGTGATGCACAAATATGAGGAGTTTTTTACAACGAAGCCGTAAAAACAAAAAATGCAACAAATCACACTGTACTTAGTGGTGTATATCATATTAGGGGCAAGAGGAAAAGTCCAAATAAAAAACCAAAAAAATGACGTAGCAAAAAATAATTGCAATTAAATATTTGAACAACACCACCTTGATGGTGCAGAACATAATAAAAAAGTGATACAGTCACGAGATACAATTATAATGAATCAAAACAAATTGGTCGAAATGTTGCAGGGCTTTTTTTTGCAGCAAATAGTTACTTTATTTTCACTTAAAAGACTTGCAATGGGTTTCCACAAACGCATTGCAAAAACAGCACCATTGTAAAAACTGTTCAAATGTTATGCAGCAACACAGGTGATTTAAAAACTCTTTGCAAATCAAATCAGCAATCAGTTCGAGACAAGAGTTTTCCTGATTTCTGTTTCCACAGACAGAACTGACAATAAATTGCTTTCACTGAGACATTGAGGATCTTAAAAAAGTGTTGATCAGCTTCAGTATCGAAAAGCTTTGCTCTGCGCTAGCTGATGAGACCGGAATGACTAAAAAAAGCCACATATAAATTTGAAAAGCACTCTACTAGCTTGATCTGAATGATCGATTTCAAAATTGAAAGTGTACTGGGAAAGTTATCCATGAGGGATGAATAAGCGCTAAATCTTTTTAAAAAATTTCCTTTATTGGCTAAAGATACAAAAGCTTTAACTACATTTAACGCGATGGTGTAGTGGTTAAAGCGTCCGCTTCGCAGTTGGTAGACCTGGGGTTCATTCCCCTTGTCGAGTCAAACCAAAAAACTTTAAAAAATGGTATCTATTGCTTCCCTGCTTGGCGCTCGGCATTTATGGGAGGTTGTGGAGAACAAGCCGGCAATTTCGCTTGTTGTGTCCTTGGGCAAGGCACTTAACGGGACGCCTTACATTTATGTGGAAGACAGGTGACCCGGAAATGGCAACTCCCAAGCGAGTGCGGACTCACCGTCCAAAACATAGTGATACATCGCTTTCTCGTGAATGGAGGATAAGTATGGCAAATAAAAAAAAACTACATTTAACAACCTAAGAGCATGCATTTCATTAAACAATACTTCTTTGGTAGCTATTCTCAGTTAGAGAAATAGATTTAGAGTTGTTTTCAGGCATCTGGGACAGGTAATTTTTATACATAGCATATAAAATTTAATTTAGAATAAAAACTTTTTAAAGCGTGAAACCTTTCAGATGTTGAAGGTATTAATTGGTAAGCATGCAACTAAACACTTCATTATCAAACCTCTATTTTACTGACATCAGATCAATTGTCAACTAAACAGGATTTTCTATATTAAAAACAGAACACCGTTTTCTTGGTTTTCCGCTATCATTGAGCCATATTTCAAAAAGTTTATCAAAATCAGAATTCTTTCTGACAGCAGATTTCTTCTTCCAAACTCCTTCATAAAGATCTTCGAGACACAGCTATATCAACATTTATACTAACTTTCAGTTGATTGCTGCTGAGAGGATTTACTTTGCTCAGGACAACACCAGACATAACAATGTTTTAAAAACTCAAAAGAAAATATCATCGTTTTAATGCCCGTAACTTTTGTCGCTGACGTATTGTCCATGGACCTTTTAGCAATTCAACAAGTGCACAATGAATCTCAAGGTCCTCACATCAAACAACCTTGACAGATGCGATTACACTTTCCCGTCTCTTGCCTCATGAGTATTTCAAAACATTAGTTGATTTCTTTTAAATATCCTAGCGTTTTGACGAGAAGTAAAGGCTTAAAGTTTGTGCAAGACTCCAAAAACAGGAATACGTAAAAAAACGAAATCTTGAATTGGCACTATCACATAAACCACAAATTCAGACAATGGCTAGTGCAGTTACTAAAATATACCAGATGATTGATAATCAAAACCCGCCTCTGCAGGCCACCATTTCTTTTGCTCTACTTTGCCATTGTCATATCCCTGACAAAGACCATCCATACTAGAAATATTCGGTGCGTTCACACAATTACTTGGTCGGCGGCTTTGCTAGTCGTCAAAAAAGTGAGCTTTGCATGCTGGTAGCATTCACATGCACAAAATGGTCGTGGTTAAAACCAAGTACTGAAAATAAAATTTTTGGTGGTGGATCAAGCCAAACAACCAAAGTACAGACGAATTCAGTTGATTGCATATCAGATAATCACATAATATGTTTTATGCATAAAAATTGCAAATCCTAAACCACAGCCTACCTTTTTTTGAGAAAAGAGTCTGGTTAATCGCATATCGGCTTATTGCATAATCCGTTTAATCGCATGGAAACAAAATCTCTATTCGATTAACCAAAGTGTTAGTTGCAAAATCAAGTGACAAAAATCGGTCTTTGGCAAAACGTTTTGGCATTCCTGAAAGACAGACGCCAATCACGAGACCAGTGGGAGCACGCAGTGCACTGTGAAAAATGCTGCAAGATTTCTTCGATCAATTTCAGGCTGCATCTTTCATGTTTGCAAAAATTTGATCTTGCAGCAGTGCAAAATTCTTTGACCTTGCAGCAGATTTTTTACAGTGTGAGAACAAAAATTCGTGCGTGTACTTCGCAAGTGTAGGTCTTTGATGTGTGTAAAAAAATCCCATTTGGAAGCAATGACATTGAGGAAGAAAGCAGTGCCAATTTAATTCTCATTACCACGCCAAAAAACAAATTCTAAACGCTCTTGATAAAAATTGGCGGCGTTTGCAACGTGAAGGCACAGACATGGACACATCTTTCGTTTAAAAAACAATTACAAGAGAGCATGCAAAACAACATTAAACAAACTAATATTGCGCAGTATTTTACGTAATTGAAACAATGTTGTCTATGATTAAACAATACTTTGTCTCAGCAGTGCTTTATTTTTCTGTTGATACTAATTTTGGATAAACGCATAATCTGCTTAATCGCATAAAACAGCTTGGCAAATTGACTATGCAATTAACAGGATTCGTCTGTATATGACGTAGATGTAGAATGAAGGTGCTTATTGCACGCAGTTCAAGGGTTTAAAATTTGGTTAAGCAACAGTGTAATGGTTGTATTGCGCAGACCTAAACCCAAGCTATAAATTACAATTAATTGTCTCATGGCGTTTGCTGGTGTAGAGCAGTGAACAGGCATAAACTGTTGCCCATGAAATTAAGCAGGCTCTGCTCCAACAAACTATTTGAAACCACCATCTGTGATACGAGTATGCAGCAGTTTAAGCTTGTCTATATGGTTAAGGACTAGTTTGACAACTGGCGTAATTCTTTTTAATACAGTTTTTCATGTACTGACAATTTTTAGACGTCAGCATATGGTTGGCACATGCTTTCATGCTACAGCAGGCTTATCTTATACAAGTTATAAAACAAATTAGAAACCAAAGTAATTTCTAAATTAAGCACACTTAATTTCAAGCTCATCCCTTGTTTCAAAGAAATTTGATCAAGCCCCAAGTTTCACAGATTGAAACCTACTAAGAGAGCTCTGGCATCCGTGACTAAACTATGCTAGCGTATTTTGACAAATAGCAGGAGCTAGCTTTCAAGAAATGACTTTTCATTTAGGTTTATTGAATAAATACAGTTGATAATTTATAGTATGTTGTTGTTTCAGCTCTGAGGACTTCCACACTGATTTCTTTTGACAGCCAAGATAACAAATACTGAGTTGCAAGTTATAACTGTACTGTCAATTACGTGTTGATGAGATCACAAATTTGCAGTAAAGTTACTACTCTGCACGCTCGCTTTCTTCAAACCTCAATGCAGCCGAGTTTTGACTAAAGTCATGTCTGGATACAAGAGCGAGCAAACCTATTTTTAAAATGCAGCTTTGTCTTCATCACAGAAACGGCTGAATACACCCAATGCTTCTCGCAATTTCATTTACAGCGTAGAATCATTAATTAGCATGGGGATGATAGGTCGCACACTCTTGTTCATCATCTCTCGCTGCTATGAAACAAAGTCGTCAAGGAGAAACTAAAATTACGAAGTAAGGTGCACTAAATTAAGTTCCAAATATGCCAAGTTGTCAAAAGCATAGCATTAAACAGCTAAAATAGCATAAAAAAGTCACCTGCTATTGATTTTGATAATTCTAGAAATCTGAAACACCATCCCATATATGGCAGTGCAAAAGAACAGCAATACTTTGTCGAAACGATAATTTTAATCCATTATTTAATTGTTGTCTTTCTTAATTGCTTAATTAGGCTAAGAACTGATCACAGAATTTATGAATCAATCATATATTTTAACATCAATAAGAAACACAAAACCAATTACTGGCCTAAGAAAATAGCTATATTAGTCTGTAATCAGGACATAATCCTGCACATTACATTTCGAATAAAAGCGGCTGCTTAATAACTACCATTTTGCAGGAGAATTACTCATGTAGCCTTCAGGAATCATTTAAAAAATAAAATCATGAAGCAATATATCAAAAGAATAAAATCAATACATAACATTTTGTCTAGTACGAAACTAAATGCCACAATTTTGAGTAAGCCGGCAGCGACATTTTTTTAGCCTCTAAACACCAGTAATTCAACGCATGCTTGAAGCATCATCTTTGAGATTACTACTGAGACAGCACATTTTTATTAAAAGCAACAATTTTGTAAGTCAGCAGCATCAGTGTGCAGGTTTAAGCAAAGTTGATGATGACCATAACCGTGGGTTTTTTCTCTGGGTTGTGTGTTCTTGTGAAGAACACTTTACAGCAATTTTTTATTTTCCAAGTTGCGCTGCTTGTGATAGAAATCCAATGTCTCTGCAACATCAACAACTCTTCAGCTCTCAACCACGATCTACCAGCCATAGTTTGAACAAAAAATTTTTTTATTACTGGAGAATAAAACTATACTGGTACCTCAAAAGCAATCAAGTCAGAAAAAATTTTATAAAGACCTTTTTGTACATGAATGCTAGCTGCATATCTTCATTTTGTGGTCCCTTGAAAGGTCGGTTATTCGTTTGTTCATGCAACAGTCTGTGTTTTAGACCTGCTTTGAAGTTGTCAGAACTAATGGCATAGGCCATTTTTAGCACATTAAACCTAACACAACCAAGCTTGGGAAAATCCTGTGAAGGACAATTTCCAAAGATACAGCAACGCTGTCTTAAGGAGTTAATTAAACATTATTATTAATTAAGGATCTCGGTATCATTCCACCAATCAGTAAAGTAAATAATCAATTGGCTATATTTATCATAAACACTAAAGAAAATATCTAAAAAGCATTCTTTCGACATAACATAAATTTACTTATCTCAGTACGCATCATCTCTTCTTTGATACACTTTATTTATTTGATATTTCTGACAAATCCAAAAGCACGCAAATTTCAGGAATCATTTTCATAGTTTTTGCCTTTAATACCTTAAGTGATTTCAGTAACATTAATTGTTGATTGATGGCATTAGAAACAAAAGCTCATCTTGAAGCCTCTCAAACGGTTTTATTATTAGGTGTTCAATAATGTTTCGAGGAAGAGTTCTGTCACTTTTTGTCTCTCATTTTTGATTCAATATTAGCAATGTGAGTAGGTGACTAATGACATAAGAGCAAAAAGTTCATTGCAGCCTCCAAAGATGTCATTTCATCTTGTGTAGAATGTATCGGGCAATATTTCATAATTTGTATGGAATTTTAAAGTCAGAACTTGTTTTAATTGCAATTATTACTGGTCATAAATACATTAAAAACAACGCAAAAAGAATATAGAAAGTCAAAGTCATAATAAATTATGCAAAACATGCAGCAATTCAGCATTTATCACTGTAGACAACTTTGAAAAGTAGATTACACAAATTAAATGCAATACAAGTACCGTAGCTACATTTTATCTTTGAGCATTTTTTTCAGCAATAAATTTAAAGCATTCATCAACAGTTGCATATACTGGTAAAAGTATTTGAACACCATAAAAATGGACAGTCTATAAAGCATGTCGAGACAAAATTTGAAAGTTTGATTTATATTTATCCTTTTAAAGCATTTAGCAGTATAAATTTCTTAAGGATCATGTTACGCTAACTTTTAGGTTTATTAAAATAATTCTAAAATATTTTTAAAATTTAATACTTGATTATTACCAATAAAATAAATCTACAGCTGACCTAAAAATTTGCCTTAAGTCTAATTACAATTGCTTTTTCTTTTTCCATTTTTTCTAATTAATTACACTGGTCAACACAATTTTTTATGCCGGTGATATTAAAGTGAATTTAGGGCCACTGATTCCAAAAATGATATTAATTTTGCTAAATTGACTCTAGTTTTTGAGATATTTGAATATTTGTATATCTGAATATTTGAATATTTCATTGTGGATTCAAATATATGCAATATAAGCTTTCACAATGTCTAGTAGACCTATTTGCATCCAAGTTTGTTAAAACACATCAACACAATAAATTACTAAGACAATTTCTATTAAAATGTTATGCAGAAGACAATGAGATTTTTTCAGGTTTCAACTTCGGTTCTTTTTTGGAAACACAGCTTATACAATTTCCTGTGATGAGAGTCATTAGGACAATCACGCTGCAGGCACCAGCAGTTGTCAGCCATCATATGTCTGTCCCATCTTCCTTGATATCTCTCCTCCATAACTTTTATGTCCTGGTGAAATCTTTTACCTTGCTCTTCCGAAAAATCACCCAAGTTTTCAGGAAATCTGTTTAAGTGACTATGAAAGAAGAGGACTTTGATGCTCATGTTTGCTTCCATTTCTTGGTATTTATAAGCATGTTTTCAACCAATTCAACATAATTCAGTGCTTTGTGGTTACCTAAAAAGTTCTTAACCAAAGAGACGAACTGGACCAAGCAGAAAGTTCAACATCAGTCATGTTTTTTGTAAAATTTGGGTCGTTAATGAGCTTACGAACTGATGGACCATCAAAAATCCCCGCTTTTAGTTTCTCAAGACTCAATCCAGGAAAAAATCTACACAAGTATTTGAAGTAGCCTCCATTTTTGTCCAAAGCCTTCACAAACTGCTTCATTAATCCAAGTTTAATATGGAGTGGTGGCAACATAATCTTTTCCCTTTCAACTAGTGGTTCCCTTATGACGTTTTCTTTACCAACTTTCAGAGCATTTCTTGTAGACCAACACTTTTTTATCCAGTGTTGTTGCTTTGCCCTGCTATCCCATAAACACATAAAGCAAGGATACTTGGTGCATCCAGTTTGTTGTCCAAGCAAAAAATTCACCATTTTAAAGTCAACACAGATTGACCACTGGTGTTCCTCATAACAAATCCTTTGTAACACCGCTTTGATGTTGTCATATTCTTCTTTGAGCTTTGTAGTGAGCTATTAGTATACATGCAAAGCGGTTGCCATTGTGCAGCAAAACACATTTTAAGCTCCTTTTGGAACTATCAATAAATAATCTCCAATCTTCTGGTCTATAGTTCGGGATTTTCATTTTGAGAAGAAGTCCAATCATATTGTTGCAATATACAAGGTCATTGTCTTGGCTAAAAAAGGAAAGAATACCTGTTTCCCTATTCCGGTAAAATATGATTTTAGCATCTGGTTGCAGGCAGTTTTTTTCTTTCAGTCTGGATGCCAAAAGCTCAGATCCCTGTTTTGATAAATTTAAATCTCTGATCAAATCATTGAATTCTTGCTGGGTAAATTGCTTTGGACTGGAAGAGCTTTCTTCGTATTCACTGCAACTGCCTTCACTTGTTTCACTACACTCTAGTGCATGCGGTTCTTCACTATCTGAATCATGAAGCTGAGGAAGTGAAGTGAAAACAGGCACAGGAATGCTTTTGCAATGCAGAACTGGTCGTCTTGCTGACTTTAAATCTGGATATTCCCACTTTCTTTTTTTGTAGCTGTTAAAACCTTTTATATTAACCATGCAGAAATAGCAGTCGTCATGGTGATTTTGTGGTTTTCTCCACACCATAGGCACTCCAAATCTTAATCCTTTAAGCTTCCCATTCTTCCATAGTCTCAGGTTTTCTACACAAGTTTTGCAAACCTTGTGAGGTGCCCAAGGCTTATCCTGGTCACCAAGCTTTACATCAAAATGTGCAAAATATGATTGCTTGACAAAATCCGTGATGCATTTTCTTTGGTGTATGGGCGTACACTCTCTGCAGATGTAACGGAATGCATCAGGATTATTTGCACAGCTGAGTCGACAAGAAGACATTGCAATGTAATGTACTGAGGCTTAGGTAGTAGATTAGTAACATGCACAAGAAATTCTGCAAACAAGTGATTACGTAAATGCAAAGCAAGCTAGCAAAGCAAAATAATGCAATCAGCTCAAACTGGTACCAGTAGAACTAGACTATTAGCAGCTATCTAGGCTAGTAACCTTAAAATAAAGTTAAGGTTCTGAATGTCCTGCACTTTTAACATATTTTGCTTTGATTTCCTTAACTGCACAGTATAGTCTGCTAATTTTGCAGGCTAGTGAACTTTTCAAATGCAACCTGTAGGCTAGTAGCAAGCCTTGTACCACAATAGTCCAAGTTAATAAATCTTAAAAGCATGAGTAGGCTAGCTATATGGTAGTGGAAATTTTTGCTCAGGCTCAGTTCCATTCTTTTTTAAGTCGACTGTGGAATGATGGGCACGAAAACTATCTGCTTTTATCATTCTACCTGCATCACAAAGATCAACGAGTGACTAAGCATAATAGCCTTCAGACAGAGCGCACTTGGACTCAAAAAATGCCTTTTATCTCAAAAACTAGAGCCAATTTAGGAAAACTAATATCATTTTTGGAATCAGCGGCCCTAAATTCATTCCAACATTTCTGGCATAAAAGAAAAAAATGTTTTTTGTTGTGCTGTGTTATCTGCAACACTGACGGCATTATCAGCATTATACTGTTATTCTGGCTACCAGGTATTTTTGATAAATTCATTTTATTTAGCTCTTCTGGTAATGTAACGTTTATTTAAGTTGATACAAGTTCTTATCGAGCATGCAAAAAACTTTAATATCCGTCAACGTTTCGAACAGCTATACAGCTGTTCTTCATCAGGACTAATAATAAGCGAAAGCACGAGTGAGGCCTTCAAACCTTTTGTTTTGCCTTTTTCTTTCGATTGCGTAGCAAACTATTTATATTGCCTCACTCGTGCTTTCGCTTATTATTAGTCCTGATGAAGAACAGCTGTATAGCTGTTCGAAACGTTGACCGATATTAAAGTTTTTTGCATGCTCGATAAGAACTTGTATCAACTTAAATAAACGTTACATTACCAGAAGAGCTAAATAAAATGAAATTATCAGCATTAATTATAAAACTGGTCTATTTCCAGCAAATGCCTACCTGATGATATTCAAACGCCTATTTCCTCCAATTTCTACCTATCTAAAACCTATTCCACTTTTGTAGCGACATAAAAATAGCTAAGCTTATGCCTGAAAGCCTTTTCCTGGGATAAATTGGCCTAGGTCCATTTGCAGTTTGCTGCTTCAAAAGCCTACCATCTACAAAGAATAACCACGCTTGCTAATAGCTGACAATCAAGCAGATCAACTAGCTTAGGCAAACAACAAAAATCTTCAGTGCGATAGCCTTGATAGAATCAAATCGCATTTCTTAGACCAACTCTTCAGCCACGGCCAAGATAACCGGGTTTTTGAAGATTTTTAGTCGCGTTTTTTCGTGGCTTAGCAAAAACATTGCAAAAACGGCCAGCAAAGCCCCGTCAAGTGATCATGTGAACTAACTAGTTGTGGTTTTTTAGCACTTCCAACACAACATTAATCAAGGAAGCAGCAGGACACTAACAAACATTTACAATCTCAATAAAATGCTATTAACGAATTCTTTTGCATTAACTAATCACCCAAATACAGTAAACTGCTTTTGATCGTAGACATCCGGAAAACCATTGCATCCAAATTGTCGAATCATAATTAGTTTTTTGTTGCTAGTTCACAATTTTTAATACTAATTTTTGGATCGTTAAATCCATCAGCTTATTCTGAATAACTTTGCAGAATTAGTGACAACCTTGAGAAATGAGATTGACTTTGAGTAAATGCTCAGCGATAGGAAAATTAAATTTTGCTTGCAATTCTGCCAGTTCAAGAAAATTATGGTTTTTAAGATCTTCAACAATTTTGTCATTTGCCAATCCCCTAAAGGGCATATTTTTCAGCAAAATATTGCACCGTTGCCAAAAGTCTGTTAAGCACCGTTTTCCAATATTTAACTTGCTGGTGTATTGCACTTACCAAGTAATTATCTACAAAAAGCTCGTCTTTAATCTTCTTGATTTATGACTGGTGTGCATTGCTTATAAACGCCTTCCACTCACTTCATGATCTTGTAGACATCCCTCCAGATTTTTGCAGTCGGAAAAGCTGGCTGTACCTAAACTTGATAAGCAAGCAACAGCATATAATTTACAAGAAAAACAAAAAGCTCTGTTCTTTAACAATGAGTATACTGACCATGGTTTTCCAGAGCTTTCGGCAGAAGTGCGATAATTGAAACTGTAAATATTAGTTATCGCAAAAAAAAGTTATTTGACAGTGATTTGGGTGGCCATCTTACAGAATGGAATTTCTAACAAACGCTGTTCTTGCAAGAAGCCATTTGCCAACGTCCGCTAAATTAAATTACAGCAAAAAAGTAATAGTAATATCACTAACTTCATCACCATCAGGGGTTGGATACTGGACACAGCCTTTACACTCGCTGCCAACATGGACTCTGCACATCACTGGTTATATCTTCTGCAACATTATTCTCATCATCACCAACAACATTGTGCTTCGAGATGTCATCTTTAAACTCACAGACAATTGATTGCATACGGAAATCACTTTCTGTTTCATTGATAGACACAACTTCGCTGCTTGAAGATGCACTTTCTTTCTCTTTCAGTTCTTTACTACTAGGGTTAGTTATTGCAAAAAATTTGTCCATCAGACGTTTTTTATTTTGTTTTATTTTGTTTTATTTGCCATATTTATCCTCCATTCACGAGAAAGCGAATTGTATCGCTATACTTTGGACGGTAAGTCCGCACTCGCTTGGGAGTTGCCTTTTTCGAGGTTTATCGGTCACCTGTCTTCCACATGAAGGTGGGGCGTCCCGTTAAGTGCCTTGCCCAAGAACACAACAAGCGAACTTGCCGCCTTGTTCTCCACAACCTCCCCTAAATGCCGAGCGCCAAGCAGGGAAGCTGTGAATACCATTTTTTAAAGTCTTTTGGTATGACTCGACAAGGGGAATGAACCCCAGGTCTACCGACTGCGAAGCGGACGCTCTAACCACTACGCCATGTGAGTCACTTATATAGAGACACAATTGACGAAAAAGATAAAAGGAAAAAACTCTTTCGTGATTGGCAAAAGAAGCGATCAATAAAAGGAGCGGAAACTATTGTGTGATTTTTAGACCATATACAAATTCCTTTTGTTTGCATAAATTGGTTTGGATGTTTTGATGTATGTGGCTTCAAAGGTGGAAAGATGAAAAGAAGTACGGCCACGGGCAAGAATAGAAAATTTATTGTGTCTCTGAATAAGTGACTCACTTCACTTTTTCACTCTATTTCTGACGGATTCTCTTGAAAAGTGTCAGACAAAAAGTTTCGAGTTCGTCAAAATTAGTAATTGGCTGATTTCTACTAATTTTTTTATTTTATTTGCTCACTAGTAGCCCTTATCTATAACCCTAACACTTTAAAGTCATTTTTCTAGCGTAGTACAGCACATGACTACGGCAAATTCAAGTCTTGTTATAATTTTACCAAAAAAAGTGCAAGCTGAAAAGAGTGGTAACGTCATATTAGGTTTGATAAAAACAATTAAATGAAATATATACTACACCCTTGTGCAAATTAATTGCATCAAACAACAAAACAAAGTAAAATTGAAAATTTTATTCACATCAACAGGTTTTTACACAATACATCAATTTTAATACATGATATGACCACCATTGTTCTTTAGGACTTGTTGTACTCTGTTTGGCATAGAATCGACTAACGTTTGACATTTTTCTTTGATTTCTGGGTCCCGATACCATATCCGGATTATTGCCTTTATAAGCCTGGTTTTGGTTGTACAATCTTCACTGCGAAGTTTAATTATCGACCACAAATTCTCAATTGGATTGAGATCTGGGGAGTTTCCTGGCCAATCCAACACTGTAATTTTCATTTTCTTCCAGTAATCCATCACTTTTTTTGCCTTATGACATGGCGCCGAGTCCTGTTGATACACCCCAGATCCATCCGGAAAAGCATTTGCAAGATCAGCGGCCACTTTTTTTTCACAACTTTTATGTACTTCTCTGCATTCATCATTCCCTCAATGGGCAGCAATGATCCAACTCCATAGCAACTGAAACTACCCCAAAGCATCTTTTTGGGAGGATGTTTCACAGATTGATTCATGTGGCATTCACGGATGGGCTCTCCAATCGACCGACGAACATGCTGACTGCGCTTGCCTTGAACCAGAAAATGGCTTTCATCGCTAAAAAGCACTTTTCTCCAATCGGTTGCGATCCAGTTTCGGTATTTTTTGCCCAGTCAAGCCTTTTCTTTTTCATGTTAGCGGTTAAAAGTTGCTTTTTTACTGGTCTTCTTGCCATTCACCCACATTCAATCAGTTGACGACGTACCGTACTTGAACTAACATTCACTCCAGATGACAATAAATCCTTCCTCAGCATATCACTCGTCCTTCTTGGATCCTTTTTACTCTCTCGCAATATCCTGATATTGTCTCTTGTTGAAGTCTTTCTCTTCCTACCACACTTTTCCTTCCTCTTGGGTGACAATGTGCCAATGGTTCGGGCTTGCTTTAATATTCGTGAAACTGTGGACTGGTTTACACCCACGATGCTGGCTATTTCACATTGGTTTTTCGCCGTATGCTCGTGCAGGGTCAGTATTTTTGTTCGCTTACGTGGAGTAGTATCCATTATGACTTTTCTGTAACTTATGGGACAATATATAGCAGAAAAAAATGGCAAAACAGCTTCAATCTAACCAAATTACATTAGTTAATCCATTTGTTTATTTGCCAATTAATTTAGGATCAAGTTAATGAAATATTGCATCACCTTCAAAGTAATGGGTGAAAAAAGCAAAATCAATTGCTAACACTGAATTATGATTATGTCGTCACAAACAATCGTTATCATTTAATAAAAGACAAGTCTATGCCAAAAAATGCAGTTTTTGGCGTAAAAGCAGGTTTGATGCAATTAATTTGCACAAGGGTGTATAAAATTTGTGGGAGCATCCGAGAGATTTACAAAATGTCTTTTAATACTATTCAGAATTGTTAGGGTTGTTGGTGTTGTCACATCGCACTTCTCTTATAATGACTGCATTCAAGCAGAAAAAGCTGCTTTTAAGTGCTGATCATGAGACAGATCTGGCAATCTGCTAATTTCGAGTGTAGGAATGTCATGTAATGTTAGCAATCAAATGTTAAAACTAATTCATTAATTCATGCGTATGAGCTTCTCATTAGCCCTTTTTGCTAGTCTTCAGTTTGACTGGGTCACCACGACGGCAGACTGCTTGGCCCCACCACCTGTCTACCGCCTGAACATGGTGGCATCCCGCATCGGCTCTAACTATTACGCCATCCCGCTTGTATTTAAACCAATGAAGTATTTTTACAGCAAACTACAAACCATCTAAGCATTCAAACGCATCTATTTCACTCCATCGAGCATTTCCAAGGCATCTCGTTTCTGTTGATGTTGGAAGTGTTCCGTTTGAATAAACCAAAGTACCATTGTTGGAGCAAAAGAAATTGCCTGTTTCGTTGTAACGACCGTAGAAGGGCAGACGAGATATTTGCTTTGGTTTAACATGCAAAGGATATTCATCCACACAATCTTTAACACAAAACATATCGTAAATAACTATTAACGAAAGCATGCGACATCCAATTCCACATAACGAAATATTGTACATTTGGCTAAGTGCATGTAAAATTTAAATCATCTTACATTAACATCGACTTTTCATTACGTCTCTATAAAATTAACTATTAAAAGTAATTTTGAACGTATAGTAATTTGAAAGTTAGGCGATGGAAACTATTATACTGATATAAAATATTTACGCACAATTTAAGCTTTTAAGAACTACACCCAAGCAAAAGAAACGACCCGAGTTGCTCCAGATTCTGTCAATGGCAGGGTGCAACACTTCTAGTAACAAAATTTAAAGACTCCCGACTGCTCACTGGCAACTCAAAACATCAACCGACAGAAAGCCAAAAAACATGCGTAACCGCAGCTACGTCTGAATGTATCCAGAAGCTTAAGCAGGCGAGATGAATACCGAAGTGAATTATTTCATTTCGATCAATTATACAACAAAGCAAGCAGCCGAGAATTCAAAACTTATACGTGGCACAATTAAAGTGCTAGAACAACGTTCATGAATAATTGCCGAAGTGTTGGTTCTTGACTGTGGGATCCAGCTTACTTTGCTCTTTCCTTACTGCGTTTATGCCAGGAGCAAGAAACGTATATCCAGAGCAGGCCTGCACAACTCAAAAACAAGATCGGGCCACATTGACTAGAAAAAATTTGCCAAGGGCCGCATGAGCATTATTTGTACGTTAAATCGCTGGTTATAATCCAATTAAGCGTATATTATCATTGTGTAATACTTCAAACTCAGTAGAAACTTACGCACACTTTAATCACAAACACTATGTAAAACATTGCGTCGCTTCCCGGCGACAATTTTGCTATAATCTGGATACATAGGGGAACCAGATATTTTCAGGATGTTCTCCAGACTTTCATTGGACAACGAAGAGAGCTGCTTGTTCTTGTTCATATCGAAAAGGATTGTTCGCATATGTAGGTAATGCCAAAAATACTCAGCGTTTTCTTTGCAATTTGGACCAGGTTTTTATATTTATCACTGTCAGACTTCTGTAGACGTCTAGCAGGTTACTTTCTCTACGTTTAGTCTTGCACATAGACGAGACTTGCGGTTCGATAACCTCCACCTGCAATTGTATGGTCACTTCTTTGGATATATAGAAAATGGATCCTCAACCAGTGTGATTTGAAGATTTTCTTTCTGAGACAAAGTGAGTCGTCGGTCAAACGCTTGCATCAGCATCTCAATATGCTGAGCAAATTTTTCTCGTAGCTCAAGATGTTGGCCCTGGGGAATGCGTAGTGTACAGGTAGGAAAGTGGGTCATTTCACCTTTCAACAAGTGACTTCTGAAAAGTGGTAGTTTCACTTTGAAAGCTATCAAGCTGTTACCAACTGAAATATTAGCAGGTCTTTTTCCTGAAACTGCGTGTTGAGATCGTTCAGATAAGCAGTGATATCACAAAGAAAAAATAAATCATGATTCCCGGATTCACTTTCAAGCTTTTCGAACTTTTTAGTTTATTTTTAAAAACTGTAAAACTTCCTCTTTCAAAGCAACAAAACGCTGTAGCACTCTTCCTCGGTTCAACCATTTCACTTGTGTATGGTATACTAGGTCTTTATATTCAGCATCCACCTCTTTCAGAAATGCTCAAAACGTTCTATGTTTTAAAGCGCGAGTACGAAAGTAATATACTACCGAAACTACCACAGACATTATGTGGTCAAATATTAAAATCTTATCACACAAAGACTGCTGGTGAATAATGCAGTGGTGTGTGATCATATGTCTTTTAATGACTTCCTGAACTAGAGAAACTGCTCCAATATGTTTTCCACACATGGCTGGAGCACCGTCGGTGCATATGGCCACTAAGTTGTATGCCAACTTCTTGTTTACACAATTAATTGATTCAGTACAGACGTCTTTCCCAGTAGTACGGCCCTTCATTGATTGCATGGCAGCAAGTTCTTCACTAATATCAAAGTCCTTGTCAACTCCTCGAATATACATAACAACCTGAGCTGCATAGCCATAGCCATAGCCAACGAATAAAAGCAGAATCCTTTTATAGTAATGCAAGAGGCTAGCGATGCACTTAGCAAACCGAATATTTTGCTAACTCTATGCAGTTTGCTAAGAATTCTTTTACTTTCTCCATTAACTGATCGGTTAAGTTGGCAGCTATGTCAGCCACCCTTCTTTGTACGGTCATGCGTGAGAGACTGATGTTTTGGAATATCTGCATCTTTTATGGACAAAGCTCTGATACAGCTAGCAGAATACACTTTTTCACAAACTCTATGTCTGTAAAACACTTCTCAGAAACAGCAATTTTTCTCGAAATTTGGAAGCTAACATTTGTAGCTTTTGCACTTTCGTTGTCGAATACTTAAAAAAATTGCTGTTCCTTGGCAAGAATTTTCATGAGGCTGGCTGCTTTAAGGCTTTTTTCATTTTGATCTAATCTAGCGATAGTAGGTTGCTGAGTTTCCAAATGTCGTCTTAAATTATATTCTTTGGGAACGGTTATCGTTTCTCGACACAAAAGACAGATTATTTTGTCTTTGTTTGTTATAAAAAAGTACTTGTTCGTCCACTTAGAGTTAAATGGTCTGTGGTCGCTGTCTACTTTCTATTTTTTCACTTCAGGAATGGTTAACCAGTAAAAAACAGAGTTCAGCTACAGGCAGATCACGTAACACTAGTAAATAAACAACACTGAAACGATAACTGTAAAAAGAAGTAAGTGAACCACTCTCACTGGAAAGACGAACTTCAGTTTGTAGGCTACTAAGTATCTGATCGTTTTTTGTGCCTGCGCAATGGCCCTAGCACCGAATTCTAAAATTTTCTATTCTTGATGTTTTTCTCTGGCCCATCTAGGTTAAGAAAATGAGCCATAAACCGACAAAACTTCTAACAAACTTTGAGTAGGGCATCATAAGACTAGTAGCTGTTACATAATAATTGAGGAATAAGATTTAATCGAAATGCTTTCTATCACACACAGCAGATGGAATATAGAAAAGATAGAGTTCAGCTGTTGACTGACTTTGAAATGCTTTCGCGGGCCGTTCAAAACGCATTTGCAAGCCGCATGCGGCCTACGGGCCGTATGCTGTGCAGGCCTCATCTAGAGGCATCAAGTTTTGTAACCAATCTCACAACTACAAAAAAGTTGTAGATTGAAAAATTATAGGCGAAGATGGAAATTGTAAACCTTGCACCTAATTGGCAAAGCAGCATACAGGCGTAAGGGGCATTAACAATTTAGTAAAATGAATATGCCAGGAAACAATAATGAGTATACCACCCAACCAATTTAGACGAGACCATCTCTGGACGCGTTTTGTCCTTTTGGACTCATCAGCAGGGCCCGTCCCGTCACAAGCAAAAGTAACCAACTCGTTAAGACAAGGCGCTAGACTATATATGCAGCGTTTAATCTGCTTTTTCAGATCAGTGTGTAAACTGATCCCCTGGTGGATATGCAGCCAAAATCAACCAATTTGTCAACCCGCCCTGTTAAGCAATGCAATACGTCGTCGGTTGAAGTCTCAGTGCTTCTGCATGTGCATAATTGGATTTTTTTTAAGCATAACGTTAATGAGTGGGTTACTTTTGCTTGTGTCAGGACGGGCCCTGCTGATGAATCCAAAAGGATGAAACGCATCCAGGGATGGTCTCGTCTAAATTGGTTGGGTGGTATACTCATTATTGTTTCCTGGCATATTCATTTTACTAAATTGTTAATGCCCCTTATGCCCGTATGCTGCTTTGCCAATGAGGTGCAAGGTTTACAAAAAAAATTGTTTATAAAAGGCCAGTTATTTTATAGCTTAATTCCTATAAACAAATCGATCACTTCAGTGTCTTTCCGCTTCTATCACTATAAGCCCCTATCCACTTGGTCTTATAAACCTATAAAAGTTTGTGAAGTTATTTGATGTTTGTAAATAAGCACAGTCTTAATCCATTAACAGACTGATTGGTGTTATGGGCATAGTATAGGAAGCCAAAGTTTGAGGGAAAATCAACATAACAAAATGGATACATTATGATTTCAAATTGGAAATAAACATTTTTTTTGGTGATCAACTCTTCAAAGTCCAAGTTTTTAAACAAAAATTTATTTTTTGAGGCAACCACAAACAAACAAGACTAAGCAAGACTGGTGGGAGAAATGCATTTCCTTTCGCTCAACTACTGAGGTACAGCCTATTCTGTGATCAATGCACATAGGAGCAGCCAAGAAATTTTGATGCCACACGAAATATCGTTACGAGAGCGGCTGCACCGAGGCGTGACATAGACGTACCACCTAGGAAATTATTTCGGTAATCGTAAAACACAATCACTTTTCACTTTGTGCCCTACTACTAACCGGATGGAATGGATATAATGGAAAATGACAACGATTTGTGCATATATAAAATCAGTTTTAATTCAAAGTATATACCAGTACAACAACCAAGGTCATGGGTGATGGCCATATTTGCACGAACTTATTGTTCCTGTTCTTAGGAATTTTATTTGGGTAAAGATCCACAGCCAGCTGAATCAAAATTTCAAACCCGACAAAACTGACTGGTAGACTTGGCGAACAATGCCGATAAAGCCGGCTAGCCTACACTACAAAAATGAATTCTGCCTGTGTGAATGCTGTAACTTCTTTGAAACTATTGGGTGTATAAACATAAAACTTGTCACGATTAATCACCATTCCGAAATAAGCGTCATTAAAAAGTTGTTGACGTTTTGACGACGTCACAATTGATAATAATTATTTTACTTTTGCATTGCTTGATGAAAAGAAATTTCTAGTTTAAACGAAAGCAAGCGCATCCACTTATCAACTTGAAAATATTAACCTCTTTGAAATAGATTATGTCAAAATTGACGATTGATTGTAAATTATGTTTTTCTTATTTTTCCAAAAATACTGACCTAAGAACCACGGTTTGATAGCTTTTTCTAGGGATATTAACAAGGTACTTTTAACCCTTAGATGCAGGAATGGGTCTGGGAGGCCCGGCAAGGATTTTTTTAAAAAATTTATGTCGATTCTACTTAACATATGGCCGAGGTGTTCCGGGTATTCTTCTGCAACTTATGCTAGATTGCTTTCGTGGATTGATCCAGAAAAAAAAACCTTCGAGGTGGGAGGGACACCCGTTTTATTAGACTATGCTAAATTTTTGGGGTGCCACTTTCGCTTGGACTTCCAGTTTTTTTGCTTTGCCTCGATCGTTTTACAATATTAGGCAGATATTTTTCGGAGTATGTCTCTTTTGCTACTTGTTTCTATCATTTTTTTCACAGCCTAAAAAATCTCTACTGCCTCTAGTGGCCATTTACTTAGATTAGCACGTGGTCTTTGCTTAGGTTGTGAACGTAGAAAAACGTTTGACTGAAAGTCAGATCGTTAGTAATTTTTGCTTGTTAGTATTGCGGTTTGTTTCTAGTGAAGATGTCCAAGCGTAAAGGTGATAAGCTAACGCTTGACGAAGTAGAAGATATGATTGAAGAGGGTGTTTTGAGCGTAGACGAAGAATCAGAATGTTCAGAGGATGAAGATTTTGAGCCAGTCTCTAGCAATTTGCCTTCATCGTCTGAGAGTTCAGAGGAATCAAGCGATGACAGTTCTGATGAAGACAATGAACTGCACACAGAAATCGCTAATCGGACTGGTCGCAATGGCACATATTGGAGATCGGATACCCCTCCTCCAAGTAGGACTCCAAGGCATAATATTATGCATGAACAGCCAGGCCCTAAACGGACTGTGATAGCAAATTCTCCATCCAATGCATTAGAACTGTTTTTATCAGAAGAGATTCTCGATGAGGTGTGTAAATGCACAAACTTGGAAGGAAGGAGAGTGGCGAGTAGTAGAAGAAAGCGGTGGAACAATGTATCTAAGGAAAAACTTCTAGCTTATTTTGGACTTGTACTTCTTGCTGGCTCTGAAAAGCAGTGGGACGTATCAACATGCGAGTTGTTTGGGAATGACTTCTCAAACCCTATGCACAAGGCAACCATGTCTGTAGAAAGATTCGAAGACATCCGTCGCTTTTTGAGGTTTGATGACAAAAGAACGAGAGAATTCCGCCTGCAGACAGACCACATGGCAGCATTTAGATATATTTGGGAACTTTTTATTTCAAACTGCAAAAAATGATACAGTCCACACGAATGTGTTACTATTGATGAGCAACTGGTGGCTTTCAAGGGACGATGTAGATTTCTTCAGTATATTCCAACCAAGCCAGGAAAATACGGCATAAAAATCTTCTGGTTATGTGATTCGATAACAAACTATGGCTTCAACCGAAGTGTTTATACTGGTAGACAACTAGGTGAGGAAGTGAAGAGAAACGTGGGTAGTAGTATTGTGCATGAACTGTGCTCCCCTTTGCAGCACAGTGGTCGCAACGTAACCGCAGACAACTTTTTCACAAGCGTGCAATTGGCTGAATCCCTGCTGAACAAAAACCTAACATTAGTTGGGACCCTTCGACAAAATAAACCGGATATACCCCCGATTATGAAAGCAAGTAAAAGTCGGGAACGGTACAGCACTGAGTTTGGCTTCAAGGGTAACACCACTATGGTAAGCTATGTACCAAAGAAAGGAAAGGCGGTTATAATGCTGAGTACTATGCATCATGATAAAGCTATTGATGAAGGCAGTTCAAAGAAAAAGCCAGAGGTAATACAATACTACAATGGTACCAAAGCAGGAGTGGACACCTTCGACCAAATGATTCGCACATATAGTTGCAAGCGGCAGACAAAAAGATGGCCAGTAGTGATGTGGTACAATTTGCTGGATGTTGCTGCGCTAAATGCTTTCCTCATCTTTTCAACACAGAATCCGGAATTTGAAGTAGGAAAGACCCACAAGCGAAGATTGTTTCTGCGAAATCTCGCAAAGGAATTGGTAATTCCACAAATGAGAAGGCGACTGAGAGTGACTACAAACCTACGGTCAACTGTACTTGTGGCAATGGAACGATGCGGGGTCAGAAGAGAAGAAAATGTAGGCACTGTTTGCGAGACACCTGTAACCAAGCGAAAACGTTGCCACTATTGCCCTTCGAAAAAAGATCGTAAAAGTGCTATGGTATGCAAGAAATGTAACAAAAACGTGTGTAAGGAACGTAGTCATGTCGTTTGTAACAATTGTTTGTCTTCTTATTTTAGTACGTACATGTCTCCAGAGTGAGTTTTGGATTTGATTTTCTTTCTGATTTTGTACATAAAGTTATACACCGGAACCAAAATACATAAAACATACTTCTACAATACTGTACTTTGAGTGTGAATGCTTCAATATATACCAACAAACACAACCGCGAATGAAAACATACTCCTTTAGAACAGGTGGGCCTCGCAGGCCCGGTTTCTGTATTGGTGGGTGTTCATAGGTTCCTGCATCTAAGGGTTAATAAAAATAATTCTACAATGATTTAAGTTTAGTGAACGTGCAACAAGCAATTAAGCAGGCCAATACTTTTTAACGCTTCAAAAAAGCGGTTTAGTAAAAAACTTAAGTGACGTCATCATGCTCTCTAGTCACTAAAGAGGTACCAGACCACTGTGTGAAATCGTAGCTTTTTATCAAATCAATTGCACCTATGGATAACATTTTTGGCTTGAAAACAGATTAATAGGCTAATGGGGTAATCAGATGCAAAATATTTGAGAAGGGTGCCATAAGTAAAGCACATTCATGCAGTGAAGAAGCTTGGTGTCACAAATATCGTGAGAAGTTGCACAAAGCCTTGAAATTTGACTACTGACAACTTATTTCTATAATCTGAAGACAAAATCCACTATCTGTTTTGTTATTGTCAAGTAATAAATGAACCGACGACAGCCAAAAGTTGAAATCTTACTACCAGGTCATGGTACATTGTTTTTGTTTTGCGTAGATACCAAATAAAAACGGTGCCAAAGAGAAGCGTAAATGTAATGTTGAGATTGAAGCATAGCAATTCAATTTTATGTAAATTAGCGAAAATGCTAACGTTACTGGCACTAATCAAGTTTTGTTAGCATTGTTTAACTAGAACTAAAGAGATGTTATAGATTGAAACAAGTCTGTCCGCATCTGTCATATTTTGACTTGAAATTTTACAGCTCGTTGTCTGCAAGATACTAATTTGAGCAGCTCTGTTGATAGCCGTTTCGAGCTATGAGCACAAGGAGACAAGTTATATTTACTGTTTATAACTGCCTCAGCTACATTGAGCAGTTTACCATGCGCTCCCATTGCTCGCAGCGAGGAATACATAGTAAATTTAAAAACATTTTCTCTATACTTTTCTAAGGTACCACAAATGGGAAAGGAAATGCTTTTTTGACAAATCTAGATCACATCTGTGGCCTTTTCATGACCTAGTTGCCTTAAAGAGATCTACAGGTCAAAACAGACCAGTCGGAATCTGTAACTGTTTAAATAGTTACTATTCTCCAATTGTCATGGTTTTATCCTCAACTTATTGGGACACTCATCAAATTATACACGGACAAAATGATTATTTGCATAAGCTGAGCACTTTTGTGATGTTTTTGTAAGTAACTGAGTTCAAAAATATTAAATTAAGTTACACTTTTTGATGTCCAGTTTATGGCTACGATTTACGGCTACAAGTCATGTTATCAAAAACTTGAAAAGAAACACTGCATGGAGTCATAAAGATATGTTTTTAGTTAAAGCATTCTTTGTGCTACAAGTTAGTATTACATATATATTGCGGTAAACTAAAAAATCTTTTTTATAATAAAAATGGTGGCAGGTATTGCAAACACAAAAAAACATGAAGTATTGGCCGAGCGTCTCAATGGAGTAACTCTTTTACATACATTTTTCGTTAAAGAACACTACTGCAAAGAAGTGCTAAATGTGTCATTTGCAACTTACCTTGAAGCTTTACGTCAAGGCTCGCAACACTTTCTACATTATTATGCAATAATGAGTGACAAAAAACTTCAAAAAATACATTGTGTTTCCATTTTTTCCTCCATCCTGTATCTAATATTACAGTAAAATTGATAACGGGTTGATAACTTGCTTGATGAAATACATTGCAAGCACGAAATCGTAGAGCTGTTTCATATTTGAATGGATAAACTTGACTAAAATTGCATTTTTCCAAAAAATCAGAAGCAAACATTGCAGCAGAGTGAAGATTTGGAACATTACCAAATTTTAAATAACAATTTTCGTATTCCGTTGCATCAATTTTGACGTTCACTTGTAATTCTGGAAAATCATTTACTACCACTCCAGCATATGACAGTGGGTGTATTACTTCTATTGAAGGTGCATATGCTGCAACAGTATTTACAATTAATGCTAAGATAATGCATACAAGCATCATTGAAGATCAACATCTGTAACAAAAGTAGATAAACTAAATAATAAAAAGCATCTAATTAACTTATACAAACAAAAAAACATTAACATGTTATATTTAAAAAATAAACTTTTGTTCTTATCGCATTGAGCGTGGCACACAATGAAAGAGTTTGCATTTGCTTGCTGGATAAGTTGTTTTTTACAAAAAAGCTATCTCTTGTAAGAACCTCACCAATACCCTCATTACTTGTTTGCATAAAAAATGAGGGGGGAGCAAAGTTGAATAACTCTGGAAGGGCATGAACTTTCACAAAGCCAAATGCAAGTTGGGTAATTGGCAACAGGAACGCACTGACGTCACCAGAACGTGTTGAGCCAAACATAGAATCAACCGACAATACTTCTATAAGAAACCTA
This sequence comes from Trididemnum clinides, assembly GCA_963675345.1. Lineage (NCBI taxonomy): Eukaryota > Metazoa > Chordata > Ascidiacea > Aplousobranchia > Didemnidae > Trididemnum > Trididemnum clinides. The sequence goes on from OY776294.1 coordinate 25,378,994, forward strand.
CCAACGGTACAGAGAGTGTTCAGCAGAAGTCCGTAATTAATTCTTTCAGCGTTTAAGCTGACCTAATTTTATTTGTGACAGTTGATCCAGTTAAACGAGGGGCTCACTTACCAACTACTTATCGCCAGGAAATAGTAACGTACATCTCATGCAACAGGTGATATCATCAAAAATTCACTAAACGCGCTCAAAAAGGAGTCGTTGGCCGACAAGAAGCACTTCAAAGAATATCAGCAAACTTCAAATGACATGATGGGACAGGCCCTGCCGATGAGTCCAACAGGACGAAATGCGTCCAGGGATGGTCTTGTCAAATTATGGGAAGGAGGTTTTTATTATTTACAATAGTATTACTTTGTGAAATAACCACATCATTTGTGTGAACATGTCTATAAAGCGCATAGATTGCCTTTATAACTTAATAAATCAATGTATGATTCGGTTATGGTAATCACGTGCTATGTTCATAGAGGTAAGGGTTTTAAATAGATCTCTCTTACTATAAACTCTTTGAGTGGTACACTGCATAATCCGACTTTCTGACGTTATACACATTATGGATACACATTAGTCTACATTCAACTAACAGATTTGAATTTCCCCTTTGCAATTTGCACAATAATAACTCTTAGGTAGTCTCCTCTATTAAAAAAATTTTGCCTTCTATTTGTGTATACAACAATCGATTTTTTAGTATTATTTTTGAAAGCTAATAATAAATTTAGTACTTTCATCACTACGTGATTAAATTAAGCCAGTTATTAAGCTAAATCGGAATTCTTTATTATTAGGGATTAAAAAAAGCATTTGTCAAATAATGTAGAAACAGAGACGTAGCAGCCGCCTCCCAAACCCCCCAATTGGGGGGGCCCAGGCCAACTTTGGGGGCCCAAGTTAGTCTGAAATTGCTTTTTGGCTACGTGACTATTTTTAGTTCAGCAGACTTGTTTACAACCGATTTAAACTGTAGGAAGAAATTGGCTTGTGACATCATAAGTGAATGCTACGTCATTTTATCTCGCACAATCTAGAATATTTCGATTGATTTTCTGGTAGAATCTTGAATATTCGATTGACGTAACAATGCCGTTGTTACGCAACAATCATAGAATGGTCTGGAATTCTGTTTGGCTATAAATACCGGGACAATATATATACACTGCAGAGTGCAGATAAAGTATTTTATTGACATTGTATAGAATGAAACGTTCAAAAAGTGGTGCTCAAAAGAGAAAAGAAGCAGCCACTGCTCGAGATGCTGTAGCGAAATTGCCCAAGATGACAGATTTTTTCAAGATTACTAAGCAGAGTAGACCTGGCACTAGTACCGAGAGGGATGAAGAAAACTATAGTGTACAAGAAAAAGAAGACTATGACGATCAGCATCAAAGTGATTGTGAATTTCCAGAAAATGTAAGTTGTGATTTACCTGCCAATACGCAACCTTCAATATCAAAAATAACTGAATCTCAATTTACCCCTATCCCTGATGACCCATGTAAATGGCCTGAAAGTATTTCTGATGCTCAACGATGTGATATAGTAAAGCGTGGACCACATCAACTAATAATGAATTTTCCATATAATAACACAACTCCAAGGCGACGTTTTTCCTCCAACCATTATAAACGTGTGTTACCTAATCGTGAAAGTGTTTCACGGTCGTGGCTAGTTTATTCTGGGGAATCAGATCAAGTTTTTTGCTTTTGTTGTAAGCTATTTGGAAAAACACTAAGCCCCTTTTGTAGTGGTATAAATACATGGGAGGGTTTTTCGAAAAAACTGAAAGACCATGAAAACGGCATTTCCCACCAAGAATGCTGCAGTCAATGGATGTTGCTAGCTGAAGGGATAAGAAATTCATCCACTATCGACAAACGCGAGATGAATATTTTTTTCAATGAAAGACGTTTTTGGAGAAATGTTTTAGAGAGACTTATCGACATTGCCTTGTTTCTATCGGAAAGGAATCTTGCTTTTAGAGGATCTGAAGAAGTCTTAGGATCTCCTCACAATGGAAATTTTCTGGGTATATTTGAGCTTTTGGCAAGAAGAGATCCGATCCTAAAAGAGCTTCAAGACAGAATCAAGAATAAAAACACTAAAGATCACTATTTGAGTCCTACCATACAAAATGAACTAATTGAATTGCTAGCGACAGAAGTTGAAAAAGAAAATTTACAGCAATTGAAATTGGCAAAATATTTTTCTATAATTTTGGACTGCACTCCAGATATGTCACATCATGAACAAATGTCTGTCATTCTCCGTTATGTACTATGTAATGAAGAAGCTGCTGTTGTTAAAGAAACATTTTTTGGCTACTTGAGAATAAGTGACAGTACTGGGAAAGGCTTGTTGGACGCTTTCTTAGAAAAAGCGACCGAACTGCAACTCGAATTGTCTGATTGTCGAGGTCAGTCATATGATAATGGTGCTAACATGAAAGGAAAACATTCTGGGGTCCAAGCAAGAATGCTAGACATCAATCCCAAAGCTGTTTACGTGCCCTGTGCAAACCATACCCTTAACTTAGTTGTTGTTGACAGTGCTAATTCATCGACGGAAGCATTGACATTTTTTGGAGTACTTACAAGATTGTATGTGCTGTTTTCTTCCTCTGCTCAGCATTGGGAAATTTTGAAGAAACATGTGGAGCTGTCCATAAAGTCACAATCTGATACTCGTTGGGAAAGCAGAATTAAATGCATCAAACCTCTTCGATACAATTTAAAAGAGGAGTTGCTGGCACTGAAAGACTTGGAAGCCATTTCCATAGAAAGAAAAGATGGAAGAGCTGCCTCAGAAACAAAATCGTTGATAGCTCATTTATCAAAATGGAGTTTTCTTTTGTCGGTGTTTATTTGGTATGATATCCTATTCCAAGTCAATAAAGCAAGCAAGATTCTTCAATCGTATGGAGTCTCCCTTCATACAATGGAAACGGAAATCCAGGCAAGTGAAAAGTTTTTGCAAAACTATCGCACAACGGGTTATGACAGTGCCGCAACATCTGCTGTTGAAATAGCACAGGAATTGGATATTGATCCTTCTTTTCCTCCGTCAAGAAGTGGAAAGAAAAGAAGATTGTTTGATTACCAAGGTGAAGAGGAACAACGAGCTACTCCTGAACTGAAATTTAAAAGCAACTTTTTCTATCCATTAGTAGACCAGGCTATTATGTCAATAAAGGAGCGCTTTAATTTGTTACGTGAGGTTTCTTCCGCCTTTTCGTTTTTGTACACACGAGACAAACTTTTGCTTGTGCAACAAGAAAATGCTCTTCTTACTTGCTGTAAAGAGTTCCAAAAAAAGTTCGGTGACATTGATTCTGATGAAATGAGCGCTGAGCTACAGCGGTTTGTTTTAATTTTACAAAAAAAACGCAATCTCAATACGGCTCAAGACTTTCTGAACTATCTTCTAAAGACTCATTTATTTGAATTGTATCCGAATGTGTACATCGCACTTCGAATCTTACTAACTTGCCCCGTGACTGTTGCCAGCGCTGAAAGAAGCTTCAGCAAATTGAAACTGATCAAAACTTTTAATAGAACGTCTATGACAGACAGTAGACTATCTTCATTAGCCATGTTGTCAATCGAAAATGACTGCGCCCGATCTCTTGATTATGACAATGTCATAACAGCATTTGCGAACAAAAAAGTTCCCTCCAGACTATTTAAATGATACTGTGTTTTTATAACTTTTTCATGTTTTTCAGTGTCATTGCTTTCGTTTCGCAGTGTCTGCATAAATATCCTACTGAACTCTGGCATCGGTGCCGAATTTTTTATGACTTGCACCTTCGGTATCGGCATGCTTTATTCTGACATTAGCCTGTTTACTTATGTACAAATTGTGGTGTATTTTCTTAATGCAGCTTTTCAATTTTACACCTCTAAAGTGATATGACCTGTGTGCAGGGGCTCTTGCGCTTACTTTGGGGGGGGGCCGAAGTTGGAGTGCTACGGGACTGTGTAGAAACACATTGATTCAAGGAGCATAAAAATGGGATTTATTCGCAATTCTTAGTAAAAAGAATAAAGCCAAAATGCTGGTAAACATTTTATTAAAACGTTTCGCTTTTACACTAAAAGCATCATCAGTTACATAAATGATCACCTAAGGCTAGGCTAAATAGATACTGCATTGATAACTAACCGCTGTACAACTAAATTTAGTAAGGTATCAAAATTATGACATCACATCGTTCTTTTATGGCTTGAAACATCAAGACATTGGCCTATCAACGGAAGAACGCGATGCTTTACAAAAACTGGCAAATAATCCGACGCTGATTATCAGCAAGCCAGACAAAGGCAACGGAGTGGTTGTTATGAACAAAAATGACTATATAAACAAAATGAATAAAATTATATCCAACAAAGCGCAATTTCAGAAGGTATCTGTTGATGACAATATTGCCAACTTATCCAAATTTCAACGATTTCTCTATAATCTAAAAAGGAAGCAATTTCTAAAAAAAGAAGTTTACGATCGAATTAGACCAATCTCAGCTCTTACTCCTACACTTTATGGTTTGCCAAAACTGCACAAAGAAGAATACCCATGTCGGCCTATCTTAGCATCAAATGGTAGTTACACTTACGATTGCGCAGTATGGCTAAATGAAATACTCACACCACTGCGCGAACATCCATCTTGCATCAAAGACACTTTCGATTTTGTATCCCGATTATCAAAATTCAACTTCAGTTCAAGCCACATGGTTTCATTTGATGTAATTAGCCTATTTACCAACATTCCACTGGATTTAGTTATTGATATTGTTTTACAAAAAATCTACTCAAATAAAGAAATGACTCTTTTTCATGGGCTCACAAAAGCTCAATTTAAAAAGTTATTAACCTGGACCACCAAAACTACTACCTTTCAGTTCAACAAGCAATACTACAAACAGACAAACGGTGTAGCTATGGGGTCTCCCTTAGCTCCGCTTTTGGCTGATTTGTGCATGAATTGGATCATTGACCAAACAAAACAGATTCGACCACAACCGACTCTATTTTATAGATACGTAGACGACTGCTTTGCATTGTTTTCAAGTCAAAAAGAGATTTTAAAGTTCCACCAACAACTCAATATGATTCATCCTAATATACAATTTACCTACGAAGCTGCTGAAAACCATCAAATGCCTTTTTAGATGTTTGGATAGACAATTCCGAAGGAATATTGAAGCTAAGCACTTACCGAAAACCTACAAACACTGGTCTTTACATTAATTGGCAAAGTTTTGTTCCTTCCCGTTGTAAATTGAATCTAGTTAAAACTTTGCTACACAGAGCATATAGCATATGTAATTCGTATAGTTTAATCCATGAGGACTTTCAAGGCATATCTTCTATATTACAACGAAATGGCTATCCTCTCTGGTACATCAACAAACAAATACGTTTATTCTTGAACAAGCGACATAAATCACCAATCATGCAGAAATATGATACAAGTGGCAACTGTGAAAGTCTAAAAACGTCAGAAAGCAAAGAAATTCCCCTTCTTCTGCGATTACCTTACCTTGGCAATATATCGTTGCAAATTGAAAAAGAAATTCGGCAGTATTTAATTAAAAATCTTTCTACAAAATTTCGATTCAGATTGGTACACGACACTCACAATATTGGCAAATGCTTCAAATTTAAAGATCGTCAAGCCCTATTACACAATGCAGGAGTTGTGTATAAACTAAATTGCTCGTGTGGACAATCATACATTGGCCAAACTCACCGTAATCTAGCCACACGAATTCAAGAACATGTACCAAACGGAAAACTAAATCAAGAATCAGATGTAGCAAAGCACCTTGTGCGCAATCCTAACAACAAGATGAATTTTGATTCTCCTGAAATACCTGGTCATAGCAACAACCGCAGAAAGCTACGAATCAAAGAAACCTTACTTATTCAAAAAATTCAACCGCAAATTAACTTGGATGGAGCATCACAACCAATTTATTTGTTTAATACGTAATAGTTATAGAAAGTATATCTGCAGTGCGCTTTTTAAGTTAGCCTTGCCTTGCTAATTGATGGCAGTTGTTTGTTTTATCAGTTTGTGATGTCATAATTTTGATACCTTACTAAATTTAGTTGTACAGCGGTTAGCTATCAATGCAGTATCTATTTAGCCTAGCCTTAGGTGACCATTTATGTAACTGATGATGCTTTTAGTGTAAAAGCGAAACGTTTTAATAAAATGTTTACCAGCATTTTGGCTTTCTTCTTTTTACTAAACATTGATTCAAATTATTGAAAACAATCACTTTTGTGATCTTTACCAAAGATGAGGATGTAGGTACCAGTCAAAATTACTTTTGTTATTAACACATGCACATGCGATGTTACATCAACAATTTGTAGAGTAAAAATACTCCGTGACTGGTTACCAATTACCGGTACTTTTTTTTATCAGGGTTATTAATCAATACATACAAATCAAAGTTTACATACAAGCGAATCAGAAGTGTATTTTTCACTGAAAAAAAACAAGACCAGAAAATCAATGAAAATTCCCTCAATGTTTTATTGGAGTAAAAGACTTTGCTGTAGCTGAACTACCATTTTTACGAGATGCTGTATAACACTAAAATTCATTGAAACTTCGCACAAGCTTTTGCTTTCAAATCAAAACTATTTTGATTTATTTTAAAACGACCTGCTGCTCCGTGAAGCTGGAGACAAAGATGCTCAAAATTATCTTCCAAGCAAATTTGTTGATGACATGCATACAAAATTGTGTAAAAATGTCAGTCAGCTAGTGTTTTTTCAGGCCACCAATGAAAAATTACGTAGTTAGAATTCATACTAAAAAAAAGCATGAAATTACGTTACAAAATGCAGCTAGCAATGGTTTGAAGAATATAATTCAAAGCAATATTGAAAATTGTTTGAGATTTTGAATTGTAACCGCAAAGTAATACTTTGCATTGAAAATAAATGCTCTGAAGAGTGTAAGGCTACATTCCATCACAAATGTACTTGTAAAAAGTCGTAAAAATTTTAAATACAGAGATGTTGCTTGGACAGGGTAGAAAGGAAAAGATTGGTACAATTAGCACATAGCAAATTGGATTACCTGACATGAGCAAACAATGAACAAAAACGGTTACAAAGAAGAGCAAAAAGAAAAAAAAACACCGCCAGTTAGTTGAATCTCATGTATATCAAACAATGCCAGAGCTTAAACTTAACACACAAGGCTAGAGGCAAGCAATCTGCCGCCACAATTTGAAATTTTTGGTCAGCAAAAAAGGTTTTCGAATGCGGCCGGTAACGTGAAATTTTGTGGCCTTGAATGACAAATCTATCAATTTGATTCGAGAAAAACTGAACTCTAAAAAATAAGAATACGAGAGAAAGGTTCTTATTTGGATAACTTGGCGTTGTATTGCCTTGAAACTATTAATCTCCAAAAAAAAAAATTATAAGGTTTTTTGGATGGTAACTGTGACCAGCCTCTGCTTCAAAGCTAATTTGGGCAGAGAAACAACATGGATCACTCACTGGTCCGCTAAATTTTTAAGATGTTAAAAATTAGCTCTCAACAAAATAGGTCTTACATTCCTTCTCTAAGCAAGACTTTGCCTCTCTGCCCTGAGCCTGCATATGATGGTGTGGTTTGGGATTGGGAACTCACATTCTGTCAACATCTTCAAACATTACATAAGTTGCATCATGTGTTGCTCTGTTGATGAGGCAAGCTGGGAGCAACAAAAATTTTATCAGCTCCAGCTCCAGGATTGGTCATGGGAAATTTTAATAAAAACTTGATTTAGTTTGAAATCATATAATGATGAACTGATGACATGAAGCAGTATTCAAGACAGCTAATTTGTAAAAAGAAAAATATAACAAAAAAATAAAAAGCAAAGCGTGGTTTAGCTCATGGAAAATTTCTAAAGAGTGACATTAGTAATTTATGGAGATAGTGATTTAAACACTTAAGTGATTGGGGCTGGGGAGCCGGAGCTGGTGGGTGAGTTCTTCATAGCTCCAGAGGTGGAGTCGGAGCTAGTGCACTTTTACAGTGGCTCCCCATCCCTGGCTCTGTCCCTGGTCTATTCTACTGCTGAGTACTGTGTACCTCCTTGCTGTCGCAGAGCTTACTACAGCCTCCTTGAGATGGTCACAAACAATGCATTGCGTACAGTGACTGAACCCCTGCGTTCTACTTCGACAAACAATCACTCTGTCTTTTCAGCTAAACAGCATTCAGTTGCACATGGCAACACAGCCACGTTGCAACTTGTCCGCCGAGACCAAAAGCCTGAGCATCTGCTTCATCAAAAGCTGTTTAACAACCTGGAGAAGAAAGAGGAAATATTGGATAATTCAGCATAGAATAAATGAGATTATTCTACAAATTATAAATGTTTTCTAAATGTCAAAAACATCCATATTTTTGGTGAAGCTTATCAATTGACCTAACAAAAAAAATCGCATTGCTCAGACCGTTTGTTCTTGTGCAGGGGTGTTTTTAGTTCATGGAAATACGCCTTGGTCTAGTCCCATGGCACCTGGCTAACAATAAGAGAATTCTGCTCAGGCTGTACGATATGCGGTAACACCAAGTCTGAGAGAAATTCTCCCAAAATGCAATCTGAGAAAAAAACCGAGTGAGAGCCAGAGAGCAACCCTCCATCAACCAAGTCAGACTAGGCACTGATGGTATTGAGCTCGCCATGCCACGTGGACAAATTGCTTCATTCCGAAAATAAATATGGAGAAAATCACTCCATATTGCCATTCTAAGGTTAAATTTCTTTGCAGTTAGCAAAACTTCTTACTGAAGTAAGGCATTTTGTCTGTGGTTGTAGCACATCATCACAAGTTTTTATCACCCGGCAAAATGAAGATCACATTTTCATGACACACCTTAATGGGCATGCATTGATTGTCAATTGCTATTGGACATTAAGTCCTGGTCAGCTATTCTGATGGTTGCGTTTGCATAAAAAGTAGTAAGATAAAACCTTTTAATGTGAGTGGTTGACTATGGTAAAGGTGTGTACTGCAACCACTTCTTTCCACTTGGTATACCGTCAAAATTGAGAAGCAAAGTCTTTTTACAAACAAACCCAACATTGCAAGAACTAATCAATGATAATACCTTTCAATTTTCAAAATCCTTTATGCACTCGAATCACTTCGGAGCCAGTTGTCATAGTGCTTGAATGAAAATTAGTTTAAAAAGCACCAAGATATTCTACTTGATGAAAAAACTGATCAAGTGGACAAGAATATTTGCGAAAAAACTTTAAAATTTGTGCAAAAGCTTAGGTAATTTGGGGTCACATTTTTGATGACGATAAGAACAACGTAGTGGATGTTCGAACTGGTAAAGCAAGTGCAGTAATGCATGTGCTGCAAGGCTTTTGGTCTGAAAATTAGTTTTGCTTATGTTTTTATCTATGGTCATCAATGCTTGATGATGAAAAAAAGAGTGCAATTTTATGTGCCGGCTGCAGAATTGAAATTTCTGATTGAAATTGTAGATATGAAAAAAATCGAAGCATTATAAATGAAAATTTCTTTAAAATGAGTCATTGCTTCTTCTTATTTAAAGCCTTAGCTTTATTTGTTTGACTAGGTATGTAGCATGCCCCAATAAAGACTTGCTCATCAAATTCCATGTGCTACATTAACCGAAAAAAAGACAAGTCAGCAGCCCCAGAACCTTGTGGATGCCTTACACATGCACATTGCCTTTTCACTGAACCTGCTGAGAGAGTCAATTTTTGTTTTTGCACTGCATACAGTTACTCACAATAATAAATAAGCAATAATACACTTGTTGCAAAAATCAGGAAGTATTCAAACGCTTTTTGTTTATCAAGTCAAGATACCATTTCATTTTAGTAGAGTTAAGTAATAACTTTTCAAATTAGCCATAAAGATCATCAAGCTATAGCATGGAGTACTGTCATACCCTTGAAAGCGCAATTGATTCCAGCTCTTAAGATTACTAAAAACAAGGTCTAAGCATTTCTCTACCAGAATTTTAACAACTTATTAGCATACTTTGAGGGCCAAGTGGTCGAGGCAGTGTTGCCACTTAGTGTGCCTATTACCAAAAGTCTTGGTTTTAGGGTAGGGTAGCTGGTGCATATTGAGGGTTTAAATCCAATTCAGAGTTAACTACTGAAGGTGCTTTATGACGGTGACGTGACTTATTGACTGATTTGAGTTAAAGCTAATACCTTAATCAAAGGTTAGACCTCTATATATGACGAATCACTCTCATATCAACCTTAACTGATGGATTTTACCACATGCAGACAAAAAAATAACACTATTTAATTTAACAAAGCCACTAATAATGATAAATAAATAGTCTTACCAAACATAGTAAATTTTAATAATACGTAATTGGAAAGATTTATCAATTTGTTGATAACTCTAGAACACAGTGTTAAGCTTCTTGAAGAAATACCCAACGCATGCCCTTTAATTCTGCAGCAAAACCTTTTCATAGCATGAGAACCTTTGTGAGAGAACTGCTATTGAAGAAATAGTAACTTAAAAAATGTATGGTATATACAGTGGCAAGCAAAATGTAAGACTTTTTATTTTGCCACATTTTCAGCAAGAGCCTACTACCTTGACATCAAATTAAAATTACATGTTTTCCAGGAAAGCAAACCCTTTAACATTCACACAGTCTGAAAACTACTCTTTTGTGGCATCACTTGACAAAATTTCAAGCAATGATAGTGAAATTTGCCTACTAAAATTTTCAATTTTTTTAGGGGTCTCAAAACCCCCAAAAAATTTGTATGGCAAAAAAAAGGTAGATTTGGTACATAAAAAATATGATGTGTTGCTAAATACTGGTCTCATTTTAAGGCTTAGGAAATTTTCTTTCCAGAAATATATAACTTTAAGTAGTCTAGGCCAAGTGGTAAATGATATTTACTAATCAAAAATGAATATTGTACATCGTGTCAGTTCAAAACCCCTAAAAATTTTAGACTTACCTTCATTAAATTAAAATTTTTGGAAACACTACACCCTTTAAAAAGATAAAATAAATTGCAAATATTTTTCCACTAAAGTCGTTGTTTTGTGTCAAGTTTTTTAGGATATAGAAGCTAAAACACAAGTTTAAAAGCTGACAGAAGTTTGGCTTCCCTAAATCGAAATTTCATGTATCCCCCTTGTTTCTCAACAAATGGGAAGGGTGTAAAAAAGTTTCTGTTTCAATTTTAGTGACAACATATTCCATTTAAACGTAATATTTTCTGAATCTTGAAGACATTCTCGTTTTAAAAATACATAATGTTTCATGGTTTAGACTGACCTCTAGCAGATAATGACTGATCATATTTTAGGTATTGGGTATAGGTCCAAAGATTTTTTAGTACTGGTCGGTACCAGTCAAAAAAAGTCATGGGACTCAGAAAGTTGCAAATTGTAGAAAACATAGGCTTTTAGATAAGTTTTGACTGATATACCCTGAAAGCTTATTTCATTAGCATCATTTAGTGATCATTTCTAAAAAAATTGGTAGAAAATAAAATTTGTAGAGATCTTTGAAGTAAGGGTACAACCGTAATTTCGAAGACAACACAGTACCCATTGGGAGGGGGGAATTTGCATATTCAAAATAATTTTTTATATGTAAAATCTTCAAGAAATGAAGATCTTAATGATATATAACACTTGATGTAACAGCAAACAGACGAGTAATGATTTACAAACAAACTTGGGGTATATGTATATATTTTGGGGAGTTTGAGACCCCTAAGAATTTGAAAATTTTAGTAGGTAAAATTTTTATTGTTATTGCTTGAAATTTTGTAAAATGATGCCACAAAAAAGTAGTTTTCAGACTGTGTAAATGTTAATGGGTTTGCTTTCCTGGAAAACATGTAATTTCAATTTGATATCAAAGTAGTAGGCTCTTGCTGAAAATAGAAAAGTCTACTTTTTTGCTCTCCACTGTATATGTACACTGGCACAACCAGAAAAAATCAACAAGAGCCAACAAAATTCAAAGATTGTGTTTTCAGAGTAAAAATTTTACAGCCAATAAACTAGTCAACATTTTATTTCAAAACATTTTGCTATATTCTTAAAGCATCACCAGCTGCGATTGAATGTTACATGCTACAGTAAGTTAAATTTAGTGAGCTATTGTACCACTTAGATAGCTAAAACTACAACGATTGTTGTGTGACAAAGAAAGACTAATACAAAACAATTGCAATAATTTAGCTACGAGAATTCTAATTAAGGTGATTTAAAATAACAGTAGAGCATGCTTGAATTTCAAAACTGTAAATAACTGTAACAGTTTAATATTGAAGAGTAAATACCTAGAGCACATTTGAATTTCAAAACTTAAATAACTGTTACAGTTTAATATTGAAACGTAAATACCTATACTATATTGAAATTCAAGTATGCTCTGCTGTTACCTTAAATTTTAAATCACCTTAATCAGAATTCTTATGGCTAAGTTATTGCAATTGTTTTGTATTAGTCTTTCTTTGTCTCATAACAACTTCTATAGTTCTAGTCATCTAAGCGATACAATAGCTCACTAAATTTAACCTAGCATAGGCATAGGTCAGCAATCGGCGGCTCTTTGATCGTTCTGTTGTGGCTCTATGTGGCTATAAAAAAATGAAGGGTAATTTACCCTTAAAATTACCCATAAGTGTAAAACTATTAAATTTTATTGCTCTTGGATTGAGCACTTCATTAAGTTTGTGATTCATTTTTCTGCTGTTTTATTTCTTTTCAGTTGATAAAATGTGATAGTGATACCACTCGAAGTAAATTCAGCTAATTGCCAAAAACTCAAAAAAGCCATTACTATGCCCTGATATTTTTTAATGTGACGTCATAATTTGTGGATGACATAGTCTACTAACATAGTTTCTTGCAGTCTACTAGCAGCAGTCAGAAAGGATGCATGCTGCAAAACTGTGCTGTAAATAAGTGTAACAAAGAATGCAACTATTATACCTTTTGTGCACCAATGTAGTCAATGTAAAACTACTTTTAAGGTTGCTAGTTTTAGAAAGATAATTTTATATAAAAGTCAACCAACTATGAGTAAATCAAAGAAAAGAAAAGTGTCTGAAGAATAAAGAACGTTCAATGCTTTGTGAACAAATTCATTTGCTTTCATTGCTGATAAGACCAATTTACCAGCGTGCCCAATAAATAACAAGAAATTTGCAAACAACAAAAAGTCAAATGTTGAAAGACATTTTCAAAATAAGCATTTTACGTTTTCTTAAAAATATTTATATGGCGATGCAAGAAAAAAAGCTGTTTTAAAACTAATGCGAAACGCTGATTGAAGTAAACATCAATTCAATAAGTGGATCAAATCTGCCAATTTAACGACATATGCCAGTTTTGTGGCCGCTCAGGAAATGTCAAGCATGGTAAGCCCTTTACTAATAGAGAATATATAAAAAAATTCATTCACTAATATATCTGAACATTTATTCACGGACTTTAAAAACAAGAGTGAAATCGGGCAAAAAATCCATGACATGCCACTCTCTGCAAAAACTATTAAAGACAAAATCTCCAGAATAGCAGAAAACATCACCAAACAGCAAATTAAAGATAGAAATTCCGCAGCAGCATACTCTATTGCCTGTGATGAGTCTAAAGACAAAAGTGATATTAAAGAAATAACGCTGTTATGCCGATATGTAAACTCTGCTGGGCCACAAAAAAAGATAGTTGAGTTGATACCACTGAAATACCAAATGCATGGGGAAGACATCTGTGAGGCTATCTTGGAAGGTTTAAGAGCAAAAGGCATAAATACAACCCACTTGGTGTCAGTAGCTAGTTATGGGGCACCTAGCATGACAGGTGCACAAAATAATTTGGTAGCTTTACTGCAAAAGTCTTTGGACAGAAAGCTGTTGTCTTTAATTGCATCTTACATCAAAAGGCACTGCGTGCTCAAATGTTTCCCTCAGAATGCACGCAAGTAATGAATGTTGTCATTCACATTATCAACAAAATAATGCCACAAGCTTTAACCTTTAAGGATCATAAGATTCTAATTGATAACATTTGAAACGATTCGATAATTTTTGGTAACAATGTGAAAATAATGGATTTCACAAAAGTGGTTATTATACCACAATGGCATAACAATTAACAATTGTGGGACATATATGACCCAGTATCCATCAAAGGGTTAAATCAACGTCAGTTTCGTATGTTATTCGACGAGATGCATAGCATGTACTCTGATCTCTTGTTGTATAATAAAGTATGGTGGCTGTCCAGAGGGGAAGTGTTGAAATGTTTTGTTGTATGTTTGAAAGAAGTCAAAACCTTTTTGGACAACAAAGGAAATAATTATCCTCAACTGGAACAGGAGGAACGGCGGGAAAAGTTACACTATAGAGTAGACATGACAGCGCATCTAAACACAGCTCTTCAAGGGAGAGGACTCACAATGCTAGAAAATGTTTTGGCATTCAAACGAAAGTTCATGGTTTTTGTCAGAGATTTACATTATCTCACTTTCCTGGTTTGAGACTTCAAACAAACTCACAGTGACATTACAATAAATTTGGAATATTAGCAATCTGCAATCATAGCAATGGAAAGTTCATTTGGGAAACGCTTTGGTGAGTTCAGAAAAGAAAAGAAGACTTTATCCTTTCCTGTTTTTCCCTTCAGTATTGATTCATCCGACTAAATATGATTGCATTGGAAGGTGTGAGTCAACCTGATTTTGAAATAGAACTGCCAACATAGCCGACAAAGACACATGGATATCCAAGTTTAGACGCCTGATAGCTGACCTTGAAGATGTAGCCTATCAGAAGGCCGATCTTGCTCAGGGTCACAATTGGAGTAAAATTGAAAACCTCCAAATCTGGACCAATTGATTTTCAAAACATGGAATGCTCTCCCCAATGTGTATGAAAACATGTAAAGTATGCACTTGGAACGCTTTTGATCTTTGGATCCACATATATAAGTAAGCAACTTTTCTCCAACATGAACTACATTAAACGCAGATATTGCACACATCTCACAGATGACAGCGTGCAATCCTGTGTGAAGATGAAGATGACATCCTACAGCCCTGAAGTGCAGATGTTTTGCGCTGAGATGCAAGAGCAAAAATTAGATTAACTAAGTCTGATTGCATTGGCCGCTTTTATAAATGCGACACACGACAGTTTTTTCATTAAAACCAAACAAATATTGCACAGTGTTGTTTTCCTTTTATTGCAAAAATAGTTTTCCGGCTCTGAGTGGTTTTTATTTTACGTAATATGAGTAAAAATGGCTCTTTACGTGCAAAAAGGTTGCCAACCCTTGGCCTAGGAGGTAACATCCAATTGCAGCTGATGATGCTTCTAAGTATAAAGCAAAATGTTTTGAAATGAAATGTTTACTAGTTTACTGGCTGTAACATTTTTACTGCAATTAGTATAAGAAGCTCATTTTCATCTACTATGTATTCAATTCTAACAAAAAGCAAAGACTACTTTCTTGAATGTCAACATTTTTGAGGTCTATGGGCAAACACATTTTTCTAAGAAGTCAATATTTTTCAGTTTTATTATTTAAAAGTAAAATTGATGGCTCGATGTCTAAACATTCCCATTGAAAGTGCACTTTTATATATGCTGCCTATATCTCTTACATATGCTTCCTAAAAATTGAGAGCAATCAAATTGGTTACACTCTAGGTAAGGGATGAATTAGAAAACGGTAAATTATTTTTGGCATTGGCATTTAATAAGAAATGTTTGCTCCTAGGCTAGGGGATACAGTTGCTCTGCTCTCTCTGTAGAAATATTTTCTTACAATAAAGTATTTTGTAGCACAATTATTTTTAAGGTTTGCACTTGTTGGAAACCACTTTGCTTTTGATAGAAAAAATAGCAACACCATGCACAACAAAGTTGATGAAAAGCAATTTGAATAAAAAATAGTAATCAGAAATGAAATATAAAAAATGCATGATTACGGCAAAATTAGAAGGTTACAAATATTTCTAGTTTACCAACAAAAGGTTAACCAGAATCAGTTTAACAAATGATTACAACACACCATCTACACACTAAGCCAGCTACATGCAACGTAACATTTTAATGCATTCAACTAAGGAATTAAAAAATTTAGTACATAACTCAGAGATTACGAAGATTAAATAAAGATGTACTGATATTTAACACCTGCTTAGAGTTGTACAGCAACATAACTAAAGCCATTAGCAAATATAGGTAGCTACGTGAAGAAAAATTTTTTCTAAAATTTACAAGCTACCAATATTCCTTTTAAAATTTCCATTAACCTTCAGAAGACCATTATCTAAATCGATTTTTTACAGCTTTGAACAGTTTTTTGCTTACTATATCAATCAAATTCACTTAGTAAAAAAAAAGTAAGCCCTTCTTTTGGAGAACTTGTCCACTGCTTGTAAAAAATGACTATCCTTAAAGATCACCAAAAAATGTTTAAATGTCCTTTATTTTGCAATATTTACAAAATGTTTTAGGCTAGTCATTGAAGCATTTGAAAAAATTGGGATTGTTGAAGAAATTGGGCAAAGCATTGGTTTTAAATTAGGCAGTAGTTATTTTGCCATCAATGGTATTTTATTTTTGGAAGCTATTTTGCCACAAGACATTTGTGACTGATCAATTTGAATGACCTCATAAACATGCAACTTTTGGTCGTTTCTGATTGGTCAATTTTAATGATCAAATATATAAAGTTTGCACCTCGTGTGAATACCACTATGTACTTTTACATGCCTGGCCCCCAAGTGCAAGTGCCCTGCCAGTGGAGATTCCAACCCATAATTGTTGCATTGCACGGCAGCTTCACTATTCATGCACCACAGGTTGAAATGTAGTAATTATAGCTATATGAACATACATAAATGATTATGACAAAATTGTCCTTGATGGTAAAATGACAGCAATAGAAAAAATAGTCTCCAAAGATAAAATGCCATTGACTGCAAAATAGTCGCTTCCTTCAAATTGATCTCCAAAAAACGTCTTGACCTTTAATTCAGAAAAAAGGTGGGAAAATATTGACAATTTAAAAGCCGATCTCAATAAATTACGTATGTGTTTGGTTAGAAATAGGCAGTGGCTATTTCGTCGTCGACGACAATTTGCCCTTGGAATATATTTTGCCGTAATCATTCACATGTGTTTATATAGCCGTATTTGCTATTATTACGCCAGTGATATTGTGTAGTGGATAGTGCGCTGGTCTTGAGATACCATTGTTGCAGGTTCAAATCTCAGCTGGCAGGGCATTAAAAGAAGGCAGTGGCTATTTTGCCGTCGACGGCAATTTACCCTCAGAGACTATTTTGCCGTGAGTTGTTTGTGATTGGTCAATCTTAATGATGTACTAAACATGTGACTTTTGGTCGTCTCTGATTGGTCAATTTTAAAAACCAAAAAAAAAAATTTTGCACCCCCAGGTCTCTATCTCCCACCCTGCACACTCTCTTACAGTGTACACTGCCCCGTACATTTACATACCGGGCCTACCCCTTCAGTGTACACTGCCTTTCTTTTCAAGCCCTGGCCAGCTGAGATTCAAACCCGATACCTTGGTATCTCAAGACCAGCGCTCTATCCACTACACCACAGAGTCACTGGTGCAATAATAGCAAGTTTGGCTATATAAACACACGTGAATGATCACGGCCAAATAGATTCCAAGGGCAAATTGCCGTCGACGGCAAAATAGCCACTGCCTTAAAAGAAAGGCAGTGTACATCGAAGGGGCAGGCTGGGTATGTAAATGTATGGGGCATTGTACATTGGAAGGGAGTGTACAAGGTGGGGGATAGACCTGGGGGTGCAAAATTTTTTAATTGGTTTTTAAAATTGACCAATCAGAAACGACCAAAAATCACATGTTTAGTACGTCATTTAGATTGACCAATCACAAATAACTCATAGCAAAATAGTCTCTGAGGGTAAATTGCCGTTGACGGCAAAATAGCCACTGCCTTAGAAATATGAATGTACCTACAAAGTCATTATATGAGTTAAAATGCCCCCTGATTCAGAATAATATCTACATGTATTAAACAACTTAAAATAACTATGAGCTTATTGGTTTTTAAACGTACGAATTTGCTTGTAGAAAATTTAAAAATTTGCCTCATTTTTTATCTAATTTGCTACAATCCGTAGTTGATGTACCAGTACCAAAATTTTAAAGCACTAATACCCAATTGTAACATTTTATTAACTAATGTCAGCCATAATCAGATTAGAAGTTTGCTTTGTTTCATTCCTTTAGAGTTAGACAAAAACATCACTCACTATGCACAGTTGCAAAATTTTTATGTTACCACACGACAAAGTTCACAATGCAGAATTCCTACACTTCCTTTCATACTTACGAACATCTTACGAAAACCCTAAATCGACTCAACAAAGCATTTAGGGTTTCGACTAAAATCTAGTCCCGCTTTAATAAATTAGCATTTGTAATCAGTCTCTTTACACTGTCTTATCTGGATTCTTGAAATCTCGACAGAAAGTTTGTGTCGTCTGTTTTTCGCTAGGATCCTCTGATGGTAGTTTACAGTGTTGCCACCCTTGATTTTACGAATTGCCAAGATTTGAAGTTGTAAAAATCCAAGATTAACCAAGATTTCGCAAACACATGCACAAAATCTAGATAATCTTTTTATTGAGAATGATTGCATCTCGGTACTGATTTTGACCTGTTTTCTGACATTTTTAATCAAAATGAACATGAAGGCCTTGTTTTGGAAATCAATCGCACTCTTGCCCGATGTTGACGCACATGCCCACTGTTATGAGCCAGCAGAGCACAATGGCCATTCTTTTTGGAAATCGACAACTTTTTGACCGACAATGAAACGTAAAAGTTCTTGTTTAGGTCCTCACGACTCACAACCCTAATTTAATTTTGAAATAGATATTCCAAAATCTCAAGATTGTCAGTAATTTTCCGAGATCTGAGAGTGACCAAGATCTCTGTAAATTTTCCAAGGACAGGCAACGCTGACAGTATAAATCCAGAGATTCATCATTATTTAAAGTAACCTTCCCAAAATTTCAACGTAGGCAGTAATTTGCCAAGAATATGGAAAATTTTCCAAGAGCTAGAAACGTGCAAAAATTTCAATACTGGGCAAAAAATTTCAAAATGGCCATTTTTTCGGAAAAAATCCTATGTCTCTGATGCTTTTTCACCATGTGCCTTTGGGTTTCGCCACAACTAAAATTTTTTTGACATCAACAAAGTTCTCCTTGATACGGTGCTGATCTCTAAAAAAGAAAGGCCATAACTAGGGCCCGCTAAAGTCAATAAAGTCAAAATTTTTTCAGAACCTTGTTATATGATTAAACATGTATTAACGTTCGTTTCAGGTGTTTAGGAGTCTGTTTTGGTAGATTTTATAACTCAAAATAAAGTCAAAATTTTGCATAAACTCAAAACTTCTCAAAATTGTCTTCATCAAAAATTTCCTTACAAAAAGAAACAAATTTATATATTTTTTTATATTATTTTGAATTTTTGAGCTGCTATTAAAATTTTGTGCGCAGATTTATTTCATTTTAAACTTCTCAAATAGTTGCAATGGTAAAAATGCGTGCGATAATTGAAAAGGAAATAGCACTTATTATGCATGAAATCGTCATTGTTGATGTATAAACACATAATTGTTAGACAATTAATCCATTCCTATAAAACCTTTGCGTTCTTTACACGTGGTCTTTTAAGTGGTAGCTTGCAAAGCAAAGAATACCTAAACATGCCAAATCTTCTACAGCGAAAATTAGGCAAATTTGCCAGAAATATCCGAATGAGTTTTCGACAACTCCTGCCCTCGACTTGTGATGCAACCTCTGCGACGTGTTAGTCAAATGCGACAAAAAGTTTTTTGTAAAAAGCCACCGAAAAAGTAAGCATCACCAAAAAAAATTGGAGACGAAGAGCAAATTTCAAAGTAAGCAAACCTTTTTACAACTCGATCAAGTAAACTTCAAGGAACAGGTTGTCTCTTCATTCTTAGCTGCAGATATCCCACTTCATAAACTGAACCATCCTTCTTTAAAGTCTCTGTTTGCTACAATGGGAAAAGTATTGCCTTCGGAGACTGCAGCCCGGGCATGTGTTGCTAAAGTAGCATCCCAAAAAAAGAACAAATTCAAGAACTACTTCGTGACAAAAACATTTTTTTCAATTGTGAATGAAGCAGAGATTGCTAAACAAAAGTATATTAGTGTGCTTGTGGGCAGCTTAGATGCCCCAAATCAGACATTCCTCGTTGATTGCCATCCACTTGACAGCGGTAACAATGTTAATAGCAGTATTATTCTTCACTCTGTGGATGACATATTGCGACAACTTGAAATAAAACGCGAGACTTTTTCATTGTTCTTGAGTAATGCTGCTCGGTACATGTCATTGGCTGGAAAGACATTAAAGGAATTATACCCTTTTTTGATGCATGTACCTGCGTTGCGCACTTACTACATAACAGCGTTATGCGCGTGCGTGCTCATTTTAAAAATATTGATGAAATAATAGCAACGATCAAGGCAGCAACAATCAAAAACAAAAATCGCAAGAAAGATTTTCATGATGCTGGTCTGCCATCTCCACCTGACCCTGTAATTACAAGATGGGCGGGCAACTTGGCTTAGAGCTGCCTTATATTACAGTGAGAACCTTCCAGCTGTTTGTACCATTGTCAACAATTGGACCAGTGCAGGCCTCTTAGTCAGCAGAGCAAAAGACGCGGCAGAGGCGTGGCGTGCTGTACCGTCAGCCTACTGACCTACACTTGATTACTTAAATTTACGTGAGTTCTTTGACATCAAATTATCCTCAAGTTTTCGATTGACACGAATTTTCACTGTTTGTTTATTAAATCTTTTACCAAAAATTATTGTACAATTTGAAAATTTAGCAGCATCTTCATTCCAAAAGTTAATTCTGTTTTCCGTTTTAAAATTTCTGATTTCTGATCTGTTGATCTGTTTCTGTTTTCTGTTGTTTTTATCCAAAGACCAAGAGATATTTATATCTCAAAAAAAAGGCACGAGGAATAATTTTTCATGGGGTGAAGACGGGGCAATGTATGAGTCACATATCTACGAAAAATAAAACGACGCACGAGGATTAATGTTCCGAAATAGGAAGGAATGCATGGCTCACATTCTAAGCAAACATAGCGAAACGCAAAACAACAATATTTGAAATAGATGCGCATAGGTGAGGTAAGGGCAAAAGCTACATAATCACTTTTAGAAAGGCGTGACTCACGTTTCTACGAAAAAATGAAAACAACACGAGGTAGCAATACACGAAAACAAACACGCGCGGGGTAGGCCTAAGGGCAAAAAGGTTGCATGACCGCTACAATTACCCCCGGCCAATGTGGTCAGAATTTAAAAAATTGTGGGCACATTGTAAAGCAAAAAATGGTGTAATTAAGGAAGAAAAATAATGAAACAGCGCTGAATTGATTAATGGTATGGTACGCAAAGCAGTTTATATACAATTTTTACAGGAGGCAGCACGTATCTTGGCTGATCAGACCATGACACGATACACTGGGTGAAAACAAGGGATAAACAAAAAGACAAGGCATGGTGTTTCTGAGCTTTGAACGAACTAAAAACAAAAACAAAAAGCACACAGTATGGAACAATTCCAAAAGTGGTAACACGACCGACGCATACTCAGGACCCAGCGGCGGGCCGCAACATGTTGCTGTCGAAGTTCAGTTATTTCTCAAGGCGCATCCAGTCAATAAGGCAATTGCATGAGCGTCGTGTTTGATGTACCCAGAATCCAAACTGGGCCGTACTCGTTGCTTTCGAGAGTTTCGCACAATGTAGCGGCAATGGCTTTGTAGATTCAAGCAGGAGTACTCATGACTGCCGTTTAGGTGTAGCTGTCACCAGATGAGGAAGATAACTGGAAAAATGGCCTTGCCGTGGCAATGGCTTGGAGAAAGGCAACTGTGCTGATTGGTTGTGTTGTTGGATGTGTAGTCGACAAGGCACATGGACTGTCAGGATTTACGAAGCGATATCGTTATGTGCTTAGTTCGTCAGTTACAAAAAGGCGCGGTACCACACACGTAAAAAGCACGGAGAAAAAAACAAAGCGAAAAAGTTAAAGCAGCGTTCGCGTATGTTGATTTAAAGTTTTGACTACAAGGCTGAAAAAAAGAAAAAAATTAATACCCCACAAATGAAACAGTGTCGCAGAGGTTTATTCTCTGAACCTACGTGGTCGGACAATACGTCTACCAAACCTATTTACGATTACTTCAGCAGGCCGTTCGTCTCTATCTGCTGGCCGCGGTGTTGCAGGTGGGCAAGGGGAAGTAATGGCGGGTGTCACATCGCATTCTTTGTTGGCATCAGGCTGGTGTTGGTTGGCTGGGATAGGGTCAGATGCGGGTTGTATTAAGTGTGCAGCCTTAATTCGGTCGATGCTGACGTTGTCAATGCGGGAAACCAAGTCTACTGTGAAATACTTGGTGTGTTTACGTAGTACACGAAAAGGGCCGTTATAAGTGGGGGCAAGAGGAGGTTTGTTGGGGGTGTTCTGTATGAAAACGTGGGTATAGCCTTCCAGGGCTTTCTCCATGTAGGTTTTCCGGGATGAAGGGTGACGGGGCTCTGTCGGTCTAAGTGAGTTCAAATATTGAGTGAGCTGTTGTCTGTAGTGGCTCTGTGGGTGCGTGTTGTCGTGTTCGGCCGACAAGAGTTGACCAGGGACCCTTAGTGGTTTGCCAATGGTGATCTCGCTAGTCGAAAAACCCAGATCTTCTTTGACAGCGGCTCTCAATCCCAACAACACAAAACCAAGGTTGCTGAACCAATTGGTGGGATTCTCTTGGGTTTTTAGGGCGGTTTTAAGAGTTCTGTGCATTCTTTCTACCAGGCCGTTCGAAGCGGGATGGTAACTCGTGGTGTGGGTCAATTTCGCTCCTAGAAATTCGGCTAGCTCTTGCCAGAGAGTACTAGTGAATTGACGGCCCCGATCGGTAGTAATAACGCTGGGGGCGCCAAAGCGGGCAACCCAATGAAGTACGAAGTTGTCTGCACAGGATTTGGCAGTGATGTTTCTGAGTGGTATTGCTTCAAAGTGGCGTGTAACTCTACAGATTGCTGTAAGCAAGTATGTGTGCCCTTCGCTTGCCGGTAGGGGGCCTACGAGGTCTAGGTGAACGTGGGAGAAGCGTTCATCAGGAGTGGTATACTTTTGTAGGGGGGTAACGTTGTGTCGGTGAACTTTCATCTTTTGGCATGGGACACAAGCTTTTGTCCAGTCTCTGACATCAATGTGAATTTTTGGCCAAACAAAGCGTTGCGAAATGAGTTTTTGAGAGAACTTAATACCTGGGTGCGCCAAACCGTGCAATAGGTCAAACACTTTTCTGCGAAAAGCAATTGGCACCAGGGGTCGTGCAATACCGGTAGAGGTGTCGACTAGGATGGCTCGGTTGGATTTTGGTAACTTCTGGGTGGAAATTTGTAGTGAGTTATCAGATTGCTGAAGAAGGGATATGGAAGGGTCCGAATCCTGAGCTTCTGCGAGTTTCTCGTAGTTTAGGGGAGATTGTTCTTCGAATATCACGTTTACCTGATCCTCGGTAGGACGGCTAAGACAGTCAGCGGTCACATTTTGTTCCCCTTGGATGTACTGGATATCTGATGTAAAGTTCGATATGTAGTTCATGTGTCGGGATTGGCGGGCAGTGGCATTGTTCATGTTAGAGGTAAACATGAAGGTAAGGGGCTTGTGGTCTGTGCAGATAGTAAAGGGGCGTCCATCTAAAAAATACTTAAAATGCTTCACAGCAAGAAAGATGGCCAGTAACTCCCGGTCGAAGGTAGACCATTTCTTTTGAGCAGAAGTGAGGCTTTTAGAAAAGAAAGCAACAGGTTGGGTGACGCCAGCCACCGTTTGTTGAATGACCGCGCCCACTGCAGTGTCGGAAGCGTCTGTCACGAGCTGGGTTGGAGCATTTAAATCGGGAAATGCCAGCATGGTGGTGTCTGCCAGCTGCTGCTTCACCGCAATAAAGGATGCCTCGGCCACTTCATTCCACTCTACGTTTTTGCGGCTGTGCTTGTGAGGCGAAAGTAAGGAGTGTAAGGGTGCCAAGGTTTTCGCGACCCTAGGGATGAAACGACGATAGAAGTTTACCATTCCCAAAAACCGGCGGAGCCCTTTCATGGTGCGTGGACGTGAAAACTCCCGAATAGCTGTTACTTTGTCTTCTAGCGGAGCTACTCCTTTTTTGCTGACTCGATGGCCTAAAAAGGTGATTTCGGACACTGCAAAAATGCATTTTTTTCTATTGAGAATGAGGCCATAGTACTTGAGACGTTCAAAGACTAAGGTCAAATGCCGAAAATGCTCCTCCATGTTCTTGGAAAAAATGAGGATATCATCAATGTAACAAAACACGAAGTTTAATCCGCGCAAAACTTCATTCATAAATTTTGACATGCAAGCTTGAGAGTTTTTCATGCCCATAGCAAGGCGTTTGTATGCGAAAAGACCGATAGGGGTGCACATGGCAGTTTTATGGACACTAGAAGGAGCAAGTTCTAGTTGATAATAGGATTTGTATAAGTCCAGGCTAGAGAATACAGTACTCCCGGCCATGGCGTCGACAAAGTCAGTCAGAAAAGGGATGGGGGTATCTGTCAACTTTAGTCTGCTTGTTAAGAAGACGGAAATCTCCGGTGATACGGTACTCACCGTCCTTTTTCGGTACCAGATGAACCGGGCTAGAATACTCGCTGTCAGAGGGGACAAGCACCCCGAGCTCCAACAGTTTGTTAATCTCCCGCTTCAGGATTGCCATCTTCTCAGGTGACAATCTTCGTACGCGAGAAAACACGGGTGGGCCTGTAGTTTCAATATAGTGCTGGGTTTTGTGTCGGTGCGGTCGGGAGTAATTAGATAAATCAAACAAGCATGGGTAAGAGTGCAAAAGCTCTTCAACGGAAGAGGGGATAGGCAAGGTTTTGAGAGTCTCATTGTTAGGGACTGGTTCAACGTCAGGGTTAAGATCTTGCTTAGCAGAACCACCGCGTCTGGGTTCTGGGGTTTTTTTCTTTTCCTCACCCTCAATTGTGGTGGCGTTGCGCAAACATTGTTTTACGGTATCAACAATTAAGCCATAATGCCGGAGAAAGTCCATCCCTATGACAGGAAATCGAACATTAGCTCTTGTAAACTGCCAGGGGAGGTGGCGTCCCACTCCTAGGGATATGATTAAGTGGACAGTTTCGAAAAGTGTGACTTCAGATCCGTTGGCGGCAAACATTTTTCCTTTGGCTTTGGTTTGGTCGGGGGATAAATCGCAGGGCAACAAGCTCCTAGAACTACCGGTGTCAATCATGAAGTTGAGGTCATTTAGTGGGTCCTTTATAAAAAGCAAGTCAGAAGGGAAGGGTCCATCGTCATCAGAAAGTGGATTGACAGTATTCCTGCTTTGTGGCGAACGAAAGTTTCGAGAACAGCTGGCGGTCTGATTCCATGAACAAGGTGTTTGACAATTTCGGGCGCTGGGGCCAAACTTGGCATGGTAGTAGCAGTAGCCTGGCTCTCGTGTGGTAGATCTGGGAGTAAGGCAAGACGTGGACCGGTTGCGGGGCTGGTGATAGTTGTTGGGCCCTAACGATCTGTTCGCGGGTGGCAAGCGAGGTGTAGAACTGAATAAGGTGCGAGTATTGTAGTGGGTGTTGCAATTAGGCTGTGTGTGGCATGAATTGGGAGTCCGGAAAATACTCTCTTGGGCCAGTGCCATTTGGTTGAAAGACTCTGCTAAGGAGTCTACCTTCTTGTGTAGTGTCAGGTCAGGAGACTCTGACTGAGTTCGATTCCTAGAATTGATGGTTCGAAGCGCGCTCGTGTCCTCTGCCAAGACTCGGTCTGCTCTCTCGGCGATATCGTCAAGATTTTCCGAGCGACTCGCGACGACTATACGTCGAACATCTGAAGGCAATTTATCCATGAAAAGCTTTTCGAGTAACTCTGGTGAATCCCGAGTCCCTAACAACTCCCTCATGTGTGCTAAAAGTTCTGTGGGGCGTCGATCTCCTAAGGAAGTGTGGTATAAAAGTTCATTCAATTGTTCTCGCTTAGGAACAGAATAAGCCTTGGTCAACGCTTGTTTGACTTGTGAATATGGACTATCGGGGTGCAAATCCTGAATCACGCAGCGGGTCTTCTGCAAATGTCGAAGGTCAAGGGCGCCTAACGTTAGCTCAAAGCGATCTCGCTCAGAAGTTACGCGGTGCAGCTGAAAAATGTTCTCGATCGTGGTGAACCACAAATCTTGGTCGGTATCCCAGAAAGTGGGCAACTTCACTAGGTTATGTTGGCCATTATAGTGAATGGATTCTCCACCTGCAACACTGCTTTCCCCGTTAGGAAAACTATTTTGGTATGGCCTCCCCACTGTGTAATTTTTGAAATGGCCCTGGTGTAGCTCTGCCTCCGGGTGACCAAAATGCTGATTTATGCAATTTTCCTGGGCTCCCACAACGCGACCGCTGCTTATATGGCCTGGGCTTGTTGCGTTCTCAACTAAACTACAATGCCTGGGTCTACCACGGGCTCTGGAAATCCTAGGCGTAAAAAAACGCGGGCTAGAAAAAACTGGCATACCAACACTAGAGTTAACTGCTGACGATGCACAAACGAACCGGTTCATAATCACTGATAGATATAAAAAGTTCCTACTTTTGATTTGGCGAAGATACTTGCTGTCTTTTTCTTGTCTTCGTAATCTTGCAGGATGATGTTCTTCACTCGTCACAGGATGATGTTCTTCACTCGTCACAGGATGATGTTCTTCACTCGCAGGATGATGTTTCTCACTCGCAGAATGATGTTCTTCACTCGTCACAGGATGATGTTCCTCACTCGCAGAATGATGTTCTTCACTCGTCACAGGATAATGTTCTTCACTCGTCACAGGATGATGTTCCTCACTCGCAGAATAATGTTCTTCACTCGTCACAGGATGATGTTCCTCACTCGGGGCACCAGAAAATGTAGCGGCAGAGGCGTGGCGTGCTGTACCGTCAGCCTACTGACCTACACTTGATTACTTAAATTTACGTGAGTTCTTTGACATCAAATTATCCTCAAGTTTTCGATTGACACGAATTTTCACTGTTTGTTTATTAAATCTTTTACCAAAAATTATTGTACAATTTGAAAATTTAGCAGCATCTTCATTCCAAAAGTTAATTCTGTTTTCCGTTTTAAAATTTCTGATTTCTGATCTGTTGATCTGTTTCTGTTTTCTGTTGTTTTTATCCAAAGACCAAGAGATATTTATATCTCAAAAAAAAGGCACGAGGAATAATTTTTCATGGGGTGAAGACGGGGCAATGTATGAGTCACATATCTACGAAAAATAAAACGACGCACGAGGATTAATGTTCCGAAATAGGAAGGAATGCATGGCTCACATTCTAAGCAAACATAGCGAAACGCAAAACAACAATATTTGAAATAGATGCGCATAGGTGAGGTAAGGGCAAAAGCTACATAATCACTTTTAGAAAGGCGTGACTCACGTTTCTACGAAAAAATGAAAACAACACGAGGTAGCAATACACGAAAACAAACACGCGCGGGGTAGGCCTAAGGGCAAAAGGTTGCATGACCGCTACACTATCAATGTGGAAGATTTGGTGCCGGACTTGGTTAAAATAAATCAATACCGGACTCTAGTAGCCAACATAGAGTTCTTAGAAGGAAGTGCCTGCACGATAACCAAAGCATACGGACTGCTGAAGAACATGCAATTCGATGATGATCCGTGCGCAATTAAAAATTACATTAAAAAACGACTATCCAATTCTGATTTAGAAACAATAATAAACTGTACCAACTTGACAATTGACCCAACAAGCTACGCACTATTGCAAAAAGCCCAGCCAACCTTTGCTGCTGTTGAGAGGTCATTTTCTATGCTTAGTAAATTACTGAGAAAAGACAGAAACTTTGATGTTAAGAACGTAAAAAAAATATATGATGTTGTATTACAATAAAAGTCCTGGTAATTATACTATGTGGCTTTCGTTAAAAAC